>OY365809.1:33192161-33656207 GCA_959347315.1 Bimastos eiseni | reverse complement strand
AGTCTCAGCCCACAGTTGGTAATCGGTAGGGCTAAGAGCCAGTCGCCTGCGTGTGGTGCTGACACTGCTCAGAATGCCTGATTCTGGAAATCAGGCATTCTGGTGGCGAGGTCTGCCACTTCGAGCTCAATCAAAGGGCTGTCTCATCTTGATTGCTTGTGAACCCAAGATTCTTCTGGCTCCGATATTTCGCTGGTTTCCCTCCATTTGGCCTGAAGGGTCGCCAGGTCAGGGTCCATTTTGGGCTTTAATCGCAGAATCCTTGTTTGGAACATATCAGTGGCTGCGGCCGATGCCAAGAAGTGTTAGCGAAACCACTGATCGGATGCCCAGTCCTCCGCTTTTGATGGGCAGGGTGGCTTGGAGCAATGCTCATCGGTGAGAACAAGATTGAGCACCTCAGCGATGCCCACCCTCAAGGCCTTGTCATACTCCTACAGTTCTTTGTGGCCTTCGCATGGGCAGCTTCTGAGGGTATATAATAGTCGGGTGGCACTCAGCGAGTATCGGAGCAAGATGAGTGCGTCATGTGTGGCGATGGACGTTAGAAGCAAGTTTACCAGAGCCGTAATGGCGGCTAGCAGAGCTGGGCCCGAGTCTGGTTGGCTTACTAACTCTAGGATGTGCTGGGGGCGTAGGCCGTCTGGCCCCCCGGCCGATCCCGCCATGAAGTTGCGAATGCATCTGATTACCATTAATAATAATAATAATAATAATAATAATAATAATAATAATAATAATAATAATAATAATAATAATAATAAAGACCGAATGCGAAAAACTTGGCCTTTTCCTAAATCGAACAAAATGCGAGATCATTTCGACTTCTGCAGATATCCAGAGAGACTTCGAACCATTAAGACAGTTCAGATGGACTAACCCTTCAGAGGCCACACTCCTAGGCGCACCTCTGTCAACGGATACGGCCTTGACGAACACTTTGAATGCGCGCACAGTGGAGCTAATGCGCATGATGAAAAAACTAACGTCCATCGCCACACGCGACGCACTCATCTTGCTCCGATACTCGCTGAGTGCCACCCGACTATTATATACCCTCAGAAGCTGCCCATGCGAAGGCCACAAAGGACTGGAGGAATATGACAAGGCCTTGAGGGTGGGCCTCGCTGAGGTGCTCAATCTTGTTCTCACCGACGAGGGATGGCTCCAAGCCACCATGCCCATCAAAAGAGGAGGACTGGGCATCCGATCAGTGGTTTCGCTGGCACTTCCAGCCTTCTTGGCATCGGCCGCAGCCACTGATATACTCCAGACAAGGATTCTGCGAGGAAAGCCTAAAAAGGACCCTGCCCTGGATATCCTTCAGGCCAAATGGAGGGAAACCAGCGGAGTACCAGAGCCGGAAGAAGCTTGGGCTCACAAACAATCGAGATGGGACGACCCTTTGATCGAGCTCGGAGTGGCAGACCTCGCCTCCAGAATGCCTAATTCCCAGAATCAGGCACGTCTTAGAGCAGTGGCAGCCCCACACGCAGGCGACTGGCTCTTAGCCCTACCGATTACAAACTGCGGGCTGAGACTTGACGATGAGTCCCTGAGGGTGGCGGTGGGTTACAGAATTGGGATACCTGTCTGTTTACCTCATTTCTGCCTATGCGGTGCCCTGGTCGAGATAAACGGATATCACGGTCTCTCATGTGGCCTGGGCCTGGGACGCTGGCCCAGACACGCGGCCCTGAACGACCTTATTTGTAGAAGTTTAATCCGTGCAGGGATCCCCACTGTCAAAGAGCCGGTGGGATTGACCCGATCTGATGGTAAAAGAACAGACGGTCTCACTCATATACCATGGCGGGCGGGGCGGTGTTTGTTATGGGACGCGACAGTCTCAGATACAATGGCAAAGTCGTATCTGCCAGAAACATCACAAAGAGCGGGCAGTGCGGCCGAGAGGGCGGCGAACCTCAAAACTGAGAAATATGCCGAGCTAGCCTCCACGTACGTCTTCACACCGGTGGCATTCGAAACCTTTGGCCCCATCAATTCCGAAGGCCAAAGCTTCCTTTCAGAACTGGGACACAGACTGAGCGCCGTCACTGGGGAGCAGAGGGAGACGACTTTTCTCTACCAGCGCATCTCGATGATTATTCAACGCTACAACGCAGTTGCTTTCAAGGGAACTTTCGCTGCTCAGGAGTCCAACGAGCAGGGCTACTCCGGACGACATCACCATTAAACAAATGAAATCAACTCACAATAAAAATAATAATACTACTACTACTACTATTACTACTACTACTAATAATAATAATAATAATAACACTATTATTATTAATGGGCCGGGCAGCCTAAACGACCTCATCAGCAGAGGCCACTCACGTGCAGGCATCCCTAACACAAAGGAGCCACCAGGTATGTCGAGAACGGATGGTATGCGCCCGGATGGGCTCACGCTCATACCCTGGCGAAAAATCATAGAGCCGCCACTGGTCCCCGTAGTATGTCTTGTTGAGTTTCTAGTTACAATATATTGACTCGCGGTTTCCACACGAGCCTTCTACTTGAGGGAATAACCGCAGAATTTCTACTTGTGGATTCAACTACATAATTTCTTTTCGGTGACTTCCTCGAAAGATCTGACCATGGTTAGTTCCGGAGTATAAGAGACAGGGTACAATTCCTTAGAAGAAAGTAATTATACAGGTCTGTGTGCAATATAGAGGCAACGTGGTGTCACTTATATCCAGTGTTCCCTCTAATTTCATGGAGGTCGTGTGTGCAAGAAATTTCGTGTGTGCAACATTTTAGAAATGGTTCACACTTTTGTGCGCAGGTCCGAGCTGAATGCGATGGATACTTAAAAATTAAGACCATACATAAGTTTATGGTGATAAATTCTGATATTCTAAGCAGGTCTTAAAGTGTGCCTGGACGGTCATGGATGGCGTCCAGGCACTTATTTTGAGGCTGGACGCCATCCTGCCACTTTTTTGGCCAGCAGAGCCTGGACGCCGTCCATGATCGTCCATGCAACAGTGCAATTCCTCTATATGCGTACGTTATTATCAACAGAAAAAGAGGAGGAAAAAATTTCGCGCCTCGCGCGTTCACATGCTTTCTCCCCAACTTTAGAAACGATGCCGGCGCCACTGGCCTCTTGTCGACAATTTCACAAAGGAAAGTAATTCTCTGTAGGCCTACGCTTTAAATTACAACAAATATTACATCAACAAATAATTGACGACTAAATAATGGTTGATGGACAAAAAGCCTAACGAATGAAAAATAATTCTATTTTTTATCCATTGTTTTTGGTTAAATAGAAGTTGGATTAATAATAATAATATCTGCAAATCCAGCTTCTTGTCCAGCACAACCATTTTTGTCAATTCAACATCTATTTAGGGAAATTTTCTATTCAATAATCCAACTTTTATTTCAGTAGGCATTATATTGATATAAATAGCATCTGTTTTGGAAGAATTTCGTTCACCCACCCAACTTCTATTCCAGCATCATTAATATCACCAATCCAACTTCTATTTTAACGAACACAGTGGACCACAGTGCACGAACCACTTTAATATGTTAGTGCTCTGCCTTTGCAATCTTTAGTTATTAACTTTTTGACACTAGGGGCCGTCCATAAATGGCGTAACGCGCCCATGGGGAGGGGTCACAAATTTGTGACGATGTGTGACAAGAGGGAGAGGGGTCGACGAAGTGTGACGTAAAAATACGTCATTTTATTGAAAACTTTCACTCATTTAAACAAGTTCCACTTACTTAGCAGCAGTTGTTACCACAATTAAACAACACTAATTATGATTATGATAGTCTTTCATCCTGAGGAATGCATAAGATTGTGATCATTATAGGCTACTTAATTTCTCCATGTTTCTTCGTTATACTTATATGTTTTTTAATATTTTATAGCTATAATTAATTTTTTTAATAATTATAAGCAAATTTGCATAACATTCTGGACATCTGGTTTGATTTTTTGGGGGAGTGGGTCAGGGCCATGTGACGTGACGTCATATTTGAGGGGGTCATGGCATTTGTGACGACGTGTGACGAATGGGATTAGTCAAAAATCGTCCAAAATTGCGTGACGTCAATTATGAACGGCTCCCGTAGCGTCCAGGCACTTTTTTACACTTCAAACACTGATCCTAAGTAAAGTCCTCTGCAAAGCGATAGATTACACAGTTTCATAAAAAAAGAACTCGTGACTCATTGTTATTTCATAAATAAATTCAAAAAAATTGATTATTTGTATATTTATTACGTAATATATTCCTAAATTCTTTTCAACATTATTTGCACATAATCACTTTCTTATACCTCTAAGAGTATTGTATGCTTTATTAATGTTGATATGAAGTGTTCTGATACAGCTGCAGGTGTAAATTACAAGTTCATGCTATCGTTGCTTTTCGCTACGATCTTTCGAGTTTACCCACTCACCATATACCTGTCTAGACTCACTGTACACTTTGCCGTCTAGAATGTAACTTTTAATTCCTTATACAAGGATCTTCTGTGAAATTGAGCATTTCTAGATGAAATTGCTCTAAACGGTTACGTAGTTGGGTTTTAGTTTTAAGATTATTCATTAAACTTAAATCCAGTTCACAGTCAACACTTGAAACTAAAAAGGTTCATCAACTTTTAAAGATCTTGAAACTGTTCACTCTGAACAGAATGAACCATATTTGGATAAAATTAGATATCAATGCACTTTTAATCCTCTCACCTACAACAAACTTAGGCCTATAGCGGCTCCACTGTTGAATAATAATAACTTCAATGTCATCTTTTCCCAAAAGATCCCAGTATGTTGAGGAGACTCTTAATTTGTTCAACATTCAAATTAAAATTAGCCTGCAATGGTTTCACAATCAGAATTTACTAATCTTTAACTTCATTTTCGGGTAAATCTCTCTCTCTTGCACTCGGTAAGCCTATATTGGTTCTCGTCGTTGAATGATTCAGAATATTTTCCGTTTCAGAACGTTAGATAGACATTATCAGATGGTCGATTTAAAATCTTTTATTGCTACTGTTAAATATCTTACATGTTTTAATTATTACAAAAGAAACGAGCGCAAGCTGACTGTGACTAACTGCTGCTGTAGCAGATGACATCATTATTTTTAGCGGAAAGTTTATCGATGGCGCGTGGTTGCATTAGCTGAGCTAAAAATGCAACATACGGGTAAATAGAACATGTGCTCACGAACCAATAGCATCCAGGGTATGCGCGCTAAATAGTAGGTTAAAACAGAGGTTTTCAAACTGTGGTCCGCGGACCCCTTCGGGTCCGTTGCCTGTTGCCAAGGGGTCCGCAAGCAGGTCCAAAAACAAATGAGTACATTTGCAAGGTTTTATTATCATCATAAATTATAAAAACAACAGAGCTATCAATGCTTTCTATGGTTATTACTTACTGATGTCCAAGAGTGTAAAGGATGTCAAATCATGTCATCGCGAGCAATATTGTAAACCTTCTTCAGCAGTTGTCGCATTATTTTTACTAGTATTTCGGAAACGATGACATAAGCATGTTTGACTGGATTCGAAATCCATTTGAATGCTTTCTCTCTGATTTAATTGGGTGCGAACAAGAAGACTGTCCGTCATCTAACCACGACATGCTTCGGGGTCCACGGCTTAAAAGAGTTTGAAACCTCTGGGTTAAAACATGTACGCACACAAAATTCTTGTGTGTGCTGTCTCCACGATATTTGGTTACATCGGGTGCCTGTGAGATATCTGAATTCGAGGACTCCGAAACAAAGCTTACGAGAGTCGAGGTGTTACCGTTGGTCGGAGCTTAAGGTGACGAGTACAGGAATAATCCCAAGACGGGAAGCTAAACGCAGACCAAAAAAGTACAGGCATGTGAAAAGCTGGGTAGTTGGTTTCCGCAGATAATAAGAGATGAACGAATATAGAGAGATGTACTGTTACGTGAAAGTCTGGGTAATAGGAAAATCAGGTTAAAAGAAAAACAACGCAGACAAAAAATTGATCGATACGAATACGTTTGGGTAGTCGGATACCCATGTGAATACATATTTGCTTGTCGTGACACACAGTTCTGAGAGCTGACTCAATGGCGAGGTCGGGCCCCCTCGTGCGTAAGTCGGATCGAAGATCTGTGGGTATATAGCGAAGGCGATAAAAGGAGGACCTTCACTATTGGAATACCACATAAGTGTAATTTTCTACCGAAGCAGAATATATCGCTGTGTTGGTGGGAACTGCCAACACTTAATACGAGTGATGAAACTTACTTCGTCAATTGCAGTGAATGACAAAATATGCGGGTGTGGCCAGTATGCCATCCACGGAGATGGACCGAGAGACAAGTGATGAGTGGAAGACGTGGTAGATAAGTGACGAAGAGATGTGAGACTGTTAGTGTCTAGGACGACAGAGTTTAGAGAGTTGCGAACAGTAATATATAAGAGTACAAGACGTTGAATTTAGCTACCGGTAATTCTCTAGGCCGATACACTGGCGTAGCGAGGCAACAAAAGGGCGAGGGTACAAAATGCCGCCTCTGTCTATTATTATTCCATCATTTTATTTATGTGAATATTCCGGGATATGCACAAGGGGAGATAAGTAAGACGCCTGTTTTGAGTGTTTTTATTATATACATTACGGTTATTCTATTCGGTATTTATTCAATTCATTATACAGTTAGTAACAGCATCAGCATGCACTATCAAAATTAATTTTTTTTGACTAATTAAAATGCGTTATCATTAGATTAAAAAAAGAAAATAGAATAAGATAGTATCATTAAGAAATAAATAAAAAAGCAAGCCTCACAATAAAGTTACCAAACGTCTTGCAGGCTAGATAGAAAATTATAAAATTCACACAAAATTAAAATTAAACAGTAAAAATGTTACTCGTTCTCTCAACATATAGAAAGGAAATAATGTAATTTAATCATGATGGGACTGTAGTAAGTATAGTAATTAGAATAGACTGAGAATAGACTGTTAACTTGTCATACAGACTAGGGATACGGAACGGTTTCATACTTTCATTCCCACAAAACTGAAATATTAAACAACATGGATATAGACTGAATGCACTTGGCACTACGGGGCAGTCCTACTTCCCGGATACTTCCGCTGCTAAACGCAACCAATTTAATCTAATAAATGTAAAAAATCACAAAAGCAATGAATATTTTGTTATTTATAACCAAAGTTAGTGTAAACATATTTAGTCGGTAAGTTGATCTAGTTTAAATGAAATAAAAAAATATAAAAAACAGCGGAGATTATCTTGTCGGTTATAAGTTTGTATTTTATTAATCGCAAGAGAACGTTAGTTAACTTAGTTTCGCAATTACTTTCGCACCTGTCGAATGAAATAAATATATTAATAACAATAATGTCTAACTTCTCTTTTGCGCCATGTCTATCAGGGTCGGCTCCAGGCATAGGCGACATAGGAAGCCGCCTAGGGCGCCAAATTTTAGGGGCGCCGAGTTTTAGGGATTATACGGCGATGTTTTCAGGAATAGAATTGTATGATGATACAAAAAGAAATTCATGAATTAGTTACTAGATGCTAGTTTTGGGCCAATTCCAATCCCAACAACGATATTCAATCTCTTAACACCTCATTGAATTTCCCGCTCTTTCCCTATAAATTTTCATATGCCTTAATATATTTTGACAAAAAGCATTTTTATGTGCCTCGTGCAGTGCTTTCCTGACCCCATATTTTCTCACATCTTACTGTTTCTGCAATGGGTGTGGGGACGCTCTTATATAGACGACTGCCTAGGGCGCCAAATTACCTGAGGACTGCAATTATGTGTATAAGCGCTAGGTGCTATTCGATCAGGTCGATGGTACTTCGGTATATCATGTTAGTTTTAAGTCGAGTAAAAGCTAGAAAGCATTGTGCCAGGTTTAGATAACAGCAGCAAAATGATCTTGAAGAAAGCAACTTATACAATAAATTATTTTATATATTTTTTTACCGAAAATGCCGCCCCTAGGACAAGTGCCGCCTCGGGCGGCTCGCCCCCTCGCTACGCCACTGGGCCGATATGACTTATAGTGCAGCTGCATAGATCCGAAATATCCAGTGATTGGGCACTTTGTGAAACAAGCATGAAATTTTGCACAGGCATTATACATTGTATTGTTATGAGATTTGGATGTTGGGTCACGCGAAAAAACTTAAAAAAAATATTTGGAAAATAAAAAAATTTATTTTTAAACTTTTTTATTAAAGTGAAATTTTTTAAATTCCAAGTTACACCCTTTAAACATGTAAATGTTAAACATTTAAAAACCAAGAATTAATTAGAAATCATGGTCGCAAACTTTGAAATTGTGTATTTTTGCCCCTAAAAGTAGTTGTTAATAACAATGTTTCTTAGAATCAATGTTAAAGTTGGAATTGAAGGTATGTATTGAAGGTAAGACCTACTTTCTGCTTTATCAGAAGTCTCCTTCACAAATTTTTTTCGCTTTAATAAAATAAATGAAGAATTTTTTTCCTAATATTAAAAAAAAATACTTTTTCACGTGTGGCCCAACGTCCAAATCTCGTAACAATACAACATACTACGTCTGTGCGAAATTTCATGCTTGTATCACAAAGTGCACAATTATTTTCCTATGCCGCTGTGCTGTTAGGGACTTGTTTTAATTATATTGTGGCGGTTTTCGCCGTGCCACCGAAGGGGAGCAATTTTCGCTCCCTTAGGGAGCAATTTGCGCTCTCTATGGGAGCATTTTGTGCTCCCTGTGGGAGCATTTTTCGCTCCCTATTGGAGCAATTTGCGCTCCCTATTAGAGCATTTTGAGCTCCCTGTGGGAGCAATTTGCGCCCCCTACGGGAGCATTTTGCGCTCCCTCTGGAAGCTATATAAGGGACGACTGCATGTAATTAGGAAGCGACCACTTCCTTCGGAGGTTGCAAGCTGACTGGACCACCTCCGATACTGGTTCGCATTACCGAGCCCTGGAGCCGAACGTCGGGATGGCAAAGCAATACAACGATCCCGACCGGAGGAAGGAAGTCACCATAACCAGACTCCAGCTGGGCCATTGTCTCCTAAACCCACAGCTGAAGCTATGGGGCCGCCACCCGACCGGGAACTGCGACGAGTGCGGTGACGTCCAGGAAACCGTGCGCCACTTCCTGCTGGAGTGCCCGGCCCAGCTGGGCCTCTAGGACGAACTCATTCGGATGTGCGCATGGAAAAACTGGCCATACCAACTGAGCACCGCACACAGTCAAACCAGCTGCTTGGACACCATCTACAAGTGGTTGGCAGTTTCTGGTCGGAAGATGTAGGATGTAAATAGAAAATGAACAATTTAGTGCGAACATTACTGCACAATATTATAATATATTACATACCAATGCCTAAAAAACATGAAACTAGAACAGAGACACTTAAGACACTTATCATAAACGTAAATATGTACCCTGTACACTTGTACTTGTTTGACGCATATCATCGTTGTTATGGATGCGTCGTTAAATAAATTTATATCAATCCATCAATAATTAATTAGGAAGCAGTTAGTGGTAGTTGGTTGGTTGTTAGTCGATTAGAGCTCGATTCGACGGTGACTGTGGTCGATACATGTCGATTCTGTTTAATCGGCTAAATGTTGGCTGCTGCCTTTATTTCGTGTTAAAAGATATTTGTCGAACAACGATTGATTCCGTCTCTAGCCTAGTGACTTTCGAATTTGTAACAGTCGTGAAATCATGCGCCAGAACGGGCAGGTCTTATTCAGCGGACAGTCAAGAAGAAGGGAGAACCTCGGATTCGGCCTTCCGGGGTACCAGAAGAAGACGGGAAGGAACTCAAGGTTTTCCCTGGGCGTTCGCACCAACTGCTGCTGACACGTGAACACCCGGTGCCGGACCTTAGAGGGGTCACCACAAATTTGCTACGCAGAAGTGAGGTGAGTCGAGGTTTGCCACAAGATCTGGACCTCGTGACTTAAGAGAACTTTGGTGTCCCTCATTGGCGATAATTTAGAGTCACGAGATGTTGAATGGTACGATATCAGGTACAGAGGAAGAGGGCTAGTGGCTAAGAAGGTAGGCAAGGCGAAAAAGACTCCTGCCGGTAAGATTACGAACCCTGTTTTGAGTACGGCCATCCTCAGAACGTTGCCCATCCGGCGACGGCGGAATAGGCAGTCAGACCTCGTGACTAATTCGAACAGCGTTACCCTTCTTGGAGAAGAGGCCCATCCCTGATTTTTCCGGGTGAGAGCGATCATCCTGGTAGATATAGAAAGCAACCAGTTGGCATTGAGATTTCATAAGAAAGTGGTAGATATAGAAAGCAACCAGTTGGCATTGAGATTTCATAAGAAAGTGACTCGAGCGACGTGTTCGCGAGCCGGAGTCGACACCGTCCAAGCGCTAGGTAGACGTCCGGGCGGCAGAACGCCACAGGATGATATTACGTAATGGTGCAAAATGGATCTTCAGAGTTTAAGAATAGCTGTGCAAAACAGAGAACTATGGAAACAGATGACAAAAGTTACATCGGACACATATCGGTCTTCGACCCATGGACCATGATGATGATGCTGTTGACGTCAACCATAAGGAGTGTAGGACAACTACCCAAAGTATATGCATCATTGTATGTGTGTATATATGACATGTGGCATTTTCGCCAGTTCGGCATGGCAATCTGTGCTACCCTCTGTAGCACTCATTGCTACCCCCATTGTGGCTATATAAGGGACTGCAGAGCTCAGTCGAGAGGATTAGTCAGGGATTGTTCGAGAATAACTATGGTTGAACAGTGTCGTTCTATTGATAGAGAGGAGATCATTCGATAACGACTGTCTATAATAGTTTGAGTTAGTTGTCTGTTCGTTGCTGTTGAACGCTATAATAAAACAAGTTTGTTCGTCGTCGAGCTGGTGTCGTCTTTGGCTTAAGAACTCTGATTCTACCTTCGGGACAGTCTTAAATCCTACGCCGAACCGGGTAGGTCTTAACCAGCGGACAATCTGCAGTTCTTGAAATGGATAAAGGCAATTATCAGCTGAATCACTACTATTAAAGTGCTAACTAACGTTGTGTTGTTATAATGTATATCTTTAATGTGCATATAGACTGGGGTGGGGTAGGAGGGTAGGTAGCAGATCTGTTATATAATATAGAGGTGGGGGGTCACAGCTGCTGCTATATAACGTTATTAGGGGTAGATGGGTTGGCCAAAAAATGAGATTTCATGCGTTATATAATATCTGAACGGCCCCTGATAACAAGAATAACAATAAGAATAACAATAGTAATAATAATAATATTTAGTTTCATTTCACACTGACCACAGCATGATTACAAGTAAAGTATGAATGAATGATGAAAAGTTACTTATTTACCTTTTATTATTAAGTAAAATTATTTGAGATCAAACCAACGTCTATTTACGCATAAATTTCATCCAACCTCTGTTAAAACATGAATATAAGCAACTGGTCCTAATTATCGTGTCAGTGGTTTCAGACCAGATACAAAGCGAGACAATAATCTCTTAAATTTTGCCGCTTCATTGTGTCAATTCAATATTCTATCCAACAAATCAGACATTCTGTGAAAGAACAGGTTGCATGTAACTTATGAATTTCTCTTTCTCATGTTAGATGTATAAATACTCTGTTTGTTAATTCTGTATATTCTATACAGGCATACAGTAAGTGACACGCGTTACTCTGCAGACTGCCGTTAAATTAAGCGATCGCTGACGAATGTTTATTTTTATTTAAAGTGACATGCGTTATCATCATATCATATTGTCCTTGGTTTGCAGTGTTTTGCACGTTGCCATGTAATGATTGTAGTCTATACATGATTTTTGCACACATAGCCTACATACGTGCATACAATCATGCATCACACACAAACATGCATATATACTCTGGTCCCTGGACGAGCTAATATGATCCTATATTGATTCTAAGAAACATTTATATTAACAACTACTTTTAAGGGTAAAAATAAACAATTTCAAAGTTTGTGAACATCATTTTTAATTGATGCTTGGCTTGAATGTTTAACATTTACATGCTTAAGGGGTGTAACTCGGATTTTGAAAAGAAAATTTTTTAACTTTAATAAAAAATTTAGATCCAAAAATCTAAAAATATTTTTTTATTCTCCAAAAAAAAATAATTTTTTCGCGGGGCCCAACATCCAAATCTCATAACAATACAACGTATAACGTCTGTGCAAAACTTCATGCTTGCATCACAAAGTGCACAATTATGCTGCTATGCTGCAAGTAAAAAATATCAATTAACAAAATTCCAGGGAGGCTTGCGCTTCTGCGCCTCATTGATAGCGACGTCACTGTTCGTATCCTCAGCAATGTGTTTATCAACACTGGCTACGCCAAAAGCCCACGAGCCCAATTAATAATTTATTTTATGGTCCTGATCCATACACATATACTATGCATACAGCATCAAGTACACTAAATATATTTTAAAAGCTTGTTTTGCTACTCCAACACTAAACCGACGTACGTCATGCCATGTACAGATTTTAAGATGCTAGGAATGCCAACTTACTTACTCGACAAAATTAATTTTCAGGTGTAGCTCACCTGGTAGCAATAACCCGCGATTCTGTAAAAGTTGCCAACTTCGCGGTGACGTGACATATGTTCAACGACACAGTAAGACAATAATTATTCTACTGACGGTGGTTGATTTTCGCTCATTATTTGAAACCAAGTGCGGACCATTGGAACAAATCTCCGACGAAGACACATCGGAATGGATAAGCAAAAGAGTAGAGGTATAGCTGAAATTGATTGTCGTTTCTTTTCGCTGAAAATTGGGTGCAGGGGCGTAGCGAATCGTCGAAACCCGAATCCCCGAAACTGATTTCCGCCGTATCCTCGAAAACGAGCTGGATTGATGGAAAGGATTCTGCTTAAATGGAATCTGGGTCGATGAAAAGAAATCATGCAGCGGGATTGATGAATGAATTGCGCTGTTTTGAGACAGTTAAAGGGGTAACTCCACCTCGCAGTTTAACGTTAAACCAGGGCCGCCCATTTAATGAGTATGCATGCCAATCATATCGAACCTCCAGAATTGTATGGCACAGACCCAGCTGCCAGACCAGCTGGGACTGTGGCCGTCGATTGAATGGTCTCTTATGGAACAATGAATTATTAGCTGTGTGCATCTCTTTCAATGGTAGTTCATTGGCATTTCAATTATAATATGGCTGCAAAGAACAGATATACACATACAGACACAAACACTGACAGTGTTTGCTTCGATTGCCTGCAGATGACTTCGTAACTGGGGCTCGGCTTGTTTTCACGATTCCTTCTACCTGTCACTGATTTGAATTGAAGCTGAGGGACTTCGTTACACTGCCAGTGGCCCAGTGGGCTTTTGGCTTCCTGGTTCCAACACAACTAAGCCATGTCCTATCACGTGCGAGACAATAATTTAGCATACCATGAACGTGTCCTGATGGTTTATTCCAGCCCTCATTATTTTGGATTGCGTTAGAAGCTGTTTCTTACATGACTGTGCAAATTAGTAAGCTGAACATTAGTTTGGGGATTTAGTTTTGGAATATATGGTGTGTTCATGTAGATCATTGTTTTAAGTAGGCCTTTATGTTAGTAAATACTTGCAAGGACAAGACAGTAACATGACAGCTAAAATGATAGACAGTGATGGAACATCACATGTTGATGCCAATAACAGAGCTGTGAGGAAAAGACTGTCAAGTGGAAGCATCAAAACATATACGTATGCTCCTTTGGCTCGAAAATGCATCAATTTCTATTTTGAAGATGAAAACGAGAAGCTGCAATTTGAGACGAGATGTAGCGAGCTGCAAAGACATTTTGGATTAAGGACAATCCATGAATCAATCAAAAAGGTTCTTGTGGAATATAACACTGGAAGTCCGGTCAAGCTTTCGGTCTCTGTCGCCCCTCCATTTTTATTGTCTGATCCAGTCTCTTTTATCGATTCAGCCTCATTAACCACTTCAGTCTTTGAAGAAACAGGATCGGAACTGGAAAAACAAATGCCAATTCCAATTCCTGGATCAGGTCCAATGGTTTCTTTGGAATCAGAACATTACAGTTTTGTTGGAGAGTGCAACAGCATTGTTCGTCTATGGGATTTGTTCTATGAACATTCCAGCCGCTGCAACCAACAACTGACCATACAAAACATGTCTCATACAGCATACATTGAATTATTAATCTTCGGTGTAGTAGAATGTTCTGTTCCTTGTTATCGGTGGGACGCAAGATCGCAAATACCTCAAGTCACTTGTGACCTGGGACAAGTTGCTCACCCAAATTTCTCTGCGAGGAAGGCAATAGGAGTGACACCATTCATCTCATCCCCTATTGATATAAAAAAAAATGGACCTACCCTAATGAATAAATTTCTTCATCATCACCAACATCATCATCAGCAGCAGCATCAGCATCATCTGTGAACGAAGCCTCTGTATAACGAGATTTGCCAGAGTGACAACTCATCGTGGAATTCAAATGATGATGAGATGGGAGACATTTATGGACTGATCAATGACATCAATGCAACGGGTACAAGTGAACAGTAATAAAAAACAGTGACATTTTGAGGAGGGCACAGATCTTTGACCCATATTTGAGTGAATGCAAAAAGTTATAAATATTTATGACCTGCAAGGTCTGTTACTCCGCCACTGCTGATATTGTGGCAGTGCCAGTCCCAAGTCTGGATAAAGGATTAATAGGTGTAATAATAGCATCATATAGGCATTTAAATGTCTGTGACACTTCCAATGCTGGTGTCGGCTGGTCTATCCTGACAATAAAATGGAAATTATTTCACATACAACCCTCTAAATGCTGCTTTAGTAATCCGAAATCTAAGTTAAACCAACGATTGAAATAAGTAAAAATGCATATAAAATTATAAATAATTATATGGGTTGAAATATATAAATAGGACTTGTGAATAAGAAAGACACCTTGTGATTACAGCGCTCAGCCACCAATCAATGAAATTGATGTGAAATATTCTTCTGCATGGTCAAATGCTAAATTTATTCCCATTTGTGGCCTATGTAAGGTGTTCCAGCTGGATTAGGGTACCATGTTCTAACTTTTTCAACTACACAGTCCGGCATTATCTCACGCATGTGATGTACTCCTTGTGTATCAGCCAGTTTCTTTGTCAGATATGGCGGGTTTGTCCACTCACCCAAGTTAGAAATCATTTTCCAGTATTTTCCATACATGACTCTCCGTATTGAACTGTTTTCTGTATGAGCGGCTTGCCCTCCTCCAAGCCATTCCGCAGGTAAAGACGCCACGCATGGATATAGAAAGCAGAGTGGGCAGACAATGTCTATGTGCAGACTGTCACAGAATTGTGACTGATGCTCAGACGAGACATCATCACCAGCTGTCGTTTGTGTCTCAGCTGGCAAAGTAGTGCAAGTTGAAGAGGATTCAGACCTGGAGGGCCGCTCGGAAGCAGGTTCCGAGCGAGATTTCCTTTTCTTGGCTGGTTCATACACTGCAATTCGAAAATTTCCATATGTAAGCTCCAAAGGTTGTGGTGCCACCAGAAAGCATTACCTCACTAAAATGCATTATTATTGCTTTCAAATTGATGCCCTTAGTGGCATGACTAATCACTGCATGCATACGACCCGAAGTACAGTATGTACTAAGGCAACACCTAACAGAATTTTTGAATGAATGCATATATTGCTACACGAAAGCATAAACTCACGGAAGTGGTTTATTGCTTTCAAATTGATGTCCTTAGTGGCATGATTAATCACTGCATGCATACGACCGTGATTACGACCGATATTACGTCAGTTCTGCTAGTACAGTACTGCTGTACTAAGGTTTCATCAAACTGAATTTTTAATAACTACATATACTGCATTCTATATTTACCAGTTTGTTAAAAATCCCAGTCGTTATGAGCAAAAAATGCTCGGATCGCTTCTTTCTGCTCCGAGTGGTTTGGTCAGAGAGGAGTAGCCAGGGCGAGGTAGCAGTGCCATTATTGTTTACATACTGCCACTCTGCAATAATATAAACAGATTACCAAATGTGACGTCTGTCAATACAACGGACGTATTGCTTGTTTGAAATAGGGGAGTTTCTATTTCACTTTCTTTTAGGTTGTTCCTATACAGACTCTCTGAAACGGACATCATAATGCGTATATATATATATATATATATATGTATATATATATATATGTATATATATATATATATGTATATTGATTGGCATCACAATTGGATATCGGTTTACATTATGCCACAGTGTCTCAGTCTTGCAGTTCACGATTATGTGCCCTGCTATCAATGCACGTCTGTTGTTGTGTCCAGTCGTTTGGCATGTGCGTCATACACTGCCGTCTCCCGGCATCTTTGACCCTGTTCAGATGAACTACCCCAATTGTCCCCTCTGGAGCAGCTACAATTGACAAGGTCGGACCTCAGCCCAAATTCCGGGACCTATATTGTTATTGAAATGCAAATGAACTACAGAGAGGCACTAAGCGCCAACAGTTCCATCACTGACCACTCAAACGACATGGACGGACCCAGCTGCTAGACCGCTATAGCCTTCTGGTGGTTCGATATGATTGGTATGCATACTCATGAAATGGGCGGCCCTGGTTTAACGTTAAACTGCGAGGTGGAGTTACCCCTTTAAGGAGTACGGGTAAGATGCGGATGTGCAGATACGAGGATGGCCAAACGGGTAAAATGCGGATTGAATCTTGCAGATATGTGGTGCGGATTAATGGGTAAAACGCGGATGATTGATGGTGCGGATTAAATGAGGTATGCATTGGCTAGGAGAACAATGGAGGCCCAGGCTAGTATTTACTAAATTTGTGACACGTTGGCTATTTTAGGCAATAAGCAGTTAGATATTATCGTGTATAAACTTTAAGTGAAATCTGTGCAAACGCAATGGCAAACGGCCATTATGTTGAAGTCGTACACACTTGCGAACTAGAGGCATGGGTAAAATGCTGATTTGCTGATCGGGGTAGGTAAAATGCTTATCAGAGATTGCTGATTGGTCATGCTGATTGGTGGGTAAAATGCTGATTCGCTGATTACTGATTTTCGTTTTTATAAACAACAATATGAAGAAACTTTTGAACAACTTTTATTTTCACATATCAAATCTGTAGAACTATTGAACAACTTTCATTTGCACATATCATAAATGTAGGCCTATATATTGTTTTTTGTCAACGATGTTTTCTGTTAACACAGTTTTACTTGCACACTTCACAAATGTATGTGGGCGTTTGGTTATGGTGTCAGTTACACCGATTGCCATTCTTGCTGCAACACTGTGATAGTAATGTGACTTTGCTGGATACGAACAAGTGGTTGTTGGAAAGAGTCGGTTCCTGAGTGCCCATGATGGTGAAGACAGAGAGTTGTGGATTTAGTGTAAGTTTGTTTGCAAACAAACTTACTTGGATGATCCTGGATGCTCTAGAGGTGTCTTCACGCAAACACAGCCGAAGTTTATTCTTAAATAATCTAATATTTGGCTGGGGTTTAATATGTTGGGAGAAGATTCCATTAATGGGATCCAGTATATTGAATGGACAACAATCGAGTATTTGTGTGTGCATAAGAAGTGTCATAAGTTGTCGAGTTTGATTAAAAGAATCCTGCTGAAATGGAAGCTAGACTAATAAAAAGAATTATGTAACGGGTAATTTACTACCCTAAATTAAGGTTTTACCTGGAAATACATTCTGTCGCATAGATCATTGCCACATTTGCTTACTTTGCTGATCCACAGTAGCCCCAACAATATTTATAAACTTTTCAGTCATCCTTCTGAACATCTTCTCGCCATGAATAATGAATAATTGGTCCACTTGTCGGTCGATTCTCAATTGCATTTACTGCTTGAGTAGTAAATGACTCGTAGATATCACTTATGTTTTCACAATATTCAAATCAAATGTATCCTAACTTTCCAAATTTCAACATTTCATTGGGTAGGTTTATATATATAGGTATATGATGTCTAGGGTCAGTCAACTATTTCTGATTGACTTTACTGATAAACAGTGATGTCTTTTTGTTGATGTTACTGATTTATGAACTAAGTCTGTTATTATTATTTAAACCAATATTAAAGACAATATTGAAGACAACAAAGTTCTGATTAATTGTCATTAATGCAATTAGTACATTGATCAATGCTTCATGAACTATGTTTGTTGTTATTTAAACCAATAAGGCTTATGGGCTTCATAAATGCTCTGTTTGTTAATTTTACAAATCAGCATTTTACCATTCACCTTGCTGATTGTGTGCTTGGTAAAATTCTGACCAATCAGCAAGTTCCGATCAGCATTTTACCTACCCCGATCAGCAAATCAGCATTTTACTCGTGCCCGTGAACTAGTCTACGAACTTTTGTAGTGCATTTCGGGTCACCCGAACGCTATAGAGATGAATCTATTTGTATGCTAAAAAATCGCAAATTCTATTGCTCACTTCCCATTCACTCTCACAAATCTGAGGACATCAGTTTTGTAGTAACTCATTATGATTATTTTTTATTGTGCATTCCTTGATTGTTCATAGGCTATCTGATGTTCGTGCAGTGCCTTTACAGGCGTTTCAATAATGTACATACTTATTTACTTAATAAGCTGGTCTCCCTGACATAACCCTTGTGATCGCCTGACAAGTTCTCTAAGATTTATATTATGGCTTGATCAGTAGCTGTACATGTGATTGCCATTTAGTGACCGTTACCAATCCCAGAATATTTTATCATCTCTCGAACTTTCCACTCACAACTGAAGCCTGACCTCTTACAGAATTCCTACACTGCCTCATTCGATCCTCCACCATCCAATTCTTTAAAAATCCACATCAGCACCTACTATGCATTCTGTCAACCTCTGGCAGCCGGAATCGAACCTCATTCAGATTTTGGAATACCCTCATGGACCTCATGTCCTGAGAAGCTAATCCTGTGGACGACAACTTCGGCACTGGAGGTTATACCTACTGTCAAATTATCGGAAAATTTGAATGGCAACTTCTACATGTTTGATCATAGAAACGCCATTCCGGGATGTTACATTATCCTGGAATGGACCTGCCCGGGATGCGGGACATTGTGATCAATTTCGGGGCTGTCCTGGCCAATTCGGGACGTGTGGTCACCCTAGAGCGACCTGTTTACTCAAATTATGGTGACGTCATACACACTTGCGAATATCTACACACCTTTATAGCGCATTTATTAATTTCACATCATATGCCATTTTATATATATATATATATATAATGTATATATATAAGTATTTAGTGGCTACACCTGCACACATGATCGGTCATCTTGGTCGGTTTATTGACCTCTACATTGAAATGTCCTTTCGACAAATGTTTAAATTTATATGTAGAATTTTCTTTGCAATTTCTTACATGTTAGAATTCTCTAGTGCTAGCTTTTCATTGCGGATTAGTTTGTTGGTTTTGGCAAGAATTTTTGGACGTTTGAGAGCCGTTTTATTACAAACTCACCCGAGGCTCAGCCACACGGCCGTATTGTTGCTATTGGAGTGACCTTGACCAATAGCCATGGGTGGCTATCGACCGACCAATGCGCAATGAATTCTTCTTTATCCTCCTTGAACCACGATGAATATCCAGACGTGCGTCATCTTCCGCCAGCGAGGGACTACTCGTCAACACCATCCCTGTGGTTTACGAATCGATCTCGGCAGTTGTCGCTCTACCCTTTCGACGCAGCTTGCCATAGAGTCTCTGAACATCCATGCTATCTGTCAGCTGTTGATGGGAATCCGTTGGTTTGGTTCCATGCTTTCAGCCTTTGGCGACTCTTACAGCTTATGATGCATTGTTTTGCTAGTTGTTCTGTTACTGCTTATGGCTTGATTATTTGTAAATAAATAAGAAAACATAATTTTTCTAATGATAAAGGTAGTAAGTAGTTCATCCATTCAATAAAAATTGTTACATTGCACCCATTCAAGAAACCCTACTCAGAAGCGCTCTCGACCAGGCTGCAGTCAAGCGATACAAAACAGACTTGAGGATACGGTGGAAGGCTGGCAGATTATTTCTAGGGTGTATGCGCAGCAATAGCAGGAATTAGTCAACCTTACAGCTGATATTGAATTCGGTACCTCAGATCTCCGCCCCATTGTGTTATCCATTACTCTACGCCCCTCTGAATAGTAATACTGAGGACGAATTTTTTAAAATATGTTAAGACAAATAACTCTATTTCAGAAGGCAGATATTGGCGAATCTCACAATTTGTCTTTACGCAACAAATTCATGAAATAACTCCACAAACAAAATAACATTGGTAGGCTTACTAGGACTGTGCAATATTGTTTAGGGGCATTATAAATGACTGTTTATTAATAACTACAACATTGGTCATATCTTGAGAGACTTCAGTTTTGTCAATGAACAGCAGGCTTACAAGTCTGCAGCACTTGATAATTTCAAGACTGACAGACTAAACAGAGGCATACAACAAACGTAAGCATACAACCAAGTGTCAGCAGTGGGACTCTACGAAACCTCACATATAGCAAAACTCGGGGACATTCCCTCGTGACAAGTCATGCAAGATATAAAGACTTGAAAAACATGAATATAGATTCATGAATCTAATTTTAATGATTAGCTAGCTAATATTCAACACTTCAATTCCATTCTGTATCGACTTGATAATTCTAAAATTTTGACAAAATATAGCATTCTACGCAACACACAATTCCACAAAGTTTTTTGTAGATGCAAAACCTGAAATGTGAAACATGCCTTAACATGTTTTCCTACCAACATCAATTATTTAAAGTGAAAAAATGGTTGTCAAACTTGACAAAGAAATGGTTACAATACAGACAATGCATTAAGTTAAATAATAAGTTATGACTAGGGAAGAACCAAAACCCAGGTCGACGGAGTTTGGTTGTACTCGGAATGGGACTAGCAATGGGTCAGTATATTTAATAGAAATTTGATTTAAAATACAATGTTGTCAGAGTTTCTTATACTCATCTTATCTAAGAAATTCCTTTACTTAATTTGTTTCTTTTACATTGACCAAACAACCAGCTGCAGGTGTATATGTGAACCTTTAATCAAACATGACTTGTACATGGTAGACAGCATCCCTTGGATGACTTTACCTCAGAGGATGCCATCAGGTCACTTTGGAACTTTTGACGATCTTGTCAGTTTCCCAGAAAACCGATAATAATTTTTATAAATAGATAATTAATAATAATAAATGATTAATAATAGTAATATCAATAAACAATATATTTAGATAATTAATAACAATGATAGCAATAGTAATCATAAATTAATAAAAATAAATAAAAAATGATGACGTCGATGACAATTTGTTTCCTAGACATCCCCTTGTTTATGTGTAGACAAGGAACATTTCTTAGTTTATCTCAACTTATCCTCTTAGACTTTTAGATAAGGTCTTATTTCACATTCAGCTTGGACCTACACACAACAGTGTGAACCATTTTTGAATTTTGCACACACAATTTTAAGCGCACTCAATCCAAAAAATTTGAAGGAACATTGTTACTGACCTTCACCATGCAATTTGGAATTTTGCTGATTATGTTGAACGTTATAGTTCAAGCTTCGAGGGCGCTTGGCCTTACGTCACAAAGGGTCAGTTGAAGCGCCTACTATCAAGACGCTTGGTTCTATGGCTAATCCCAAAATAGTGACGGGCATCGGACATTGGCTGGACGCGAATAGCAGCACGATTGTGTTGACGAAGAGTAACTGCTCCTCAAAATGAATGCAAGAAAGCGAGCCAGTATGCACATTGCGAAGCCTCTTGAGGACACGAGCACAACCAACCGTTGAAGGCCCGAAGCGATCATGCAGCTCATTCATTAAATCCACCACTGACTTCATCAGGTTGGTGCTATCACCAACTGTCATTGGAAGAACAGCAGTCGATGTGCTTGGCTCGTCTGATGGTTGGTGCAATGACTCAGAAGATTGCGACAGCTGTAGAAGACCGAATTGAATGAGATGACCTGTGCACTTTCCTGTACTGAGTGGTGATCAGTGGTGCAAGGCTCGTAGAAAGATGGTTCCTGTGCCTTCTCACCGAGTGCCACTACAGCCATTGTCTTGCAGCCATATCCACTGGTGGTGCGTTCTGTAAGAACAGATCTGAAACAAACACGGCACTCTGCCAATTATTTGAAAACTGTTAATAGTAAAGCTCAACAACGTCCTTTTTTGGGAACTGTCATGTAAACACCTGTAAAATATTATAAAAAGACAACATAATTTTCGAAAAGCGCTACCGTGCCTGCGATAATCAGGTGCAGCTGTGCCCTGATGCATAACAGTCATGGGCCTGCAATGCCCTGCATACATACCATTCAACTGCTCCCAAGGTATGGGATCGTCTGCCACTTTCTCTTTGCAACTCAAATTCATCTGCTTCCTTCAAAAAGCAGCTCACAATTATATATTTCTTATTTAAAAAATTTCTAATTTCACCTCGCTTTCCCGCCTCCTCTGTGCTTCCCCTGCATGGTCAGGCTTTGCTAATGCTGGCCAGAGAATGCATCTTAGCAATTGTACACATGGAATCGTGCTGCTTCACTTATACCCTGGCCGTGGAAGACGTACCCTGAAACAAATGTACTGCTACATCAGCCACATAATAAATATAAACAAATCAAATCAATCAAGACCACACTCTGGGCAAAGAGGCATGCCATTCTAGCACATTCGATGGGTTCCTTGTGGCAATACCTATAGCTCATAAGGGTATGCAGGCATGGTTCATATATTAGAGCACCACAAAGGAGATGTGTCAACTACTGATTATGGCTATATAATCATACATTCAAATACTGATCTGAGGCTGTCTGGTGGAAGCAGGAGAAATTTGGCATTGCTTGTTGAGTGATTGTGTAGACCTGTAATGTTTATCTTTCCAAAAGATCCCCTTGTATATAGTATTTGCGTCGACTTTGCAAAGGTTGATGTTTTTTTAAATATGCCTAATTACTTACGTGCATAAGTGAATAGTCGATAGCAGCTATGTGTGTCTATCTGTTATTTGGCTATTCAGAAAATAGTGCGCAATTGCTCGAAACTATTCACCATGTTGAATGCACCATGATGACAGACATAATCTCTTCAAAAGTGGAGCTGCTGAAGCCTTGGATATGTCTTCCTTCCTACATTCCACTTTGTCGCTGATATTAGCTGGTATGCACGTAGCCATGCATCAGCATTGCATCTTATCTTTGTCCTGACTAGAATGCTATTTTCACTGATTTCTTTTACTTCACTTTCAAACGGCAACTCGTGAAAAGTCAACCCATTTTTGCTTTGTGGCATCAGCAACGCGAGATCAGCATGAGATTAGTGCATTACTCTTGAATATTCTGTAATTTTTTCATTAGCCAATGAGAAATTGCATACGGCTCCTATTGTACAAAACGTAGGTATTGAATGCCTTTATGCGACCGGGTAACAGAGACTACTTAGATAGGACGGAGCGCTACCAACGAGGCATCACCAGACAAGCCCTGCTATCCTATAGGTAATGCACTGCAAGACAGGAAGTCTGTGTGTGACATCATGCATTTGATGTAGTTGTACAGTATCATAACGCTAACACTCAGTAGGCGTTCTAATCAACTATTCTTATCACACAGTTCACACAAACTGTACTATAAAACTAAAAGACTTTTTTGCAATATGACTTCAATGCCAAAACTGTATGGTACACTTTGAAGCAGTCATTTAGATCACTTCACATGAGCTGCACCAAAATACAGTCTTCGATAGGATGTAGCTGCTTAACTTTTTTTTACTTTTCGGTGCAAACGACACAACATTTCCTAGCTGTTGCATGAGTTGGGCATTCAACAAGATGTTGCACAGTGTCACCGGCATCATCGGAGTTTGATCAGCGTCGCCTCATTGGTTTGGCAGAGCAGCGATATCCTCCAATCAGCTCATGACCAATACGATCCAGAAACATATGGAATGATGCTCATCTGTGCCCTGACTGACTGTGTGGTCTCTTATAATTTTTAAGAATGTAACTGTTGTAGGCATCTACTTTACAGCACCGTCATTGTGTGACATGTCAATTTCCAATCCATTTCAATCATGCACATCACTTGCAACATATTTGCTTTCACTATCACTTTCCAATATAATTCTTAGTCTCCACCAAGGAAAGTTTTCTCTTTTTTCCATGTTCACTACTACTCATGGGTGTTGCCATTTTATCTGAATACTGCAGTTCTAAGATCGCCTCCATTCGGTGTGATACAGAGCAGTGGCGTCACTAGGTGGTGCGGGGGTGCTAATCGCACTGGGTGACACCATCATAGGGGTGACACCAAAATGACACAATGACTGTCTAAAACAGCATTTGTGCAGAATTTCAGCAAAAATTCATTTATTTCAAATTAACAATTACAGGTAACAAAACATATTTTGTAACCTTATACTACATGTATATGATATTGCATCAGTTTACAGGAGGGAAACTAAAATGGTGTTTTTAGATAGGATTTACGTCACTACCATGCATTATCATAATTAACAGGCATACATATTGACAATTGTTGACTACCCAATTAGTTACCGTAATTAATACAAGTGAATTTAGCGCCATTAAAAGTCCGATTATTAAGATGCAGAGGAGCTCCATACATCTGGTCTAATCATCATTGGCACGAGAGAGTACACAATTTTAATATGGCTTTTGTTACTTAGGCAATTGGGCGTATGATGATTTTTACTGCAGTTCTTGGAATGTATAATTGCAATTATCAGCTGAATCACTACTATTAAAGTGCTAACTAACGTTGTGTTGTTATAATGTATGTCTTTTAATGTGCATATAGACTGGGGTGGGGTAGGGGGGTAGGTAGCAGATCTGTTATATAATATAAAGGTGGGGGTCACAGCTGCTGTTATATAACATTATTAGGGGTAGATGGGTGGGCCAAAATATGAGATCTCATGTGTTATGTAATATGTGAACGGCCCCTATGCATAGGTCGGTCTTCTGAGGCGATCTGAGCCACGGCCCAGATGCATGCGTCTCTACACAGTAGTTGCACAGGTACTCAGGCGCTGCTCCGTGAATTGATTTGAAAACGAGTAAACAGAGTTTGTAGGCGATACAAAACAGGACAGGCAGCCAATGCAGGACATCACGGAGGAGTGGCGTCACATGATCGTACTTCCTCCGGTTGCAAATGAGTCTGGCGGCAGTGTTGAGCACCGACTGGAGACCGTCCAAAGGACACATAGGTGCGACGGCCAGCAAGCTGTTGCAAAGGTCCACTCTAGCCACGACGAAAGCAGTGACGGGTTCTCTAGTGGCCTTGAAAGGCAAGGACTTTATGCAGCTCCTGCTGAGACGGAGCTGACGGAAACAACAGCCGACTGTCCACGGGACATGGCGTCTCATGGATAAGTCAGACTCCAGTGTGACGCCGTGGTCACACACCGTGGCCGAAGGCGCGATCAAAGTGCCACAAGCACTCAGAGCGCCAGTGTCAAGGTTGAGACACCTTCTGCTGGTCGCGCACCACAGGAAGTTGGTCTTTTCCGGATTGAGCCGCAGTCTATTAGATCCCATCCACTCAGCGATCTGACTAATTCCATGTTTCATCCGGTGCCCCTGCTGTTGATGGAGGTCCTGACGTATAAAGCTCCATGTCGTCAGCATGGAAGTGAGATGACAGGCTCAGGCTCACCCACGTCAGCGGTGTAGAGTAAGAACAACAGCGATCTGAGCTTGGGGCCCTGAGGGACACCACTGAGGAGTGAGCAGACAGATGAATAGATGAATAAACTCTGTTGAAGAGCACAGTCTGTTGACAACCGCAGAGGTAGGAGCTGATCCAGTCGAGCGCGTCCGAGCAGATCCCGTAAGTCCTTGACAGGCTTCACCAGGATGTCATGGTGGACTGTATCAAAAGCGGACGAGAGGTCTGAGCAACCCAAGCAAAGCGTGGTCACCCGCGTCGATTGCCTCGATGATGTCGGTCACCGCCTCGGGAGTTCCGATAGGTGGACTGATGGGGTGGTAGAAAGCCAGCCTAAATTTGCCCTGGTCTCTGATGATATGCGACACATTGGCTCCCTGTCTGTCACTGCATTCACTTCAGATTATGTTCTTTGGTCTGAAGTTGTCTATTGGGTTGGGCTCCAGTCTACTTGCAATCCCCGCTTGTTCCTGTCTCTGCATGTCTGGGTCTTTCACCCTCTCAACATAGTCTCCTTGTGCCTTTGCTTGTACAACTAAGGCACCGTCCAGGGCGGCCGGCCATATCGCCGGCCCAACAGAGTTAAACGGCCTCCATTTGGTCATTGACTCCCTTCCTAGGGTACTATCTGATGTTTCTCATCGAAACCCTAAGACTGTTCTTTTTGCTCAGGCCTTGATCGAGAGCGTCTCTGAGTCTTAAAGAGAGCGCCTTTGAGTCTTAAAGAGGCGCTATATTAAATTCATAGATAGATAGATGGATTCTGTTTATTTACAGCTACAGCATAGAAATATACTCATAAAAGTGTATCATGGCCATTAGAGATGTACGGAAATGGATGCCGATGAACGTATAGTATATCATGAGGCCGGTATTCCAGCCTGTAGGGTCATTTTTAAATGACTTTTGGCTTGTGTACGGCCATGTGGGTTCAAAGGGCTAAAAATTTTGTCTACTCACTCTGTCCTCGATCCCACAATCGAGACCCAGACTCCGCATCTTATGCACTAACCTGGTGTGTATTCATTCTGACAAACCTTGATTTGAAATGGTTAGATATACTCAGTGCTTTTTCCTGTGCCTGTACTATGCACCTAGATGCATTGAAGAAAAGAGTTTTGGCCTCTTGAGGATTCTCAGTGCACCTCATCACAAACATTATTTAATCAGAATTATGCACATGTAAGCAAAGGCCAAAAGTGAATTTTGAAATATTATTATAAATAATATTGCACTTTCCTAAATTGCATCTTATAGAATGAGAGAGTCATAGATGAAACTGAAACTGATTACAATGAAATAAAATAAACTGGTACATGACACATCTATGTTTTTTACAACTTGTCTTTAATTTAAATTTAAAAACTGTTGCTCCATTTTGAAATCTCTTATTTTAAAGCAGAATAATTTATTTAATATTTATGTGATCTTGTCAATCATTAATTTTCATTCTAATCTAATCTAATTGATGTCCAAAGTTAGACTAACTGCTCATCAGCCTAATCCTCCAGATTGCATTATTTGCTATTAACATCTATGGCTGAGTGTAGTCCTTGAAACAACCAAGAATCAACATATCTTGTAGGATCAAAACGTGGAAGTGTTGGTCTGACTAATCTGATAAATAAAAGTGAAGATATCGGTTTTGTCATCAATGAAGCTCTGATCAGAGAGATGATAAGATTCATTTGCCAAAATCCTTGTTCTGCTTCACATGAAGAAATGTATTCAGAGCATTTTGCAAAGGAAGCAATTCACCTGGACACTTTCGGCTAGGTACTCACGAAACCAGCCAACCATCATTGTTCTTTCATTTAATTGTAACTTTATCGATAAGTTTATTATTTCTATATCTCCAAACATAAAGTGAGCATCAATGTCATCGGGCCACAATAACCCAAATCAGCATCTTCACTAACAAGCAACCTTTGTTAAACTGATGAAAAAAATTTTTTGTAAAAGTGTTTACGTCAATTTTTACGGTATTTTTGAAAAGTCCGTCGCCCCAGAACAGTTTACGTTCGGCATGAAGAATGCGGCCTATATCAATTCCGTTTAGTTGTTGTAAATCAATTTCAGATTAAAAACTATGAAATGATTTGTTTTCTTTATCCACTTTATATGCTGTATGAAAAACCTTTGCAGTAATATCTTATTTGTGAGGTCACTGAGGTGATGCATTTAAAAAACACGTTCTTCATAGGTGCTGGCTGTTATTAGTAACTTAAGTGCAGATTTGTGTCCTGCCATTTTCATGTGGTCAAACAGTTTCTTTCTGTTGTTGTCGACTAATACCAAAACGAGTTATCTTATTGTTTGTGAATGGAGATTTGTGAGGATAATTCTCAGGCGACATGTGACTGCTATATATGGAGTGGACTGAAGTAACTCTCATTAACAATTTAACATAATATGCTGTGGTTGGAGCCAGATGTTGCTTGAACAATGGTATCAGCAGTCTCATTTCTAAGTTTGGTTAAATTAGTTCCATTCCTTGTTTATAAAGCCTGGCAGAAGGATGCCAAAATGGCGTGCAGTTAACTGCTGACAATTGAAGCCTTCATCGGAAGAACTGCGGAAGTCCATTTTTGGTTTTTTGTTATATATTCCCCAAAAATTTGTAAAGACTACAGATATAATATATCTGTAGACTTCAAAATTTTTTTGAAGTCTACAATATTATATCTGTATACTTAAAATTTTTTGGGGGGATATATAAAAAAACTAAAAATGGACTTCTGCGGTTCTTCTGATGAAGACTTCATTTAGTTTATGGTATTAAATTTACTGAACTTAAACTTTTGCTTACATTTGAAAATTTTAAATTTTTTGGTAGACCTACTTTGTACACTAGTCATATTTGGCAGATAAGTTGGTCCAATTATTCGTATTCAGCCGAATAATGATAATCATCTATTTGGTTCAGCCCTACGTCCAATACTAAGTTAACTAGGTATGGGTGATCAGATACATCTTTGTTGTACTCAATGTTCCCTCAAATATTTTGGTGATGTGTACACAGGAAATTTTGTGTGAGCAACATTTTATAAATGGTCTGCACTTTTGTATGCGTGTCCGAGCTGAATGCGATGATACTTAAATTAAGACCATGTCTAAAAGTCTATGGTGATAAATTCTGATAACCTAAGAAATGTTCCTTGTCTTAAGATAAATAGAGAGATGTATCAGCCAAGGAACCAAAGTTTCTGTAGTGAGGTAGACTGCAGTCGGTTAGGAGGCCTGATTTACGTAAAAAATAATCGTGACTTGTAATTTTTTTAAAATATTTTGTTGTCCACACACTAAATTCTTGTGTGTGCTAGCTCTATGGCCCTGTGCACATGCACAACTTAGAGGGAACATAGGTTGTTCTCCTGTTTTCGTATGACAGTGTGCTGTGATCTTTCTATCGACTTTTATGGTATCTGAGGATTTTTTTATATTCTTACATTTTGCATAGCTCTCCAAATTCCATTATGCTATATATTGTTGAATGCTTGTTTGAAGTCTATGAAGCTGATGAAGACTTTCTGGTTGATCTCTTTTTGCATTTTGAGTGTCTGTCTCATTGGGAATAGCTGGTGCTTCTTCCTGGTCTGAACTCAGCTTTTTCTTCTCCAGAGGCTCTGTCAACATGCATACTGGGACTGGTATATGCATGCACGATTACACATTATTGAATTAACCAGGCTGATATACTAGGTTATCTGATTTTGTGGATTTTACTGGCAGGAAAAACCGAGCCATGAATGACTACAGTAATTGCTACAGCTCTGTAACACAGCGCTGTTATTACAAGGACTCTTTAATTAGTTCAACGCTAAGTTATAGATACACTTTTTCGAAGTAACCTGTTTGAGCCATTCAATGACTGAGTAGTAGGTGCACTGTTTATTGAAGGTGAAATGCCATTCCAGAACCTGGAAAAACGGAAAGGTCCTGCTCCGGTTGATGGCATATTTAGACAATAAACTGCAAGGTACCCTGGTGCCACACCAGGTAGAGAAACCAATGCAATAACAATGCAATGCATCACAGAGCAATGGTTACATGATCATATTTTCTACAATTACGTACTAGCCTTGCTGCCGAATTCATCACATATTACAGTCTACCCAGGAGGTATTTAGGCTATTGCAGCGACACAATGCAGACAACTACCGTTTTTGTTGCTTTGAAACATAGTGGTCATATGCAGATCACGATTAGCCTCAACTGGCATAAGCATTTGATCATCATCTGTCTTTCAGGCCATGCCATTGACAGATTGGTCTCAGCAGTTGTCATAAGCAGACCTCCAGAGGCTCTAACACTCAGCTTGCCATATCGTTAGCACGTCACACACCAGAACTGTTATATGACACAACTGTTATGTGACAACTTTTATAGGATGCAAATGTTGGGGTTTTAGTAATAACGGTTCAAGCTCATCCAGTTGACCAATTCCTCTGCTTCACATACATACATAGTCGTTCTTCATAGTGATCCAAAAAAAACTTCTAAAAATTCATTGAAGTAAGTATCTAGAGAAATAAATTTTGGAAGGCAGAAACCTGTACATTTGAGTGAAATGTTGCAACATTACAGAATTATAAAATCATGTAATTGATTTCTGTTTCAGAATCTGACGATGATTATTATGAAACTGATTCACTAGAGGAAATCCATCTGGCCATTGTCAATAATGAATTGGATCGAGTAAGCTGTTATTGGTTGATATTGATTGTTATTGATTGATATTGATTGTTATTGATTAGTACCTGGGCACATACTTACCTTTTATTTAAATTTGGGTTCGCCAATATACAAAAGCATAACATACATGCCCAACAAGCATATCCTGACAATTGAGCTCCGAAAAATGCACCCCAGTGCATGAATGTCCAAAATATTACAATATGCAAATAAAAACGTCTGACAGTATTTACCAATCACAGTAGGCAATATATAAGACAAATGATATAATGTTCTTATTACTTTTCAGGCAGTATTCAACAATTATTGTTCAAAATTTTGTGAGATCCTCTGAAAACCTAGATAGTCATGAGTCGGAAACATTTATAGCTGATACAACTTGCAGTCTTTGATTTAATTGATCGTATTTATTCTTAGTTACCTGGGCCCACGTGTATGTAGCCTTTGATAACAGGCCTAAGTCTAAGTCCGGACCAGTTTTCGCTGTAAACCCGACTAGAGAACTAGATCAGCATGTATGAAGATTCTTGGAGACGCCTAAATCCTCTTAAACGCGACTAGTGTTAGTCCACATGGCAGGCAGGCGTAAATACCCTAGTCAGGCTTAGTGAAGTAAAATGGCGACCGCCGTCTCGATTGGTCCACTTCGTCGAAGTTTCTGACTTCAAGGAGGGTTTAAGAGAGATCATTGTTCACTCTGCTATTGGCGGACGATAAACTTAATTATTTTCTACGTTTTCGCTGCCACAAACTGATAATTATAGCGGTGATCTTCGTTTAATCGGAAGTTTTAACACTGGCATCGCCGAACACACGGCCTTTAGCTTGCAATGGTTGAACTAACTTTTCCCACATGCAAGTTAAATAATAGTTGAGTAAGGCAATCGTAATCTATGCATAGTAATTTTTGCAGAAGAGTAATATTGCGATAACAGTGACATTTGTGTTTGAACAAAATCGTCTGTTAATTAAAACAATGAGCATAATAAATTTCTTTGCCAGATCAAGTCTGAAAATAGCCTAAAAATAGCTTGTGCATGCGCAACTAGCCATAATCGTGCGAGCCATTGATGCTGGGTTTTCCCACGCCCATCGGAGTCTCTGACTAGCAAGTTTGGGACCAACGGATCGTTCATACACGCCATTTTCCCGTAGTCTCAAAAATCAGCCTAGGAAGTCCGTCTTTGGGCCCAAAGCTGGACTAACGTTACGACTGTTTTAAAATCCGCCATACACGTGGGCCCACCTGTCTGAACTTCCAGCAAATTGATGTTTCATCTTGGATGTGGGATTCAAATACAAAACTTCATGAAGGCAACATGTTAGCATATGGAACCAATGTTAGTGGTTGATGAAACTGTTATGTGACACAACTTTTATATGATGCGAATGTTGGGGCTCAATTCAAAGTGAAGACATGGAGAATTTGTGGACATCACAAATAGCAACACTCCATGCAGTGAACAGAAATATCTTGGTTTACTTGCTCCATGCACAGCAACCTATTTTTGTAAAGCATGGTTTTCAACCCTTCTTCTTGTCTGAACCAAGTTTCAAAACAGCCTCGATGCACAGCATGACATATGCACCTCACTCTGTCAAAATAGGAACCCCGTATTTCATGCATAATTGAGGAGAAGCAAGAACAAACGTCACTTTAAAATAATGTTTTTTTATATTTTTTAATATTTTTTAATATTTGTGTCAATAATCATAGTATTAGTTATTAGCTGATGATAATGATGAGTTCTCTGTCCAGAGGCAGGTCCATTTGGCTTTGCACTTTTCCATATAATGCTTAGCTAAACCATTTACTTGTTGCACTTTGCACCATATGCACTGACTCAAATGAAAAAGACATCCTTGTTGTTGGACATTTAGAAAGACATGGTGAAAAGGGAGCGGTGACTGTTCATTTCGTCACAGATCACTTTGTCGCATTCACTTCGTTGCAGATCATTTTGTTGCAGTTCCTTTCGTCGCATATCGGTTAGGGTCAGGTTAAGCATTGTGAGGGTCGGTTAGGATCCGGTTATGCGTGGTGAGGGTCAGAGGAGTCAATCCCCCTCCGTGTGATGGAGGCAAACACCTAGTCCTGAGTGCCAGGAAGGCAAGATATTCCCCCTTTAATGTGCAAAAATTTCCCCCTACCTGAAATTGGAGGCATTTGCCTCCGGATTCCCTACCTGGACACCCCTTGTGAGGGTCGTTTAAGGTAAGGGTATGCATGGTGAGGGTCAGGGTATGTATCGTGAGGGTCGTTTAAGGTCAGGGTTAGGGTTAGTGTGGTTTTTAAAAAATGATCTGTGATGAAATGATCTGCAACAAAATGATCTGCAACAAAATGAACGGGAACCGATGAAAAGCTAAGAGTTCAGCATTTTCAAAATCTGTCATGAGTCATTGAATTAAGCCAGGCTGTAGTTTGTTCAATTCTGTCAGTATGTGAACGTACGTAACTTTGGACTGTTAACTTTCTTTCTCGCCCTTGTGATTGTCGTCTTCTTGCTTGTGCACTCTTTTGATTATTGCCCTTTTAAGCATGCAAAGTCGTCCGTTTGATAGTAAATTCTCAATTGGTTGTCCCATCCAGCTTGGTGTAGGTATACCAGGAGGTGCTAAGGCAGCTCTTTATGGATGATCACAGTGCCTGATTAGAATACTTTATGGCACAAGAAATTTGCTTCTAGAGGCAGTGACTATAGAAACTAATGTTAAGGTGTTGCATGTTCAGTTAGGATAAACCTGTTTATTGAGTGAACAAAGGGATTGCAGAAAATGATGAATCAACTAAACAGGATATCAACTAAATATGAAATGAGAATAAACACAAAGAAGACAAAGGTAATGATGATAAGTAATGAAGAGATAAAAGTGACAGGAATAACAATAAATGGAGTGGAGTGAGAACAGGTAGAGGGATTCTGTCACCTAGGAAGCATGATTACACAAGACGCGAGGTGCCATGCTGGCACTTTCTGCCTTTCTGGCTTCTACTGCTAGCATAGGCAAACTGCAAGCATGCATCTTATCAAATAGAGTTGGCTCCAGGGTTCTTTGCTTGAGAGAGATGGTTGCCTGGGAGTTCATTGTACATCTGTACTGGCACTGTCTGCCTTTCTGGCTTCTGTTGATAGTACAAGCGAAAGTAAAGCATGAATCTTATCAAATTGAGTTGACTGAAACACCATTATGAACTTGCAAATTCAGCACTTAACACATTGGTTGACCCTTGCAGATGCAGAGCCATCAACAGAAGAGCAATTCATAGCCAAAAATAATGGGATCTTCAATGTACAGGTGATGAATTGAGTTGCCAAGTGCTCCACATGATCATGTCAGCCTGCTAGCTTCATTGGCTCCTCATTCTGGAGACTGGATGCTAGCTCTCTTTGTGACTGCTCAGAGCCTGCACCTCTCAAAGGAGATGGTAGGAATCTCAGTTGGGGTGAGGCTAGGTACGACACTATATAAACTGCATCTGTGCCAATTTATGCAGTGAAAAGTCAACATGAAATGAACTGGTTTATAATATAGCAAAGGCAGCAACACAGTATGCTAGATGGGTGACAGGGACAATAACAATTACCCCTGGATAATATTAATTACCCTTGTACAAATAACCCCCCCCCTGGAAAAAACAATAACTCCCCATGCAAAAAAAAACCCGGACAATGACCGCCGTCCCCCCCCCCCTGTAGAAAATATAACACAAATATCGTAACATTCAAATTAGTAGATAGGTTGCAGCCAATCAAACAACAATTATCTGACATTATGAGACATTTTTAAAGCCTACTCATGTGTTACATAGCACAAGGAATTAACGGATATTGTCAAAACCATAATAGTTCAGTTTATCAAGAGTTACGTTCATTTAACTGAATTACATTTCATGAGCACAAAAGCTAAGTCTTTGTTGTGGAGAGCGAGCACTGAAACACAGGGTCCCATTATCTCATATCTTTGTTTATAACACCTCCATAATACCCCACCCATGACCGAACACGGAAGACACACTTAGCCCAAGAGTACTCCACTGACCCATGGACCAATCCTTGCCACTGACCATTACCACTGCAATGATTATATCCCTGGGGACGCAAGGGAGGCGAGAGTACAACGGTCACAGCTATAATTAGAAACAGCACACACACACACACACACACACACGCACACACTGTATAACATACACACATACACGCACTAATTGGAAGTTGGCCAAGAACACTGAGAGATCTAAATACAATCTAGCTTACAATGGTAGCCATTTTAAGTAAGTAAGCAGTGAGCACACGTAATTTTTGCAGTGAGACAAAATTCAAGTCAAGGACTTAGTCCAAGTCCAAGTCTTGTCATTCCGAGTCCGAGACGTTCGAAAAACGGTCTCGAGTCGGACTCGAGTCCTTTGCTGGACTCATACTACATCACTGAAGACTAGACTCTACGCAGATAACTGACCACCCCAAGAGTGGCCTCAAAAGGTATATAAAGGATAAGTGTAATGGGAAATACAAAAGTAGGACATTTTATTTTCCAGTCAACTATGATGGAATTCATAAACTCTTTATAGAGGAAAAGATAAAGTTAGTCTTGAAGGCTTTGTCAATTGTGTGCGAAAAGAGGCAAAACAAGACTGAATGTAAAGCTAAAATTAAGATCCTTGGAAAAGAACTTGTGGCACAGCTTATTTGTGCATTCTCATGGACTGGACCCTGCCAGACAGGAAGTTCTAAAAGCAGTGCAACAAATGAAAAGACAGGCAGAAGAAACAGAAGAAATGCTGCATTATTTGGGAGATTTAATCTAATAATAAAGCACTATAACACATATGTCTAATAAAATCATTATTACTTTCTGATTTTTTATACAAAAACATAAGACAATAACCCCTCCGGACAATTACCCACGGACATTTACCCCCGTACAAATATTTTCTGGTTTTTGGAATAATGCATGGTACAAATAAAAGAGGAAGACCACATAGGGACTGGACAGATGGCATTGAAGAATGGTGTGGAACAAATCTTCAAGAATTGAACCAAACGGCAATGTACAGAGACACGTGGACAGATGTAACCAGAAAGGCATCAGACACCTATGGGCGATGAACCTTTGTTGTTGATTGATTGGTTTTTTACATTATTTTTACAGTAGTTTAATTCTTTGCATTAGTCGTTTATGGGGATTTCCTGTATTACCATTATACTATTTGGGGGGGGGTTATGTCAGAGGTTATTTTGCGAGGGGGTAATTGTCAGAGGGGTTATTTATACGGCGGGGGGGGGGGGTAATTGTCCGTGGGTAATTGTCCGGGGTTGTTGTCCTAGAACTGACGGGAAGTCATTATTTTACAAAGCCTGATCTTGTGATGTTCAGTTCCAAAACATAGACCTACAGTGAAGCACGTATTTTGATGCTATAATAATGGCCAGCTATAATAATGGTCAGCTATAATAATGGTCAGTGGTTTACTTTCAAAATTTGAAATATGTAAATAATGCTAATTATGCACTACGGAATAAAATAAATAATTATACCTTGACTTTATGGCTCCTTTTTCTTTTGTCAGGTAAGCCTTGTGCACAGGTGAACCAGCTATAATGTTATGAGTACATGCGTAAAAGGATCTTTGTCGCACCATGTAAAAGTAGAATAAATATTGTAAGCTATTATTATCTCTATTCTGACTGAACCTTGGACTATTGTGATGTGAACGTCTGTGATAGCAAATTTAGATATACAATCACTTTCTACTTGTAACTAAGGCTGTCAAAAAATGTTTAAATCACAACCCAGGTACCCGTCAATCCGCGCGGTCGGGTACCCGGCTTGCCTGATATTTTGTTAGGAAATTTAGGGAGTTATGCATTTTTACGGAATGTCAGGCACCCGAGAATCGATTTCATTACTCGGGCGGTCAACCAAAATGACCAACGAAATATTTTTGGCATATCTTCGGGTAAAATCGCTCATCTTTACGGAATTTCGGGTACTCGAAAACCGATTTTATTACTCGGGTACCCATTGACAGCCTTACTTGTAACAAATGTGCCATTCTTGAATTTCCCTCCCCACACAAGCCACAGTTATGACCTGCCAGTTTAGCATACAATAGCCTCAATAACTCAATAGGGTGCCAGCGGTGGCCCATTAGCAGCCAGCAGGGACGACTTAGTAATCTTGGCTGCCCAGGGTATTTAAGTAGGTACTGTGACGCACTCTGCACAACAGCTATGACCTTCGGACATTATCCCACGGTTTATACGAGCTTAGCACCTACTGGGTGGTCAGAAGTTTCTACTTGCTATGGGAACGGATTATGCTTGACATGCTAAGGGGATTAAAGACTGAAAATAATATTATGAATAAAAAAATTTATTTTTAATATCTGTCCTGATTATCATAACCGATACCGCCTATATCTGTGATAATCGGCCCGATGGTGAGTATGGCCAATTAATCGGTACAGCCTTATTCTGTCTTATTAGTACAGCCTTATTAGACTCACCCACCCCCTGAGTGTTACCTCCTGAGCAATACGTATTTATTTTGAACAAAACTCAGTGTAGTTTTACCTGGGCCTAATATGGTTCCAGGTCTCCAAATTTAACCTCCATAATGGTAGATAATATTTAGATTGAACTTTGATTGTAGTCTATGAGGCTAAACACTAGTTTGGTACAAATTTATATGCTACGCCTACTAGCCTTTCAGCCTCGCGTCTCTTGGGACTGAATTTTGAACTCGGCGGGTGTGCTGCGATTGTGTCTTTGTTAACTAACACAGGCATCACCACATTCACCACTCACCAAACCTCTTTAGGAAGCAGGTCTGCCATTTCGTGCGGCAGGCCGACGGCTCCATTCGTTTTGGTGGTCAAATATGACCACAAATCGTCTACATTTAATTAAAACAATTTGAACATTCAAAAAATGTTCTAATTTCAGAAGTTAAATGTAGAAGATTTGTCATGTCATTAAATTTTGCTTTGACTTGTTCAGCTAACCCTCCTCACCCCGTAACGTTTTGTAGCACCCCGTCCACCCTCGAGCATTACGTAATTATGCAATGACCCCTACCAGTTTACCTCAAGGAATTGTTGGCCCATTAAGGCCACTAGTACTGACACTGATTCTGTTCTGCTACCCTTGAGGATCTGGTTTTCCCTTTCGCTCATGCCACTGCTATACGGCATCGGGCAGTGGTGGGCCTGACCATTTGGAATGGGCACCCTAAGGCCTCCTGCCTAGAAATTTCTTGCCTGGACTTCACTCTTTTTTTAAATCCATTGTTTTTAGCCATAGTCAGACCAGGAGTGCCTCTGAGTGGGGCCTGATAGTGGCTGATATTAAGCAAACATTGATTGATTCACTGACTGATTTCTTGTTGCGTCGTACTTTGTTCTGTCATTCAAGCAGATTTGGTTACTGTGGCTTTAACTAATGGTCCAGAATAGAAGTTTTGATGTGCTATGTTCATCCTCCTGGAATAAGTTGCCTGGAAAACCTGTGATGCAAATCCATTGGCATCAATTTGCCTCTATTCTACAAGAACTTGAAGACCATCCTGTTTGACCCTGGTTTATTATTGTTGTTATCTCAGGAAGACCTTTGATAAATTTCTTGTAAAGTTGTGCAACAGAAATTTCAATTGTGATTATGATTTTAAGTATACTGAAAGTGACAGATGCAAAATAAATTTTGAATAATCATAGTGAAAAATGTCCAGTTTAAAAAATGCTTTCTTTCTGTACTTTTTTGTAGATGTCTGTGATAATAATCAGCCCAATGATGAGTATGGCCGATTAATCGGTACAGCCTTACTGTGCTGATTGGTCAAAGCGGTCGGCCCGTAGTCACATATTTCTACTCAATATGTGTGAATTATGTAAAGTTGTCCTTCAGCTGTTTCAATGTTTTCAGTTGAAAGAAATCTGCAGAAGTGGTACAGATGTCAATGAGAAGTTTTCATGTGACATAAATCCACAGCATTTTGACATGACTCCACTCGCTTTAGCTGCAGCACTTGATAGAAGGAATCATGTCAAGGTAGGATTCAATTTTGATACTGTATTTTCTAACAGTATTGGTTGACCATGTCAGTTTGGTCCCACATTAAAGAGAGATTTCTGTTTCACTATCTCGTAACAGTTTTACATTTGTGCATATACAGCGCTATCTTATTGTAGAGCTGCACTGATATAACTTTTTACCGATTATGCTATAAAGCCAATTATTGAAATAGCCAATGATCATCAAGCCTGATAATTTTGACATTTTTTATTTTTACTTGGTTTCTCTTTGTAAAAATTATTGTGCAAATAAAATAATTGGCCTGATTATAGCCGTTTAATCAGTGCAGCTCTGTCGTATTGTGTGGGGCTTATGAATTCTATTCGCCAGGCTGCTTGACCTTGACAAGCAATCTGCTGCATATACAGTATGTGAGAAATTGTCAGTACCTGAGAACCGATTTCATTGCCCGGCCAGTCAGCCAATGTGACCAACGGAATATTTCTGGCATATGTTCAGGTAAAATCGCGCATTTTTACGGAATTTTGGTCTTGGGTTTATCTCAGGAGCAAGTATAACTCGGAAGTTCAGTTTTTGCTGGGTTTCGGGGCTTGAACACCTTCGAGTGCCTTTGCATGTGCTAAGTGGCTATACATTGAGAGTCTTTTGGGGTTTGGAGATAGTGGAGTGTCATAAAGCGGGTACGAAGATCAGAAGAAATGGGTTCAATACTCGATAGCCTCATTAGGTTTTGCCAGGTGATGTTGGTAACATGAGCAGTAGAATAGACAGCCATTTAGTTAATTTTGTTACTCCTCTTGAACTTGTAAGTTTGAAATCAATAAACACAGTAGATATTATTTAGGCAATTAGGCAGGGCATAGAAGATAGTGTGCTTATCAGCAAACATGTTGGCTGGCAACGATTGTGTCAGCAACTGAAACATATTTACTCCTCAGAGATCGAATGTTTCATGTAGCCACATTTATCAAGCTCTACAGAAATCATGCCCTGTTAAGCACATGCATCTAGCAGTAATGAAGGTGCAAAGGATGAATGCACTGGTAGAGTGTAGCATTCACTCAATTATCAAATGTCTTTTTTGCTATTAATATTTGTTGATATAATATTAGTATAATTTAGCAAATTTTTTATGACACTTTAAACTTAATATACCCAATAAAAAATTATAGGAAAGCTTGCATGTGTACGTTGTGTACGTTTTCTTTTGTTGTTGTGTTACACTTCCACGATGACACTCCACAACTTCGTCTTCTGAGGATGCTCCAGTTGCACTGTCATTTGAATCACAAAACATCAGCATCGAGAAACTTGCTGAATATTCCTGTTTTCTCTCACCTGTTCCAGAATCCGTCTTGCCCTTTGTTCTTCTCTTTCTTTGAGCCTTTTATCTACCTTGCCCATGCACATTTTTATTTTATGTCCTCTTCAATCCCAATTAAATCCATAGCCTGATTGTGTGCAATGTCAAACAACTGATTAATCAAGCTTTCGAAGTCTGTCTACTGAGACAAGTAAAAATTTATCTATTAGCCAAACTATGCACAGTAAGCTGAAAAGAGTCGTCAGTGGTGGGCCCACACAAGTGTGGAACCAACTAAAAGATTCCCGTCAACAGCTGACAGATGGTATGGATGTCTATAATCTCTGGGCCAAGTTGCGTTGATGAAAACACGGGATGCTATCAACAAGTCGTCTCTCGCTGGTGGAAGATGATGCGAGTCCGGATATTCGTCGAGGTACAAGGAGGACGTAGAAAAGGCATTTATCATGTTTTAGTCGGTGGATAGAATAGCCATCTGTGGCTATATCGGTCGAGGTTATTACAATGGCTGCGTTGCTCATCCTCCGCCGACTGTAAACACTCTTCCACAGGAGACATACACAGCCGCACAGCAAAACCCGACAGCGTACATCAGAAAGGATGGTATGATGGAGTCACATGGCATAGGCAACTTGCGAAAAAAATCCTTGCAATAGCTGATGAATAATTCTGGAACATAAACGTAGCATTTGAAAGCTCCAACATGTTCGAAGCTACTCTGAGTAAACTCCGCATTTAGAGTAGCTTCGACCTAAAATAATAGTTAAAATGACAACAGTCAATAAAATCGACCAAGATGGCCGGATGACATACGCAGAAGCATAATGTTTAACATGCATAACATTACACATTGAGTCATAGATTCTCAGAAGTATATGGAGGAAATCATAGACAGTAATAACTCTCACTAAAACGTCAAGCGGATACTACAATAAAAAAATACATAAATAAAATGTTTATGATGTAAAATATCCCATAATTTATTGCCTGTTTCAATTGTCAAATCATTGACAGCAAAAAATAAAACTGCAATATTGTGTTCAAGATTGTGTTCGACTTCTTTACACATAAAATGAATACAATATTTATAATTAAGTAAAGTAATGTACTTTAATGAACCGCTTGCAAATGCACTGTGGAATATCATAATATGAACAATAAAAGAATGTAGTCACAAAATAATCAGGATGAGCACAAGAGACATCTTCAGAATAGTTAGAGTAAAGAGAAAGCAATCAAAATAATTACAATCACTATAGGAATAAATTCATCTGTATAGCATTCGAGTGATGAAACCACACTGTCGACATATATTTAGTACATCAGCTCACTGGATCTCTTGATTGTGCAATAATAATGACTTGTAATATCAATAATAATATATTTTCTTTGCCAGATAAAAATAATTATAAAGTAAATAATTAGCATGTAAACCAGGTTACGAGTATCAGCTGCGTCAGCTTCGTGCAGTTATTCGCTTTCTTGCCTTTGAGGCTTCAGTAGTCCTCGTTCATGCTTTATTAACCAGCAGAATTGATCCCTGCAGCACTGTTCTGGCTGGTCTTCCCTTAGTGTGCCTCAGTGGTGCGTTTAGATCGTGTTCTGCGCTCTGCGGCCATGTTTATTGGACATATGCCTAAATTTTGACTGATTTCAGCTTATGTGCGCGATGTCTTTCACTGGCTACCAGTTCAACAGCGCATGTGACACTAGTTTGGCGGTGTCTCTCTGGTTGCGCGCCATCCTACTTGACTGAACTGGGTCGCCGGTGTCTGAACTTTTTTCGCATAGAGCTCTGTGCTCTTCCGCTAAAGGCGAGCTTCTGGTGTCCAGAGCCCGCTCGTCGCTAATGCTGCGTCGGGCTTTCTCAGTGGTTGGTCCATCCAACTGGAATGGGCTCCCAGTTGCCCTCCGTCTTTCCCCTTACAATGATCTACCTACCTTTTGTATGCTGCTAAAGTCATTTCTTTTTGGCCGTGACTGGGCTTGGTGCACCCCTGAGTAGTTTCCCTTGAAGAGGCGCTATATAAATTATCAAAATGAATGAATGCCTTGTCGACATTTTGCAAGCTTTGCATGTTGTGAGGCAGTACTAACAAACCTCAATTGAGGTTTGACTTAAAGATATGTCTTAAGTTGCAATTTAAATGCCTCAAGAGATGACGTGTGCTTCACATGTTCGGGGAGACCATTCCATGCAGTTGGTTCTGAGACGGAGAAGGAACAATCCCAAACTTTGTAGACTGCAGCAGATTCTTTGATGAGAGGCGCAGCCATTCCCTGTTTTGATTGCCACTTATGTATATGATTATGTACGTAATACTATGTATGTATGTATGCTTAAATGTTTGTATGTTTCTATGTAAAGTTGACATCAAATAGGTACTCTAAAATGTTGAATTACATTGAAAATGTTGCAAAACATTATGTGGGTGGGTGAACTGAACTTCCTGATTTAGAACTAATTTACTAGAAGTATGCAATAGTAATAGTATCAATGTTGGGCATGAGACCAAAACTCAAGACCAAGAGGTCCGAGACCGAGACCGATGGTCCAAGACCAAGACCAATACTTTTTTTTATAAACAATTCAATTTATCAAGACGCTAAAACGGAATAACATGGTAAAAACATTAATTTTATTTATTGCTAAAGAATACTAATATTAATAATTGCCCAAAAAACAGTTTTACCGGCCACTCTGAACTTTTGTGGTTTCAACCCTTGGCTTTTGCCTAAGAATTTCACACGATAAATTACTCCCAAAACCATTCCTTTAAGACCAAGACCGATGGTCCAAGACCAAATCCGACACACTCGAGACCAAGGCCACAGTTTTCTGGTCTCGAGACCACATCCCTGAATAGTATATATATTAACAACAGGGTTGGGCTCAATAAACACGTTGCAGTCGAATTTTAAACTTAAATATTATCTGCCATTGATGATTCAAATCTGAGGATGAATTAAGAATGCGCTATATACGAGAACAAAACAAATAATTATTATTGTAAAAATGCATTTTAAATCAATTAACCATCATACATTAAAGTGCATTTAAAAAACTAATTTTATGGGAATAAAACAACTAATTTGATTATATGAAAAGAAATCTTTTGAAATATAAATGTGCTTTTACACAGCAAAACAACACTGATTGTTTTAGCAATAAATAAGTAATGCTGGGATGGGTGGATAAGAGAGTCTATGGAAATATTAATAAGCGTTAAAGGAGAGTGGGGGTGGTCGTATTTTGCATTATGTAACTGAGCAATGACCCCTGGACTGATGTATGAGTTAGTTTTGCATGTTTTATGTTTTTATATGTGTGATCATTTTTCACGAAACAGTCGGAAGTTGCATTTTATGAAATACCTCATTTTCGCCTTTTAGTGGGAAAATCTATTTTTCTTAACTTTTGACATATGTGCACTAATGATTAAACAATTTATTAATAAATATATATTGTTAATTCCTCTTGCTATAAAACAACGCTAAATATTTTTAATGAATATTTAGTGGAACCTTAGGGTAATTTCAAATTAGAAGTTCTGCATTTTTATTAAATATATGATGAAATTCTAGGTCTGTTGCATCATTTTCCCATGCTTACACCCGTACAATAATGGTATCACCTGCAAACTTAACATCTCCTCTAGCCATCTTGTCAATTCGAAATGGACTAGTTTTTAATTTAAGCCAATCACAGCTTGAGTAAGAGGTCATATGCAAAGAAATACCATGTTACGGAAAAATGTTCAAATAATCACACGAACTTTGGAAGCGATTTTCTCAGAAGAGAATTCGAACATAGTATGATTCTAAATTTCCTTAACTATTTTCACATTTGGAAATATGTGACTGATTTCATACTGAGCTGCCACATATTTATGTGTGTATGTATGTACATATATTTATATGTGAAGTTACACAGTGAATAGGTGTTGAACGACATTGATGATGTCAACCATACATGGCATAGTTTTGCCTGTATGCATACAATACTCTGTATGTATATATTTATGTATGCACTCACGATTGTAGTCACTGAGACACTGCAACATGCTGGCTGTGCTTAAAATTGTTGTATAGTGTGTACCTATGAATGAACATGCGATCTGTCAGCTTTTGGCGGGAATCTGTTGGTTGGTTCCAAGCTTGTGTGTGACTCTTAGCCCACTGTTTTACTAGTTGTTCTAACAGTCATTGAAATGACAATTGGCTAGTGCAGAGTAGATTTCTTGAAGAGGCGCTATACCAAGTTTCATTGCTTCATACTGAAGGATGAGTTATGTCCCTCACATCACTGCCCACTGAATTATCTACAAGTTAACAACATTGTGTTAAGAAACCTTACATTGACTCTGCCAACCTGTCAAATAACAGACTGATCTGAACTCCAAGGTCTCTAATCTGGCCCGCAAACTCCGCCTTGAAATAACAAAATATATGGGGGAAATTAAAACAATGGAAACATGTGCAAGTCATACTGAAATCTGAAGTAATATTGTGCCCAAGTATTTCTTTTTTGATAATTTTAATGCCGCTGTACTTTGACATGCGTAAATCCATGTCACTGTTTGTATAAATGGGGCTGTGTAGAGCTGTACCGATATCACTTTTTGTTTTGCTGATTATGCCGATATTGTCGATTCCCAATTATTTAGTCGATTATTTCATTGTGTTTCCCAAGATGTCCGGTTTCACAAGATAGACCTACTGCTACTACCTATTGTTGTGATACAAGCAAAACAGTTGCTCCATAGGAGACGTATTCATGTAGTTGGCGACTAATCCTAGGCCGGCGATAAAGGATTATAGACACACCGCCCGCCGTCGAACTGTGCCCAGGGTAATTAAAGGCCAAGGAACGGCTGGCCTATTCACAACCACCCATCTAGTCTCAGCCTCTCAGGCGACTGAAATATCTGTTGGGAGATCTGATTGGCAGTTAGCATGTATTCATTAGGCATGCCTCCACGATGTACATTCATCCGGTTTCTCTGTTGAATTGGCCAGCCATTCCTTGGCCTTTAAGCAGGCACTATAACTCGATCTGCACAACACTTATGTTGACACGTTCCCACGATTATACTAACACAGTGGGTGGTCTCACCACTGGTCTGAAGAAGCCATTGGCTCGACGAAACGGGAACGGAACGAAATGTCGCCCTTCACAGACCCAGTGATGTTGCTGTCGTCATTAGCCGATTATCTTGCTGATATGCGCTACTGCCGATATCTCTATAATCGGCCCATACAGCTCTAGGGCTGTGTGTATTTTACTTTATCATTTCGTGACAACATTTTTGTCTATGACTCTATGAATGTTTACGTTATTGTCGTTCGAGATTAGATACATATTTCAAAACAAGTGTATATTTTATTTTCTGGATTTTTCCGTTTCATATATGTCAATTCAAGGAAGAGAAGAAAATTTGATTCTGAGTTTTTAATTTAAGCCAATCACAGCTTGAGTATGAGGTTATATGCAAAGAAATACCATGTTACGGAAAAATGTTCAAATAATCACACGAACTGTGGAAGTGATTTTCTCAGAAGAGAATGCGAACATAGTATGATTCTAAATTCTAAAAAAGGGGTGTAGAGGTTTTAGGAACAGTGGAATGAGGAATATTTTGTCATTAAGTCAGATGACAAGGCACTCTGTCTGATGAACATTTGAATGCCTTAGGCTACAATTATGATTGGAACCACTCACTTCTAACGAAAAACCATGTTAATTTGTTATTGATATTCTGCATTGAAATTCTGCACTGTATCAGACCTCAGGACTAAACAGTTTGTTTACATGTAAACAGTTATTAATTTGCATTTTCTGGTAAACTTCAGTTTTTGGTTGTTTTGGCCCACGGAATTTTAAAAAGTCAGCAATGTGACCCCCCCGCTGGAAAACTTTGTTCTAATGTTTTGTTCCACAGGGTACTGTGCTTGCTCCTTACACGACATGACTTGGAATATTACTGGATAATCATTCGATGCTTGTAATTCCCATATGCCGATTCACTCAGGTCAACATTTAATTTGACAGTCTGTCGTGTTGTATGGTGACTTTATGGATGTGCGCTGTTGTGCAGTCTTAGATGGTGGCTAATAAACTCAGAGACTTAATTTGTGCTGCAAATTAAAGAATTTTATCAGCTGAAGTCAGTTTGAAATTGAAGGACTCAATTGCTCATAACAGGCATTGTTTCACACTATACCTTGCTGACCATGTTAATAGTATTTATTATTCATAATTTCTGTTCATTTGCAATGTATGAAAAATTACTGGTAAGCATTTGTGCCAATGTCTGCAAGATTTCTCTAGCAAGTGCAATGATTAAAAGTTGTCTAGATTTCACTCATTTCAGGCTACACAGAGTAGTACTCCAGATGGAACCATAACTAATACATCAGAAGATGCACTTGTTAATGCTAAGATTACATCTTGTTCAGCAAGGAGTGGATCTCACAGTTTTTAGCATCACGTTAAACCAGGGCCGCCCATTTAATGAGTATGCATGCCAATCATATCGAACCTCCAGAATTGTATGGCACAGACCCAGCTGCCAGACCAGCTGGGACTGTGGCCGTCGATTGAATGGTCTCTTATGGAACAATGAATTATTAGCTGTGAATGGTCTCTTATGGAACAATGAATTATTAGCTGTGTGCATCTCTTTCAATGGTAAAGACGTAGTTCATTGGCATTTCAATTATAATATGGCTGCAAAGAACAGATATACACATACAGGCACAAACACTGACAGTGTTTGCTTCGATTGCCTGCAGATGACTTCGTAACTGGGGCTCGGCTTGTTTTCACGATTCCTTCTACCTGTCACTGATTTGAATTGAAGCTGAGGGACTTCGTTACACTGCCAGTGGCCCAGTGGGCTTTTGGCTTCCTGGTTCCAACACAACTAAGCCATGTCCTATCACGTGCGAGACAATAATTTAGCATACCATGAACGTGTCCTGATGGTTTATTCCAGCCCTCATTATTTTGGATTGCGTTAGAAGCTGTTTCTTACATGACTGTGCAAATTAGTAAGCTGAACATTAGTTTGGGGATTTAGTTTTGGAATATATGGTGTGTTCATGTAGATCATTGTTTTAAGTAGGCCTTTATGTTAGTAAATACTTGCAAGGACAAGACAGTAACATGACAGCTAAAATGATAGACAGTGATGGAACATCACATGTTGATGCCAATAACAGAGCTGTGAGGAAAAGACTGTCAAGTGGAAGCATCAAAACATATACGTATGCTCCTTTGGCTCGAAAATGCATCAACTTCTATTTTGAAGACGAAAACGAGAAGCTGCAATTTGAGACGAGATGTAGCGAGCTGCAAAGACATTTTGGATTAAGGACAATCCATGAATCAATCAAAAAGGTTCTTGTGGAATATAACACTGGAAGTCCGGTCAAGCTTTCGGTCTCTGCCGCCCCTCCATTTTTATTGTCTGATCCAGTCTCTTTTACCGATTCAGCCTCATTAACCACTTCAGTCTTTGAAGAAACAGGATCGGAACTGGAAAAACAAATGCCAATTCCAATTCCTGGATCAGGTCCAATGGTTTCTTTGGAATCAGAACATTACAGTTTTGTTGGAGAGTGCAACAGCATTGTTCGTCTATGGGATTTGTTCTATGAACATTCCAGCCGCTGCAACCAACAACTGACCATACAAAACATGTCTCATACAGCATACATACATTCTTAATCTTCGGTGTAGTAGAATGTTCTGTTCCTTGTTATCGGTGGGACGCAAGATCGCAAATACCTCAAGTCACTTGTGACCTGGGACAAGTTGCTCACCCAAATTTCTCTGTGAGGAAGGCAATAGGAGTGACACCATTCATCTCATCCCCTATTGATATAAAAAAAATGGACCTACCCTAATGAATAAATTTCTTCATCATCACCAACATCATCATCAGCATCATCTGTGAACGAAGCCTCTGTATAACGAGATTTGCCAGAGTGACAACTCATCGTGGAATTCAAATGATGATGAGATGGGAGACATTTATGGACTGATCAATGACATCAATGCAACGGGTACAAGTGAACAGTAATAAAAAACAGTGACATTTTGAGGAGGGCACAGGTCACAGGCAGTGCCAGTCCCAAGCTTGGATATCATTTTCCAGTATTTTCCATTCATGACTCTCCGTATTGAACTGTTTCCTGTATGAGCGGCTTGCTCTCCTCCAAGCCATTCCACAGGTAAAGACGCCACGCATGGATATAGAAAGCAGAGTGGGCAGACTGTCACAGAGTTGTGACTGATGCTCAGATGAGACATCATCACCAGCTGTCGTTTGTGTCTCAGCTGGCAAAGTAGTGCAAGTTGAAGAGGATTCAGACCTGGAGGGCCGCTCGGAAGCAGGTTCCGAGCGAGATTTCCTTTTCTTGGCTGGTTCATACACTGCAATTCGAAAATTTCCATATGTAAGCTCCAAAGGTTGTGGTGCCACCAGAAAGCATTACCTCACTAAAATGCATTATTATTGCAATCAAATTGATGCCCTTAGTGGCATGACTAATCACTGCATGCATACGACCCGAAGTACAGTATGTACTAAGGCAACACCTAACAGATCTTTGAATAAATGCATATATGCTACACGAAAGCATAAACTCACGGAAGTGGTTTATTGCTTTCAAATTGATGTCCTTAGTGGCATGATTAATCACTGCATGCATACGACCGTGATTACGACCGATATTACGTCAGTTCTGCTAGTACAGTACTGCTGTACTAAGGTTTCATCAAACTGAATTTTTAATAACTACATATACTGCATTCTATATTTACCAGTTTGTTAAAAATCCCAGTCGTTATGAGCAAAAAATGCTCGGATCGCTTCTTTCTGCTCCGAGTGGTTTGGTCAGAGAGGAGTAGCCAGGGCGAGGTAGCAGTGCCATTATTGTTTACATACTGCCACTCTGCAATAATATAAACAGATTACCAAATGTGACGTCTGTCAATACAACGGACGTATTGCTTGTTTGAAATAGGGGAGTTTCTATTTCACTTTCTTTTAGGTTGTTCCTATACAGACTCTCTGAAACGGACATCATAATGCGTATATATATATATATATATATATGTATATATATATATATGTATATATATATATATATGTATATTGATTGGCATCACAATTGGATATCGGTTTACATTATGCCACAGTGTCTCAGTCTTGCAGTTCACGATTATGTGCCCTGCTATCAATGCACGTCTGTTGTTGTGTCCAGTCGTTTGGCATGTGCGTCATACACTGCCGTCTCCCGGCATCTTTGACCCTGTTCAGATGGACTACCCTAATTGTCCCCTCTGGAGCAACTACAATTGACAAGGTTGGACCTCAGCCCAAATTCCGGGACCTATATTGTTATTGAAATGCAAATGAACTACAGAGAGGCACTAAGCGCCAACATTTCCATCACCTACCACTCAATCGACATGGATGGCCAGCTGCTAGACCGCTATAGCCTTCTGGTGGTTCGATATGATTGGCATGCGTACTCATGAAATGGGCCGCAACTGCCAGCCAGGTGGAGTTACCCCTTTAACTCTGGCCAGCCTAAAGGCCAATCTACGATTTCTGATTCACTTTAGAGAACAATTTAGACAAGGATGTCTGCTAGCTGCCAATCATATCTGCTCTTGTCAATTGAGTGGTCAGCTTTCAATAGGTGTACAATCATAGAACAGATACACACATACAGACACAAACATACGCACACATACATTGCGTATTGTCTATATAGGTGCTCGTCTATTCACCTGCCTTTGTGTCTGTGCTCCTTTAGCCAAGACTGAAAGATTGTTGCCTTCCTTAGGGACTAGACTTGCCCATTGTGCCTTAGCATTCAAGCTATGCCAGGGTATTGAGATAACAATGGGGTGGCTGTTTATACTGGAGTCTATTGATTGGTCAACCAAGGCTATGTTGTATCAAATCTCAGATGGTAATGTATCATGAACATGCTCTGTAACAGTTTACTTGAGCATTCATCTTGGTTGTGAGAAGCTGTTCCTTGCAAGACAATTCGTTTACATAATAACTGTTTTATATTGTTGAAATAATTATGGATTTAATAACTGATCATCCTTATGTATGTATGTACGTATGTACGCATGTATGTATGTATGTATATATAATTTTTGTCCTAGTCTGGGGGCAATTGTCCTCCGTTCCCCTTTTCCTCACAGTTCTGCTATTGGTAGCAACATAATTATGATGTTGATGTTCGAATACTAATCTTGTTAGAAACAGTTTATAACGCAATCAAGCTGAAGGTTGGAATAAACCATCTGAGCACTTTCAAGGTACACTAGTATTTGGCAAGTGATAGGATATGGTTTCGTTGTGTTGGAATGAGAGAATCAAAAGCCTACTGCCATCAATGACAGGTAACAGTTAGCACAAGCCCAAGGACGCAGTCTATCAAGAGTCATCGTCAGGCAATCGAAGCCATTTGAGATACATCTGGCTGATTATGACGTCTATGCCCTGTACCAACGAACGCATACTCTGTTTTATGCTAAATACTAATGTGCTCTGAATACTTATGTCTTGGTGCACGTTTGTCTATTCATAAAGACCGGACCAATTGTTGCCATTTCAATTAGCTGGTTGCGATTACTGTGCATGAGATTGAGGTTTCTCAGGTCTTGAAAGGCTATTAGAAGCAAGAAATGCATATTCATTAGATGGGCGGTCTGGCTTGTTGACCCTGGAGCTCGACCTTTAAATACTTAAGTCCATCCTTATTCCCCAGATTACGGGTAGTTAATGATTGTCTTTTCCCAGTCATACTGAAATCAAGAACTTCTTGGTGAATGAATTTCTATATATATATATATATATATATATATTATTGGTGTAAATTACATCTTTCATATGTAAAAGAAGGAACTGATTCTACTCTTCATTCTTTGTCAATGATGAATTGTACTGCTGCAGCGAGGCAATCGTTCTCTTTCAGCAGAGTCATTCACAATTGCCACGTTCGGTGCTGCCATCCAGAGGTCCTGGTAGGTCGCACTATTCATCAGGATCCTTTCCCAGGAAGATTTGAGCCTTCTCTTAAACATTCAGGTGCAGAATGTCAAAGATGACAATCGCATTCTGTCACAAAGATGACATTTGGAGATCTCTCTGTGAAGCAAGATGCAAAGCCAACTGAGCTGAGAGGTTCAGGGATGACAGAGGCCTTTCACAGAATAATTGATAAACTGTGGAAGGCGAAGATTTGTCACCATAAGTTTTTTTCACATCTGCTCCAATTCTATTATCAAACAACGACAGGCAAACCAAAACTTCTGAATGTGCCATAGATGCCTGTCAAACACAGTCGAGTCATCCTTTGCCAAGTGCTGTCATATTGAAATTTTTACTCAACTCCTCCTTATTGGTGCTCATATGGGCAGAGGGGCATCATGCCAGAACCCAGCAGAGGCCGGGCTCACAAACAGTCTCAGCTCTTTTTACATTGTGCCTTTCTTTAACAGTGAGAGAGATCTGCTGATGGAAAAGAAATATTTAAATACCACAGATGGTTTCTGCCAACCAGCATGCATGATGGAATACTCCTGGGGCCCAGAAGAAAACCAATGCTCCATTTTCACAGCCCATCAAGATCAAGCTGAGATTCAAGAATTCCTTGTAGTCTTCTCTTGGATGTAGCGCTTACAGAGCTGCCTTGCAGAATTTTACCATTTCTTCTCGCAGAGCAGAAGTGTGTGCGTCAAAGATTGCAATACACTGACTTTGCAACATATGAAGTGGCTTCCAATGACATGTCAGAAACTATTTCATACATCGCCAAGTCAATGTATTGCCTGGAACCTCCTGAGAAAAGTAACATCAGGTCCTCCAGTTGGTCAAAATCAGGCTCCAAAACATCAGAAAGAGGACGTTCAATCATATTTTTAAAAGCAAAAGCATTTCCCAATGTGGCAAAGAATAATTAATAATAATGTGGATTTTGTTGCATTTGATATTTTAAAAATCAGTGTACAACCCAATAGTTCAACACTAAGGGAGTAAGCAGTTTGAATCTGCCTATTATTCAGTCAATAATCTCCACTTGACCGTGGTGCAATGAGAAGAATGTTAGACTTTTGAGCGACCTCTAGAAATGCTCCAATCTACTTCAAATTTGGACCAAATGTTACTAACTTTTGGAGACTAGTTCTGACAAAGTTGAATTTTTACCATTGTATCGTAGAACACCCTAACGAACAACCTATGGGAGAAGATGAAGGGAACTATACTGGAAGTTGCAGAGAAACACATCCCGAAGAAGAAGAGATTTACAACAACACCATGGCTATCGCGAGAAGCTATTAGTATAGCAAGAGAAAGGAACGCTGCAAAAAGTGCAGGAAACAAAGATAAAGTAAGAGAAATGAACAGTGCCTTCCAAAAACAAGCAAGGAAAGATGAAGAAAAACATTTAAATAAAATGTGCAGTGAAATGGAGGAAGAAGGAAAGAAATTGAGAACGAAAGAAATGTTCTCAAAAGTGAAGGCAATAACGAAAAAATTTACACCTAGAATGGGCTCAATGAAGTCAGGAGATGGAAACGTAATTGGTGATGAAGAGGGGATGAAGAAATTAAGTCAAGAATACATGGAGGAGCTGTATAGCAAAGACAACACGAAAAGTAATCGGAGGTTATAGAAGAAGAAGTGGAATGGGCAATTAAACAACTGAAAGACAGCAAAGCGCTGGGTCAGGATGGAATACCCATAGAACTGATAAAAGCGGGGGATGACGCAATGATAAAGACAATAACAAATATCTGTAATAACATATGGAAAACCGGAGCGTGGCCAGAGGAATGGAAGAGATCAATATTTATCCCTTTATTTAAGAAAGAAGACACGAGAGAGTGTGAAAACTACAGGACAATAGCCTTGATATTGCACACATGTAAAATACTACTCAAAATAATTCATAAAAGAATGGGAGAGCACAATTGAGAGAGAGCTTCCGGACAATAAGGCAGGATTTAGGAAATCACGGGTAATGCGAGACCATATTGCCAACATGAGGTGGATAATGGAAAGACAAAGGGAATATGGGCAAGAAATACACATATGTTTCATCGATTATAGCAAGGCATTTGACTGCATCAACCATGAATTGATGTGAAAAACTCTAATAGAGATGGGAATACCAAAACACTTGATACAGCTACTACAGGGATTGTACAAAGATCAGGTTGCAGTGATAAGAACAGAATTTGGATACACAGACAAATTTAAAATCAAGAAAGAGGTGAGGTAAGGATGCATCGTGTCCCCATTTCTTTTCAACTTGTACGCAGAAAGGATAATGAGGAGGGCGGAAATGGAAGAGGCAACTGAAGGAGTAAAGATAGCAGGAAGGACACTGAATAATGTAAGATATGTGGATGACAACACTACTGGGAAAAAAGCAGATCTGGTAAAACTGATAAGAAGACTGAAGAGAGAAAGTGAGAAGGTAGGCCTATTTTTCAACATAAAGAAGACAAAGATAATGACAACAGCCGATTGGGACAGTTTTGAGATAGACGGAAAGGAAATAGAGGTGGTAACAAGCATCGCGTTCCTGGGAGCATTAATAGAAAAAGAGGGAAAATGTGACTTGGAAATAAAGAGAAGGGTGGCAATAGGGAAAACTGCAATGAATGAACTGGAAAAGATATGGAAGGACAAACATGTGAGCATAGACACAAAAAAAAGATTAGTGAGAGCAATGATCTTCCCTACAGTACTATTTGGCTGCAAGACGTGGACAATGACAAGGAACATCGAGAAGAATATTAATGCATGTGAAATGTGGATGTGGAGGAAGATGCAGAGAATATCATGGACGGAGAAGAAGACAAATGAAGAGGTGCGCAGGAAGATTGGAGTTGAGAGTGATGAGACATTACGACAAACAGTGTTGAGAAGGAAGCTGGGGTTTGTCGGTGATGTTATGCGATCAGATGGAATGGAAAAGGAAATGATGCTGGCTTGTGAAGGAGGGTGCCCAAGAAAAAAATGGATGGATGAGATACACAAAAAACTGGAATGAGCCTGGAGGAATTAAGGGACACAACTTCGGGAAGAAAGGCATGGAGAGGGTTGGAGAGGGTCGCTAGATTTCAGAGAAATGACAGCACAAGGTATCTAAGAACTTTCTGCCATTAAGATATGCAAACAAAATTCATTTACTGTTGCACACTCTTTTTCACTATGAAATGCTGTGTTTGGAAGAACGTTTTATGTCTTTTTAACATTTACATATTTTGTGATGAAATAGTAGTTTCAACTTGCATAAGAACATGGTTTTAATTTTTTTAATAATGTAAAGTAAACGAAATAAACAACTGATCAATTTATGAAAAAATATAGGAAACAATATTATGTTGTTAGATACTGTTGGATCACGGAGCTGACATCAGTGCAAGCTTTGCTAACCTACAGACGACAGCTTTGATGACTGCTTCATTTCATGGTCATGTGGATGTTGTGAATTTACTTCTGGAAAGAGGAGCCAATCCACAGGCTGTAGATCTGCAAGGCAGCACTGCCTTGGGGTATTGCTTTGGAGGTTGGTATGTCAGTGTTTCGTATTTTGCATAAAATTTAACAACAGGATTAAAACATAATTACCATATAAAATTGACAAACAATTCTTAGTTAAAGAGAAGAGCCATGTCTGGTTATGCCATGGATGGCTGAGCCATATTTATCTAAGCCTGGCCACGATTGTCATGTTGGCTGGGACATGACTGGCTGAACCATGGCTGTCTGAGCCATGTTTGTCTGGGCCATAGATGGCTTAACCATATTTGGTTGGGCTATGGCTGACTGATCCATGGCTGACTGAGTCGTGTTTGTCTGAGCCATGTTTGTCTGGGCCATAGATGGCTTAGCCACATTTGATTGGGCTATGACTGACTGAGCTATAGAGTCATTGAATGTGTCTTATGACTGAGCCACAGAGTCCCTGAGTGCGGCTAATTTTTGAGTCACAGGATCTTTAAGTGTGTACAATGGCTGAGCCTGCGTATACCAAAACAATAACGGTCAGCAGAAACGCGACAGTAGCACACAACAAAACCAAGAGTAGCCATCGAGTGGCAAGGATCAACACTCCCCTACATACACAGTTGAAAATAGAGAGAATCTCTTGCATGTGAACAATATAAGAGGACTCTAATGCAGCCTTCATGCAGCTGCTTCTTATGGGTGTCCTAGCATGATAAGCTGCTGAGCATAACACTGCCAATTGATCTATAGCAACTTATGCAATCATTAGCATCATTCTGTTCCTATTTGTACGGCAGTCTACCAAAGTGTGCATTACATAGGCCACTCACCATAGACTATGAAGCAAGCGTCAGTACAAACTCGTTAACCACATAATTCGACACACATGTCAAGGTCTACGGGATACAAATTCTTGCCTACTATGCTCCCAGGCCCATTGCCTATGGAAATCTGTCCAGTACTCTTTCGTATCTACACAACAGTAGCATACCTTTATCTATGTGCATTCTTCCTTTGTCTGACTGTAACACAGTTACAATTTGTCTACATAAACCATGAATGGCTTACTTCAGTTTGGTCTACGGATTTCTTATCAGCGCTCGTGAATAAGCTGGTGCCATGCGCTTAGCTTTAAAGTGGCGCTTTAGAAATTTGGAGATTACGATTATCGTGGGAGGAATACTGTACCATAAGTCTTCAAATTTTGCCAGTAAAGTCTTACATCCTCCATCACCATCCTTATTATCTTTCCTCTTGATCGCTGCCTATGTTTCTTTTTGCTAAGCTATTATCACTCTGACCTTTGCCATCTATAATCAATCAATCTATCAACTTGGGTCCGTCTTCTGCATCTGGGCTTTCTGTAACTACTGCATTGTACTGGATGTGGCCCTCTGACCACTTGGAGATATTTTTAATAATGTTTTAGTTATGATTTTTTGTCTTCATTTTTAGTTACAATTGTTTCTCAATTTTAGTTTTTGTTGTAGTTTCTATGTTTCAATAGTTTCAATAGTTTTAGTTTTGTCAATTATAGTTTTAGGTTGCTGATTTTAGTTTAAGTATGCTAATTATTGTTTAGCTTAAGTATGCTAGTTACAGCTTTAGTAATCTAATATAAATTTAAGCTATAGCAATAATTGTTTAATTTGTAATCAAACATCAATGGTAGACCATAATTGTTATGGTCTACCATTGGCATTCATCAGACAAGAGAAATGAAAATTAAGTACCATACATTTTTGCTAAATAAAATATATAGGATTCGAATTCGTGGTAAACGGTAACCTAAGTTAGGAACATTTTCAAGCAGAAATATTTGTTTATTCCGGTTAAGTATTGTTTTAGTTGCCACAAATTTCGTTTAGTTTTTGTTAACAAAGACGTTTAAAATTTCGTTAATTGTCGTTTTCATTAACGGAAACGACACTGACCCAAGGTTTACCACCCATGTTTGGTTTTCGCTTACTTGAGGCTTGAGTACTCAAGCCTCATGAACTTCGGTTTAAAGTTCCACAGTCTCCGTCACTTGGGCAGGTGCAGACAGTGTCTTAGGAGGAGAGACATCACACCGAATAATCGTGTTAATGTTACCGCTGCCTCTGAAACTAACTACCATACACCAGAACTCACTCTCCCCATGATTGACAGAATCAGCTTTTTGCAAATGAAGAGGTCTTCCGAAACCAACTCATTACAAGCATGATTTCACAAATTTGGTTGGATAAAAATGATTTAGTGTGCACGGCAAAATTTCTTCAAATTTTAAAGGATGTCATTACCTCAACACAAACCCTTATTCAAGAAGAATTCCGCTGCTCTAGTCTATGCTCATGATCAGGAGGATCATTAAGCTCATCTCCGTGTCAGTGTCGATATGGCAGGTATGTGAGCATTCGTGCAGATGTAGATGACTTAGAGAACACTTCTGGTTGTTCTCAAGTTGTGTGGTTGGTAGCCATGTTCTGTTTCAACCTTGGTTTGCGGTCTGACAGTTGGAGAAGGGTTAATTGATTGGTTGAATGAGTGAGGTGGCTGAGGCCATCGATGTGTGATGTGACCCATATCAGAAGCGGAATAAGCGCAAACAATGTTTGGTTGTCCGAAGTGTATGAAACGTTTATGTCCAGTTGGATGCTGGACTGAATTTCATACAAAGTATCAGCCCCAACAATAAGTTGTAAAATTTCTGATTTTTGCGAATAAATGCTGGGACTCAAAGGGTTAAAACAATTTAAAATGATAGTCTGTGTATAACCTTATATGCAAGAGAATTCTTATGCCATTATCATTGATATTGTTGTTGTTAATCTAATGTTGGCCTAAAGTGATAATTACCTGCATTCTCGAGCATTTGTGCCTACTACCTACAACAGAATATGTTTAGTTTTGGATGGAGGTTCTGCGGCCAAAAAAGATTGGGAAACACTGTTCTAGAGCAGCGGTTCCCAACCTTTTTTTTCGTTGTACCCCCAAACTAAAATTTTATTTGGGTGGGTACCCCATCAGAAAAAAACTTTTCAAAACGTTTTTTAGTTACTTGACAACTTTTAGTTAATTGGTTCTATCCTCCTATATATTAAAGAAATCCTATATTCATAAGTTGATATCATATGAATTTTGCTAAATATATTATAATTATATTGAAATTATTATTGTTGCACACAAATAAAATCAGTTTAATTGAAAATTTTGTTATTTTATTTTTAATATTTTCGAATAGCATGCAAATAGCCGCTAACTAATCAGTCAAATGGAAGTTTAATCATTTTAATGCGAGCACTGGGCTTGCTTGGATTTGCACAAGTCTGCAATATCAGGCTTTATTAATGTCAATTTTAGACGTAAGTCTGGCTCAAGTTCAAGTTTCGATCTGTATTTGTTTTTAATTGCAAGCATTGCAGAAAATCCAGTTTCACAGAGATATGACGTACTGAAAGGGATCAAACATTTCAAAGCTCTGTCGGAAATCAATCCATATTCTGCTCTTCTTTTAAGCCAAAAATCACTCAAAAAGTCCTTGTTGAATTCGCTTTTTAATCCACCATCACATGAAAGTTCAATGAATTGATCTCTTTCCTGGACAGAAAAATCAGCTGGCAATGCAACTTCGGAAAAAGGATTTCGTATCCAACTCTTGTCATCAAACTGTTCAGGAAAGTAGGTCTGAAAATTTGAAATTAATTGAGAACAATGTTTCTTAATATCTTCAACCATGTCAGGATGCAGTCGAAGTTCGTTCTCTGTCAAGAAAGTTTGCAGTGATTGAAATGCAGTTACTTTAAGTTGTTCAACATCTGACAACATGAACTGAAGCTTCTTAATTGTTGCATTTATTTTGTCAGCCACAACGAATGGAGTTATATTTCGTCCTTGCATGCTAGAATTTAACTCGTTCAGTTTACCAAAAATGTCTGCTAAATACGCCAACCTCATTAACCATAACTCATTGAGAAATAAATCAGCTGTTTGAAATTCACTGTCTGTGAGAAATATTTGAACTTCTGAGCGAAGTTCAAAAAGTCGAGATAACACTTTTCCACGTGACAACCATCTTACTTCTGTGTGCAAAAGAAGCTTTTTATGGTCACTCCCCATTTCATTGCACATTATTGAAAACAATCGAGAGTTGAGAGCCCGAGCTATTATAAAATTAACAACTTTTACAGATTGGTCCAAAACAGTTTTTAAACTGGTGGGCATGGCTTTGGTAGCAAGAGCTTCACGGTGGATACTGCAATGTGTGAACTTTGCTTGTGGTGCAACTTGTTTAATTTGTGTTAAAACTCCCCCGTGTTTGCCAGTCATCGCAGCTGCACCGTCGGAACAAACACCAACACAATTTTGCCAATTTATTTCATTCGAAGTCATGAAATCATCAACTTTCTTAAATATTTCTGTCGCTGTTGTCCGCCCAGATAAAGGCTCACAAAACAAAAATTCTTCTTCAACTGACTGTTCAAATTCATACCTGACATACATCATAAGCTGTGCAAAATTTGTAACGTCGGTGCTTTCATCCAGCTGAATTGCAAAATATTTCCTTTGCTTGATTCTTTTAATAAGAATTGTTTTTACTTGTGATGCTAAATCATGAATTCTTCGAGAAAACGTATTGTCTGACAAGGGAACGACATCAAGTTTTTTGGCAGCAGCTTGTCCTAGAATGGATGACACAATATCTTTAGCTGCAGGCAATATAAGACTCTCCCCAATAGTGTGTGGTTTCCCAGTTTTAGCAATTCTCAGGCTTACCAAATAAGACGCCGTTAAAGCTTGTGAGTTAGCCGTTGTGAATGATTTTAATGTGCTCTTACCGTGTTTCAATTCAACTTCTTTCCTTTTAAAAAATTCGAGTGGTTTATCTTTGAGATGAGCATGTTTTGTATTGAAGTGACGTTGAAGTAATGAAGGCTTCATCGAATGATTTGATAATTTTTCATTACATATGACACACTGGGGTTTCGGTTCTTTTTCTTCACCACACCATGAGAATCCAAAAGACAAACATATCGCCTAACCTTTTTAAGTTTTTGATTTTCCTCATCGGAGTCTGAATCTGCACGGACGTTTGCAGTGACTGTCTCTGTTGTTTCGCTGCTTACTGTAGCGATGTCAGAGGATAACTTTCTTTTTAATGGTTGTTGTTTGAGCCATCTATCCATGGTATTTAATTTATTTATTTTACAATATTTTTTTCTATAATTTGACAGTTTAAAACTTTAAATCTAAAATTCTATATTGTTTCTTATTTAATTTTTAATTATTTATTTTATTTAAATCCATGACGAAGCTGTGACGTTATTTTGTGAAAAACCTAGAATAGCTAAACAAGAATTAAAATGTTAGCGAGAAAGTATTTATTTTATTTACATGGATTAAAATAATAGCAAGAAAGTATTTGTTTTATCTGTTTTTGCAAAAATATTTTTTTATAATATTTTTTCATGCGTACCCCTTGGCAGCAGCTGGCGTACCCCTAGGGGTACGCGTACCACCGGTTGAAAACCGCTGTTCTAGAGTACACCCAGATCATGGACATTTGTTGAGAAAGTAAACTGAGGACATCCAACAGTTGAGATTAGCAGAGAGAGATTCAATAAATTTGGAACGAGCAAGCTGGACATTGTCGGCGTAGAGGTGACCTGATGCTGAGTGCTTAGCAAAGTGACGAGGTCTATCAGCTGTAAACATGATATAAAGACATGGTCCAGCACTGATCCCCGAGTGGCCCCGAATTTAACAGGTACCCAATAGGTGCAGGAGTCACTTAGGATTACCATTTGGTAATTTAATCTGATCAGTAAAGAAAGAGCGAAACCATAGAAGGGGAGACCAAAGGACATTTCTAGGCAATGCAGTAGAATATCATGGTCTACCACAGTGTTTCCCAAACTGTGTTCTGCGGCACCCTAGGTGTGAAAAGATTTTTTTTAAATTGATCCATTATATTTTAGCTTGCAAACTGGTGACATAAATACAAATTATAATTAGATGTAATACTGTTTACAGGCATGTATGATGTAAGCAGTGAAGCAGGTTGACTACTACTAACATGACGTTGTTGTGATATGCCGGATAAAAGGTTTTTTGAACTTTTTTTTTAACAAAGTGTTTTGTGAAATAATATTATAGCAGCATCTCAAACTTGTACTTAAACATCGGCAAACTTTGCAAAGAAACAAAAGCATAGTAGGCCCAGCACATTAAATATTTAAAAGCTTGGTGCGTATTTTTGCCTATTTTTCTGTGCAGTCTACTTCATAAGTTTGATTGCGAATAATCTTCAAGCAATATAAAATAAATTACATTAATTCTTCCTAGAAGACTTTTTACTTAACATCTGCATAGAATTGTATTTGGAAGAGAGGTAAAATCTTCTTTTTGCGTTGTGAATTATCCATGGCAAATCAGGTTTTGTTAAATACATGTTTCAAACAGCAGCAATAAGATTTTATCGAAAGAGAATTTATGTGTTCGACCTATTATTAAGCTATTGCCTATGTTATCTAGGCCTAAACCTGTTATTATCTGCATTCTCAAGCGTTCTACTTACAACAGAATGTAATGGTTTTGAACAGGGTTCTGTGAAATATTTTTTATATCAAAAAGATTGGGAAACCCTGGTCTACCTAGCAAATGCATCAAAAGTGCTAAGAGAGTGACATGTTATTTATCCATAGCAAAATAGATGTAGGAGAGAAGAGACAGAAGAGCAGTTTCAGTTGAGTGGTAAGTCTTTAAGAGAAAGGAAAGATTTGCAATGGGTCGATAGTTTTGGCACAAGCCAGCAGGATCCAAGTTCGGCTTCTTAAGAGTGGGAAAGACAATAAGCACGTCTCTGGGATGCAGGGAAGGACAAACAGGTACAGCAGGACAATGTCAATTAGTACATCTACAATTACAAATGGACAAAGAGGGTCAAGTTCACACGATCAACAATCATGATTTTAGATCAGAATTATTAAGAAGATGACAACAGTTTTGGTTTAAGGATAGGTCAGAAGTCTTTCAAAACGACTCAGTCAAACTGTACAAAGGAGGTGGTGAATCAGCCTTGGAATTTCATAGACCATTCAATTTAGTAGTAAGCATCTGTAAGAAATATCCGCTGTGAAGGAAGGATTCACAGAGGTATAAGAGGATCGTCCCGATAGGTCGAAGATGGCGGACCAGAGGCGTTTAGGGTTCTCTGAGTTGCCCAACATCTTCTGCTTTCGAGTTGACGTTCAAGAATAGTGTTGCCGATGAAAGTGAATTTATCGGAGGGGGATCGTGCATTCCAGATAGCTGACCAGAGGGACAGTGGATGGCATTTTCAGACGAGAGTGAAGTCGAAGACAGAAGAGGCGAAGATGTCTGTGGAGAAGACGTCGTAGTATCTGTCGGTAGAGATGGCGACATATCCACGGTAGAGGTGCCGGAGCAAGTGGAGTACTGGTTTCCAGATTTGAGCACTAAAGAATGTCTTGCAAAGCAATCGAGTAAGACATAATTCTTTCTTTTACAGCTTGTATATGAAACATGCATCATTACAGTGGAGTAGTTTGTAGATATTGTACATAAATACGACGGTACGAGCGAGTGCAGTCCAGCGGAACGAGTTTAGAAAAAAATCACCAAACAACGAATGAATCCACTCGAATAAAGAAGAAAGTCCCAAAAATTCTTGCAAATTCTCAGTCTGAATGTGTAAACTAAAAGCTTATGATGTCAGAACAAAACAAAAATACCGCATGCGTTACAGTATCACTCGATAATAATAATTACTGATATAATATTTTGGTATGCAATCCAAAGGTTTTGTCATACTCGGTTGAACTATAGCGTTATAATTGCCTTGTACCAGCCCAGGTCCCCCTGCAGGAGCCCAGCCGACTCTGTGTTCAGAATTGATAGGTGAATTGGTGAGCCACGCTTACCTATGATTGACGTTTGGTCATGAGATTATGTGCGCATGTCCTTCTGCGTATATTCGCCTCAAAGGCATAGTACTTGAGTTTAAGGATTTTCAGTTGTAGTGCAAAATGACAAAAGCAGTCTAACAACTAGGCGATCACATGGGTCATATGGCTTTTCAGTGTCTTTTTAATGGAGAGGTAAAAGCAACAGATTTTTTGTCTGTTAGGTTAAAATAACTGTGGGACTACATCAGTACTAAACAAATTTTCTTACTGTTGCAGGCAGCAGGACAATTGATGTTATTGGTGCATTGTTGAAGTCGGGTGTGGATGTCAACCAAAAGAATATGCTTGGCATGAATGCTTTGCTTCTTGTTGCGGGATATGGCAATGACTTTCTGGTGCGAATGATTCTTGAGCATGATGCAAATCCAAATTCTGTCAATGATTTTGGTCACACAGCCCTTCATCTGGCAGTTGTTGGCAAGCGATCGTTGGTTGGTGCCGCATTATCTGGTTGTGGATCTACAACACTGTATGGACTGAATCGTCGCAATTTGGATCATGTTCTGGTTGATTGGGCTCGTGGTCACATGGAACTTCTCAGTAATAGCAGAGTGAATGAAAAGGAACTAGAAAAGAGTGGCAAATTCATGATGGACATCAGTCAGAAGCTAAAAGAGCCAGAAAACATTATTTGTAGTGATGACCAGGAAGCCATGCTGAAAAGACTGGATGCTGTATCATGTTATTATCATGAAAAGTCACAGATGGCTAAAGTTGCAAAAAAGCCTGGAGTAATGGATACAATACTTTCCTGTGGTGGTCGTCGCAGCAAGCAAACGATGGCAGATGCCAGTGGAAATTCTTCAGCTCCGCTGGAAAGGCTGGCAGATAAAAGTTTGTTGGTTTCTGCAGATGTTGATCGTGATGTTGTTGCACTTTCAAACAGGTGTGCTCGCATTGTTAAGTTCATTTTGGATGCTGGATGTGATGTCAACAAAACAGAGTACACATATGGCATGACTGCTCTGGACATGGCCATAGTGATGGGTGATGTCGAGTCAACTGTGATGTTACTTGCTGCAGGGGGTGATCCTGATCATCTATTGAAACTCTGTGCCATGACAGATCTTTATAAAGCAATAACAAGACACGATAAGAAGAAACTTAGAGATTTACTTAACAATGACCCAACTGTGGATGTCAATGGATCATTTCAGTCATTTAACTTTGGGCTTCAGTCAGCCGATGATTCGGATAAGGTAGACAATGGCCTTACACCGTTGGCTGTAGCTGCTAAAGCTTTAGATAACAGCACAGTTGAAATTATAAAAATTTTATTGAATAAAGGTATGTGTCTATTTGGCTAATTTCTTAATCAATCATTTATTACACCAGGCTTATGCATGCATAAATCATTTGAGTATGCAGTTCTAATTGTGTCTTTGATTTCAGGCACTTTGTATTTGCGTCGTTGTTGTAAGTGCTTTTCCAAGCACTGACATATGAATGAAACTTGATATAGCTTCTCTTCAAGAAATCTACTCAGAGTTGCTAACCTACATGATGTTAATTGTCATTTCAACGACTGTTACAACAGTGAGCAAAAAGTGTCAACAATGGTTGGCCCATGCACAAGTGTGTAACCAACCCTGTCAGCAGAAGGGTAGAACTATAACTGCCGACAGGTTACAATGTCGACGAGTGGGAAGATGAAACATGTCCGGATACTCGTCAAGGCACGAGGAAGACATAGAAATATATTCGTGTGTTGGTTGGCAGATTAAATAGCCACTGGTGACTATAGGTCGATGTCACTCTAATGAACGCATCAGCTGTCCTCCACCACGATGAAAACACTCCACTACACTATCATCGTGGTTGTCATAAGGCCTAGGCAACTTACAAAAAATGTCTTTAAAAATTAAGAAATAGAGAGTTCATTAGAGGTCATTGCATAATTACATAATGCTCGAGGGTGGGGTGCTACAAACGTTGTGAACCATTACGGGTTTAGATTAAGTTTTTCCTTTAGTCGTGAAGGCTCATGAACGGAACACTCTGGCGATATGAAATATGATATGCGATATTTCTACAAATTTCTCAGCTCACTTGAATATTTTCAGAAAGGCAGGGTTAATTTAAAGCGTCATATGAAAGCAGGGCAAAATTCAATATGCAGTTCAAGTCCGTTTGTAAAGTCAAGCTAAATCAAGTCAGAGCAAATCAAGACAAATCGTCTACATTTAACTTCCGAAATTTGAAGAATTTTGGATTCGATATGAAAACAACCGCCATTTTCAATCACATCATCTGAAGGCGTATTAGTTAAACATCTCGTGACGACTAACATGCAAATGAGGTGCTAGTTAGGAGCACCAAAAACGAATGTAGCTGCCACATGAAATGGCAGACCCACATCCTAAAGAGGTCTGGTTAATGTAGTGATACCTGCGTTAGTTAAGAAAGACACAATTGGGGTACACCCGCCGAGTTCAAAATTCAGTTCCAAGCGAAGCTAGGCTGAAAGGCTAGTAGGCCTAGCATATAAATATACACTAAACTAGTGTTTAGCCTCGTAGTCTACACATGCCGTTAAAGTCGAAGTTCAAATATAATATTAAACATTATCTACTATTTATGGTGGTTAAATTTGGAGACCTGGGACTGTTTAGGCCCAGGTAAAACAACACTGAGTTTTGTTCAAAATAAATACATAATGCTCAGAGGGTGGGTGGGGGTCTGTGGAAACGTTATGATGCGTTATAGGGTGGGTGGGTGAAAACGGTCATTTTCAGCATTACGTAATTATGCAAGACCCATTATGCATTCAGCAATTTATGTATTCAGAAAGCTCTGGTAGACTCGTTGCACTTATTAAAACATGTTTAATAACAATTACTTAAAACAATTGAAACTTGATGCTTCTCCATTCTCCCACAGAAAAGAAAAATGCTTTATGGAAAAATAGGGATAGCTTGGATCTTATCATCCTGTTCAATGGATATTCCATTCAGATCAAGCTTTTCTTTGTATATCCAAGCTACACTCTCTCTCCATTTGCTTTGTTTGTGATTACTATCATTTAGTGCACATACGTTGACGACGTGCAGGGACTTTCTGCTGCTGATGCGTTTTGGCGGGATAATTGATTCCTACTTGTGTGTTACAGAATGGCTGCCTCACTTCCAAAAGACCAAAATTGACACCTAGCATAAAAGTAAACAATCCAGAACTTAAGAATGCAATAATCATAATTAGTGTTGTTTAACTGTGGTAACAATTACTGCTAAGTTAGTGCAACTTGTTTAATTGAGTGAAAGCTTTTAATTGAGTGAAAGCTTTTAATAAGATTATGCAGTTTGATATCTTTTCATCAGCCTTTTCTGAATCACCTTGTGCTGTCAGTTCTTGGAACTCCAATACTTTCTTTTTGAAGTCGCATCTCTTAATTCCTCCAGGTTCATTCCGGTTCTTTCATGTAGCTCATCCATCCATTTTTTCCTTGGTCGCCCCTGCTTTCTCCTTCTCCGCACGCCAACATCATTTCCTTTTCTAACCCATCTGCTCACATGACATGTCCGAAGAAACCCAGCTTCCTTCTCAGCGGTGTTTGTTGTAACGTCTCATAATTCTCAACTCCAATCTCCATGTGCACCCTTTCATTCGTCTTTTTCTTCGTCCGCGATATTCTCTGCATCTTCTCAGTATCCACATTTCACATGCGTTAATCTTTTTCTACATATTCTTTGTCATTGTCCACATCTCACAGCCATATAGTACTGTAGGGAAGATTATTGCACTCACTAGCCTTTTTTTATTTCTATGCTCACGTGTTTATCCTTCCATATCTTTTCCAGTCCATTCATTGCAGCTTTCCCTATTGCCACCCTTCTCTTTATTTCCAAGTCACACTTTCCCTCTTTTTCTATTAACGTTCCAAGAATGTGAAGCTTGTTACCACCTCTATTTCCTCTCTGTCTATCTCAAAACTGTCCCAATCCTTTCTTATCAGGTTTAACAGATCTACTTTCATCCCTGCCAGTATTGTTGTGTCATCCGCATATCTTAGATTGTTCAGCGTTCTTCCAGCTATCTTTACTCCCTCATTTGTCTCTTCCATTTCTGCCCTCCTCTTTATCCTTTCGGCATACAGGTTAAATAGAAATGGGGACAGAATGCACCCCTGCATGACCCCTTTCTTAATTTTATTTTTGTCTGTGTCTCCAAATTCTGTTCTTATCACCGCCACCTGGTCTTCTGAATAGTATAAAGAAAGACAACTCTGAAATCTTCTAGATGATTTTAAAGAAGCAAAACAAACATAACAGATACTGAACAAACATATAAATTTGCGACATAATTATCCTTATCACCCTAAGAAACTCAAAGTATTTTTTGCATTTTTGCACTTTAAGATTATCTGTGTTCGGCGGTGTGTTTAAAAATCGAATTTTAGATGTAAATACTCCCTTATGGATTTAAAAATCAGTACCGTGGACACTTTAAAAGAAATTCGCTATTTTACAGTATGAAAATACGGTATTTTGTTTCGAAATGGATCTATTGAACGGACGTCCATAAATAGCTACGTGTACACCATCCAAATTTGTGACTTCCACGCTGGACCGTTATTGATAAGTCACTCGACCATGAAGTTGATCTCTTAATTTGAATCTGGAAAATAGTTCTGCCAGAATTCTCTAACAGCAACATGGCTAAGAGAGCAGTTAGACCAGAGGATATCATCGATTGCCTGCAAGAAGATAAAGTGATCGATGCGATCCTTGCCCGGATTGAATCTCGACTGAAGATGCGGCTCCAAATACTGATTGAGCGAACCTTTGAGTCGTTTGCTGCAGAATACACAAAACAACTGGAAGGAATGGTCGTGACGATTGCAGAAGCCTCGATCAAGGAATTAACTCTTGGACAAGCTTTGGCTGGTGCCAAGAAGGAAAGAAGGAAATTGCCTCACTCGCATCCAAAGTGGAGGATTTTGAAAACCAGCATAGGCAAAACAACCTGATGATATATGGTCTTGATTTTCCAACAAGACATGACCTGAGCGCTCCTCGACAGAACCGATCTGCAGAGACCACAACGATCCTCCAATCAGTCTTGAAGCTCTCGACTCGGCCAATCAACGACAGAAGCTGACATCTCGTATATTCGCACAAATCCAGGGAATTCAAAGCAACCAAATAGCTCCATTCTTGTGTCTTTCACCACCAGAAGAGCACAAAACCAAGTTTTCTTTGCTCGTGGCTGCCTCAAGGGAACGTGGAATCAACGTAGAATCTACATTAACGAGCACCTCACGCGCCTTAATGCTGCTCTGCTCTATTTGCAGAAGCTAGAAAACTGATCAAATCAAAATCAATCCATTCAGCTTGGTCGAGAGAAGGGCTTGTCTACACCCGCGATTAACTTCAAGCTGCGCCACCGTTGCATAAGCTAGGAGTGCTTATCAACCCCTTAGAAAAACACACATTAAGTTCTTCACAAAGACAGTGATTATCATTTTTTTGTTACTCGTTTTTTCTCTTTTTTAGTCAGTGTTGTTCAGCACAAACTGTCGTTCCTTTCATTGCTTAAACATATGTAAGTTGTGTAATTCCATGTTGACTGTTAATGATGAAATCATCGCATGCTTACTATGTTTGTTATCATGCAACACATCTAGGTGGTTCAATTACCCCTCGGGACAATTGGTGCTGCCCCGAATGCCTTGCTAGAACACTCCCTTTTAGTTACACTGATGATGATATAAGGAATTTATAATGCCCATGCATGACAAGACCAGTAAACAGTAAATACAGCCTTTCTGATACTGTAACAGATGTATGCAACAAAAATCCGCACTTGATTTCCCTTATGCACATTAAATCTATGGACATTTTGGCAGTCACCGAAACTTGGCTTGATACTGACTCAGCAAGTACCATATCATTACCAGGATATAGATTAGAACATAAAGGTCGAGTAGCTGGTAGGGGTAGGTTTTTTTAATAAAAAATAACCAACTATTCCTTAATGCAAGCGCTAGCAAACTGCTCCACTCATACCACACATATGAGTCTCTATTTGTGTGCATAGAAACGGTAGATAACTTAAAGTTCATGGCTGGGTCAGTCTATAGGCCACTGGATAGTTGCTTGGACACCTTCAACCAGGAATGGGAAATTCTATTACTGGCTATTCAATCTAAGGCCAAGGATGTATTTATACTATTCAATCTAAGGCCAAGGATGTAACATTTTGACATCATTTCACTTCTTGCCGACTATTTCTCAACCTACTCGAATCACCACTTCATCTGCCTCACTGATCGATAATATATTTGTGTTTCCAAAGTTGTTCAACCAACAATTCTAGCAGAAGACTTGTCAGACCACCTCCCTGTTTTAACATGGGCTGATCTTGTTGCGAATGATAGACTCTCACAATATCCTGACTAGACAATTTGATTTGGCATCCAAGGAATGCTTCAAGTCACTTTTGACCGAGTGTGACTGGAAAAGTATAATTGAGGCCTGTGAAAACGAGGATGCATCGTTAGCCTATGAGCTCTTTATATCTAAAGTCAAATCTGCCTGTAACTGTGCTTTTTCTATTAAACTTAAATCGGCTAATAAGCCTATCTCTATAAATCTAGTATGACTAAAAATAAACTCTATCTGGTTTACATAAAAAATCTGACAACAATCAACAAAGACAAATATACTATCTATAAAAATAAATTCAAAACTTTATGTAAAAAATCTGAAAAAAGCTTCTATTCGTCTGAATTTACTAGACACAGTAACGATCTAAAAAACACTTGGGCGACAATAAAATTGATTCTCAGAACCAAGCCACGTGATACAATAATAAAATGTGTGAGTTCCAATGGTACCAAGATTGCAGATGGCGCCCAGTTGGCCGACCTGTTTAATAATTATTTTATTAGTATAGCCGATGATATAATTGCTCAAATACCACAGCCAAAGTCGCCAGTTACCTCTTACCTCGGCTCCCCCAGCCTTTCCTCGTTTGCAATATACCCTACCTCGGTTGTAGAGTTGCTTGCCTTGAGTACCACTTTGAAATCAACTCGCAGTACCGGCACGGATGATTTAAATCCTACAATTATTAAGCCATTGCTATCTATTATTGCAAAACCCTTGGTCCACATAATAAACTGTTCATTAGCCACTGGCTCTATACCTGGTCCACTGAAGGAAGCCAAAGTCACTCCTATTTACACACAAGGTAATAGTGAGAAACTTTCCAATTACCGACCTATTTCCATTTTGCCCTATTTTTCCAAATTACTAGAAAAAGTAATGTATGTATGCTTGTATGATTATGTTAAGGCCAAAGGTGTACTCTTTAAGTCTCAACACGGCTTCCAGCATGGCCACTCTATCCTAACGTCTCTTCTCACAGTCCAAGATAACATCGCTGCTGCAATTGACCGGAATGAGTATGCCATTGGAATCTTTGTGGACGTGGCAAAGGCTTTTGACTCTGTAAATCATGACATATTATTGCTAAAATTGGAATACTTAGACATACATGGAGTCGCACTAACTTGGTTCCGAAACTATCTTAATGGTAGACACCAGTAAGTTAAATGCAATAGTCATTTATCCTCTTTAAATCGCATAAAGCATGGCGTCCCCCAGGGATCAATTTTAGGCCCTCTACTCTTTCTACTATTTTTTAACAATCTTCCCAATGCGTCCTCTATCTTCCAATTCTTTCTATTTGCAGATGACACAAACATATTTGCATCCAATAAATCGTATGACAAATTAATTCAGCTGCTAAATCTCGAACTAAAATACGTGGCAAATTGGTTTGTAGCTAACAAACTAGCCTTAAACATTAAAAAACAAACTTACATATTATTTTGCTCTCATCGCAAGAAACCATCCCAGATCGAAGACAGTCTGCTAATAAATAATACCTCAATACCGAAGGTCACATCAATTAAATTCCTTGGTGTTATGATTGATAGTCACTTAACATGGAATGATCATATTCACCATATAGCAATAAAAATTGCCAAACATATTAAGATACTATTTAAAGTAGCATATCTATTGCCTCTAAATATACGTAGAAACTTGTTATATTTTACGATGATAAACCTCTGCTTAAGCTATTGTAACATTATTTGGGCATCGAACTACCCATCCCGACTTAAGCGGCTAACCACTCTCCAAAACCGTGCTGTTCGCTTGATTACTGGTTGTCCTCCTTTGACTCAGGTTGACCTCACCTATAGTCAGTTGGGTATACTAAAACTAAAGCAAATCACACTATACCAATTATCTCAATTCATGTTTAAATACAGTCATAATCTTCTACCTACGATCTTCAACAACTACTTTACTCCATTATCTGAGGCCACTCCCTATTGTCTACGCTCCACATCCTCCTCTTATAGGCCTGTGTACACTCATACGAATACAAGAACGTTCACAATTAAATACTCAGGTGCTAAACTCTGGAAGAGCCTTCCAGAAAAATTGAAGAACCTACCAAATGTTTGTATATTTAAAATAAAAATCCGTAAGCATATTACTTTGATTTCATTGGATTAAATACATACTGCATAACACTGATCTGTGTATGACTCTGATGTAACCATGATCATTATCAACATAATCATCATTAACATGAAGATTGTAAAGGCAGGCATAGCAAACGTGTAAATTCAACTTGAAAAATGCTGTTTATAGCTAATAATTAATTAAGCTGCGTTTTTTTCTTTTTTAGTATTATTTAAGTGTCGACCTCTGACCATCACAACTTTTGCCTCTTGATATGTGGGTGGCCCCCTACAGGACCTCGGTCCTTCTTGGGTCTTATCCTCCCTGTTAAACCTTACATGTCATATCAAAACAATTTGTTTGTTGTTGTTTGTTAACCTTCTGATCGAGAACTATTATATAGTAATCTTTCAACATAAAGGCACTACAAGGAGAACATTTGGTCTGCTCCATAGACGAAGTTGAGTCCGTCAATGATGATGCGGGGGTGGGATGTCTAGCAAGCCTTCATTTTGTGCTGAATGGTACCAGACTGAACTCGTAGTACTACATTACTAACATTCTTGAACAATAAACGAAGCCAGCGTTCGAGAGAGAACGGGTGTTTGTTGGTAGTAGGATGGTGCACGCTGTCTTAGTTATATCAGCTGTTACGACGAAGTGACTAGACTTCCCATCACTCATAAAGCCGAAGGATCAGCCTCCAAAGCTCTCTCGATCTATCTCCTGTAATGGTGGATAAATCCCATTACCCGTTGAATATTATACTACACAATCTCACCCTCAATGGTCAATTGGATTTATCCACCATTATACTGCTATTGAGAACTTGTGGAGTATTTTGTCTCTCAGAGTTTAAAATCAGCTCAAACGTTTACTCCAATGTGCGTGAAAATAGATAGAAGTTGGGACACTTCGGTCGCTGATTGAGTCTATGCCATATAGAGTCGGTGCTGTCGTTAAGCAGATTTACGAAAATACTGTACGCTAATAGCCTACACCTGTAAGACCTATGGGTAACAATATTATGTTATGGCCTATTAGGCCCAAAATTTTGCTTACTGTGATTTCATGATGAACAAACTGTTTCTCATGGCAGTTTTTTCAGGGGAGCTCTTCAATGTTTTGAATATAATGGCAACCACTGACCGGATCAGAGCCAAATTTGTACTAATATCTTTCATTTGACGTGTGTATGCACTGACAAAATATCATAAAGAAATATCAAGCCCTTCCTGCAGTGCTTGAAATGGAAAATTTGACAGAACGCTAATAAATATAATGGACCATTCACAGGAAGATTTTAAGGTTATACGAAAAACATGAATTAATCACTATAATAAAATTATATAATTAAGGCATTCGTTATTTTGGTTTGTCAATGTTGTAGGCATTCTGACACTTAACTTAATTTTTGTGTCGATATTTTTTACCCCTTTGTTTGCTATTTCAAGTGCTTTCAGAAAAGCGTCACATTTTTATGTTCAAATAGTTTTCTTTTGCAAACTAAACTGTTGAGTTTCTTTAGCGTTACCGCTAGGCAATAGCCTATAGTCTACAGAACACTCAATCGTGCCATGTTTTAGATTTTAGAAATTCTTACATTGTTTTCACTAAATATTCCGAAATTGTTCGATTTGCTTTCTGAGCTACCCAAAGCTTTATTTTTGTATAATTAGCCAGTCATTGTATTTGTTTAAAATTGTCGTGCTGATCTTTGTTCCAACAGGTGGGCAAGTTGTCTTCTTTATCATTTTAACGACCTCAGCAATAGGCCTAATTATAGCTTTTACAGAACATATTCGCCTTGATCTCCTTGAAATTTTTCACCAACTCACTAATAACATAGTGTACTTGGGTAGAGCACTGGCCATCCCCTTTCAGTCATAACTGAACGTTTAACTCTCTTTTTAAGGTACATTCGGATTATCAGTGTTAGGGGCCTATCACATTATAAATTGGCCATTTTTTTTAACCAATGCGTTAAACTCATGGTGGTTAATTACCAGATATATTTTAATTCTGAATCTGATTATTTTTCTATTGAAACTGAGAACACAAATACGCAATCATAATTATTTACTATATTTTTATACATGACGTCGTCAGGTAATAAAGATGATGTCAAACACAAATAAACAACGAGTGGGGAAGAGTGGAGCTGTACCACTGTTTTCCACCTCGCTATATTTAATGTCCGTTTATTGAAATTTTTCAAGATTAATATTGTAATTCATGACATAAAGTGGACTTTGCAATCAGAATTTTTAATTTGCTCTTGGAACAAGCTGAGCAGCAGAATGGCCTTGAAATGACATTTTAATTTTCACACGACGAAAAGGAATGGCGTTCTGATCTGTTCCAGCATATTTGGCGAAACAGAACGATAATACTGTTACATTTTACAAACCGGAACAACGTTCCGGTCCATTCGAGTCCTGCCTTCCTGACAGAATTTTTAATTTTGTACAGCTTGGAGAAGAATATAGGATAGAATGGCTTGGTGTTATGTCATGGACTAGTCTACATTCAAAAGAGTATGCTACTCGACAAAGGTGTAGGAAACACTGCATTGAGACGCAGACAATTCTCAATCTTATATTGGGCGTGAGGATGTAACTAGTTGAAGTGTACATTGCATACATAAATTTAAATGCTAATGTTTTAATTAACTTGTAGGAGCTGACATCAACAAAATTGGGTTTGGTGGCAGGACAGCTTTAGGAGAGGCATGCAGATGGGGTAACAGAAGAATGGTGGAATTTTTACTTAGTCATGGTGCTGATCTTGAAGCTACTAATCCAGAATTCAGAAATGCGACAGCTGTTGTCATTGCTGTTATACATAAACAGGCTGAAACAGTGGAATACCTGATCAGTGTAGGTCTTCATTGCTTTTATTTATTTTATTTATTTTGAGAATATTTTGAGAGTATTGCAAAATAAGCAGTCAAAATAACTTAGGAACTACATGATATTGCTAGAAAAAGGATTGGTGCAAGCTATAAAGTTGCTCAACTGCCAATGGAATTGGCAGAACGCAAGAAGGCACACACAGAACCTGAATCTGTCATCGCACCAGCATTAGCAATTATTGTTGAAACTGTGCATGGAATTAAAGCTACTGAAAAAGTGAAAAAAGTTTCATTGTCATATGACATGATTGAATTGTTGGCCTGTCATCAGATTTAGAAGAACAAGTTTGCGAACACTATGAAGCACTTGAAGATGATTAATTATCTCGGCTTTGATCTCTTCAAGTTGATGAATCAATCTATGTTAGTTGAGAAAATCAAGCAAGGCTTTTATTCGATTCATTAAAAAAATGGAAGATTTTTCAAAGAATATTTGCTTTACAGAGATTTGAAAAGCACAACAAGAAGCAAAGACATATTGAGCTGGTGAATGAAAACATTTTGCTATTCAAATTACAGTATTATAATTGTACTGATGGTTGTCCTTCAATGCAGGGGAAAAAAGAAGGATCTGTCACTCTCGTGTGCCAACTAAATTGTCTAATAATACTTTAGCGCAGAGGTACACAACCCCATGAGTTGTCTTCTGCAGCCCTCTGGGCAATTTAAAATGACAAATGAAAATGGCCGGTAACAGAAATTAGATAAACCAAATTAAAGCTTCACTGTACCACCACAAATTTGAGATCTGTAACAATATGACACAGCTCCAATCTTGTCCGTTTCCTATACCTTGTTAAAGCCCTATCCGCGATCTTCTTCAAGTTCTCAGCGCTAACAATTCTAGAAGTTAGCTATTTCACTGGCGTCGATGGACTGAGTGATAATAAAGGGTCGAGTTGCTTTTATTATAATAAATAAACTTACCGTGCTGTTGCGAAAATGCAGAAAACTGCAGCTAAAAAGCGTAAAGTTGAAGAGAAAAACCGTCAATTCCAAGATGATTGGACATCTCAAAATTTTATGCATAATGTTGACGCTAAATTAGTGTGCTTAATCTGCCACGAATCGGTAAGTGTCTATGACGAATTGAAGGGGACTTGAGATAAAAGAAGGTTGAACAGTTAAAATAGACACTGTCGGCTGAACAAGGTTTTTTCACCAAGAAATCAGATGAATCAGAATCTTTCATGCGTGCCAGTTGCAAAGTAGCACTGATAATTGCGAAATCATCACGGCCTTTCACAGACAAAGAACAGTTACATGACAGACTGGCTAGCTGCAAATATTTTTCAGTAGCTTTGACGAGATCGCAGATAATGTCAACACTGCATTTAAGCATGATTATTTTTCATCAATCCAGCTTCCATTTAAGCATGATTATTTTCGTTTGATCCAACTCTCAGTTTAACAGTATCCTTTGTAGGAAAGTTGGCACAGGTGGTGAGCGAGATGTAAGAATTCAAACTTGAAATATTGGGGCTTAGTGAGATGCGATGGACCTGCAGTGGCAATATTGTGTCTGAAGGAATAAGCATCTACTACTCAGGTGGAGTCAAGCATGAAAGAGAAGTGGGCATGTGAGAAGTGACCAGAAGTGGTCAGCAAAAAATGATATAAGCTGTAATTGGATGGGAAGTAGTAAGTGAAAGAATAATTACCATCAGCCCACAAACAGGGCACACCAAGATGACTCTGATACAGGTGTATGCACCAACAAATACAGTCACCAACAAAGAAAAGATAAGTTCTATGAACAACTGCAGGATGTCATGGAGGCAATACCAGAATATGTATATTATTGTTGTAATTACACAACTTTCTTCAGTTAGGCTGAATCTTTATTATCTTATGTTTGTATGTAACGATGTGATGCACTTTAATTTCGTGTATTACTGATTTCACACAATTTACATTTCTTTGACTTTTATATATTTCTCACATGTTAAAACTAGCCTTCTATCTTACATGTGTCACGTGTTTTATTCAACAAACTGATTAGCATTAGTTGAAAGCAAAAACAACTTAACATTTTGACTCATTCAGAGAGGGGTAATGTGAACACGGAAGGTCTTTGTAGTGAAATCGATTTCAGATTACCCTGGGGGTAACTTGAAATGGGGAGTAACTTGAAGTCTTTACACCGGTATGGCATACCATTTCATATCATCCCACTTCAAGCCCTGGTTGAGTAAAGGGAAAGTTTTGAAGAGATTTGTTAAACTGTGTCCAGAAATTCGTTAATTTCTTGCTGAGAAAGGTAAAGAAACCACTGTGTTTGGTGATAAGGCATGGCTGTCTGACTTGGCCTTTCTCACATGTATCACAGGTCATCTGAATATATTGAACCATTGCTTTCAAGGTAAACAACACTTCATCTTTGATTTGTTTCAAGACTTGCAAGCTTTTCAGTTGAAACTACAGCTCTTCCATTCACATCTTCAGTCTGGGAATCTTGTTCATTTTGCCACATGCTCATTGCTCACTCTTCCAAACGGAGTACAAGTGTGACTTTACTAGCTACCACAAGTCATGCAAAACTTTGGAGAAAGAATTTGTTAACCGTTTCCAAGACTTTAAAGAAAAGAAAGAGCTGTTTATTGTATCCATTTTCCTGTTCGGTATAGAATTTTCCTGACGAGTACCAGTTAGAGGTCATCGACCTTCAATATAATACAATACAACTAGAATTTATAGCGCACCTTAATAAAACAGAGTCTTAATTTAAGGCGCGTTACAGAAACAGTTCATCAGTCATAATAAACAGAAAATGAGGAAGCTCTGTGCACTGCCTCGAGTAGGGTGTTCCATTCAGCTAGCCCTGCTATTTCAAATATTTTGTTGCCAAACTGCAAGTTCGATCTTTTAATAACAAAGTCCCTTTTTGAAGCAGAACGCAGGCCTCTTGTTGGTCCAATGGTAGCACAGGGTGTGACCAGGGCAGACAGGTAAGGTGGGGCCAAACCGGTCTTGATCTTAAACATTAGGAGGCAGATCTTGAAAGAAATGTGAGCCTAGATGGGAAGCCAATGAAGCTGACTTAGGGATTGTGTAATGTGGTCTCGGGGACCAAGATTTTTAACTAAGTGTGCCGCTGTATGCAGAACAGAGGTGAGTGGTGCAAGAGTGGATTTGGGTAGACGAGCAAGTACTAAGTTACAGTAATCGATTCTTGACTAACCAACGATTGGATTAAGGGAGACAATGCTCATTTAAACAGCATTTGATTTGACGTATTCAGCGAAGGTGAAAAAACAGGCTTTGGCAATAGAAGAAATATGATTACACATTGAGAGTTTGCTGTCAATAATACCAAGTTCTCAAAATACATCATGGGGCTGAATAAAGCATGCCTCATCAAGCTGTAAAGCAAGACTGGATGGGTCAATGTTGGATCGGACTCGACGGTCAAACCATATAAACTCCGTTTTACTTGGGTTTGGCTTCAAGTGCGTAGATGCACACCAGGACTGTATACCCTGAAAGCATGCAGTAAGTCTAGCTTTTGAGTTTTTAAGATTTAGAGTCGACAGTTTAATGTAAAGTTGGGTGTCATCAGCATAGGTATGGATAAGGATGTCATGATAAGATGTAATTCTGGAAATGTTAGAAGTGTAAAGGATAAAGAGCAGTGGGCCAAGGATGGAACCTTGAGGGACACCAGAGAATAGGTAGGCAGAGTTGGAGATTTTGGTACCAATGCGAACACTGAAGGATCTGGACATAAGAAAAGATGAGATCCAAAGAAGTGCAAATGCAGTGATTCCAAACCAAATGCTACTTGAAGAACCTGGAGCAGAATAGTATGATCGACGCAGTCAAAGGCAGCACTAAAGTCAAGAGGCAACAGCACCATAATGAAGCCTGAATCCAGGGCTGACACAGTGTCATTGTATACTTTAATGGTGGCTGTTTCCATTGAATGGTGTCACCTGAAACCTGATTGTGTTGGTGGAAGCATATTATGTGATTTGACATCACTAGAAAGCTGTCGATGGATCACAAGTTCAACAAGCTTTGAGTGAACGATAGGTTTGAGATTGGGCGGTAGTTAGCCTGATCAGAAGGGTCAAGTCCAGGTTTTTGTAAACGAGGTCGGATGATGGCATGTTTATGTGTTTCTGGGAGCTTCAATTGGGATAGGGAGACATTGATGAGTAGGGCTAGTATTGGTGCAAAAAACAGAGCACAAGGTTTTCAAGAGCCAGATGGGTGCTGAGTCGAGTTCACATTGCTTCAGGGATGATTCACTAAGCAATTTTTTGACATCTGCTGTGGTGACTTCATCAAACGCAGGGAGAGTGTGAGTCAGAGGAGGCAAATTTGAAAAGTTAGGTAGTGGAGCATCTTTTGTTGCTTCACGTATCCCGGCTGTCTTCTTAACAAAATAATCAAGCAGTTCATCCAGTGGAATGCATGAAGAACTGTCTATCGGTGGGGAGAGTAAAGAGTGAAGACTTTCCATAGAGTTTTACTGTCACTCATGGCCTTGTTAATACTACGCTGATGGTATCCACAAAGTTTCTGTTGGAAGAGCTGACCTGAAGTGGCCTTTAAAGACACTGACATTTTAACATTTTTCAGGAATCATTGTTCCGACAAATATGGAAAAATTAAGGATTTGCCTCTGAAATTGTTTTCACCATTTGAAAGTACTTATTTGTGTGAACAAACATTTTCAGTTATGAACATCTATAAGAATAAATTTGACTGATGACAATCTCAACTCCATTTTTAACATTGAAACAACTGAACTGCAGCCAAATATAGATAAAGTATTTCAACGCATTCAGTCACAACCATCTCATTAGATATGTAGCAGTGTTGGACACGAGACCAAAACCTCGAGACCAAGACGAAGACCAGGTGGTCCAAGACCAGGACCAAGACCATAGTAGTCTGTGGTTGCCAAATGGCATTTTTAACCTAAACCCGGAAGTAAGGCCTGCCCAAAGTTTTTTGTGTTTTTTGTTTCTTCAGGGGATACATAATGAAAATCCGCCGGGTGCCACTTTGTAACCCTTGAGCAAATCTAATAATCCAAGATGGCGGCCAAGATGCCTGCAACATCATATATTGGCCATATCATACAAAACAGACAGAATAATAATTTTGGTGTCTAATACTATGCTTTCAGGGTCAGGGAATAATAATAATGGATTATCATGGTGCTGTAATATACATTCGAGTACAAGTAGGCCTGCAGACCTACACCATTCAAACAGAACGCTAATCTACGTGTTCAAATGTCTTATTTGTAACCTATCGTATAGGCTACTGTAAGTAATTTTTAGTGCGATATTCTCAGGCCGTAGCCTATGGCTGAACCCACAAAAGTTCAGTCTGGCCGGTAAAACAGTCTTGTGGACCATTATTAAGATTAGTATTCTTCAGCAATAAAAGTAATGTTTTAAGCATGTTATTCCGTTTTAGCATCTTAATAAATTGAATTGTTTATAAAAGAATGTCTTGGTCCTGGTCTCGGACCACCTTGTCTTGGTCTTGGACCTCTCGGTCTTGGTCTCGTGCCCAACACTGATCTAATGAGTGAAACCGGTATAGTAAGCCTGACTGTAGGCTACGAAAGTGAGGCTGTATAGATGATTAATCATGGTATTAATCGCCCAACTCTTTAACCTGATTTTTATTGCCCAACTCTTTAACCTGATTTTTATTGAAACCACAGCAACCTAAGTTATTAATTTAAATTATAATCTATGACAGAAGGGGATACTTTCTGAGATTTCTATTAAAATGCTCGCTTAAAAGAACAATCTCAATGTCAATTACTGTAGACCTACGGTTGGCCTAGGCATTATGTAAGCTAGCGCAGAGAGGGCTTCTGAGTAGATTGCTTGAAGAGACGCTATATCAAGTTTCATCGATTTGTGTACTAGTTTATATATGTATTTTGAGCCTTTTGGGTCCCAGAGAAGCGTCGTCATTGTTTTAATGGAATATCATCTTTGAAGACATTGTAGCGTTCTTTGCAGTTCTTGTTGAACGAAAGACTTTGTTTTTATTGCAAAAAAATTATGAATACGAGTTGATATCATCAACTCGTATTCATCACAACATAGACCGACATAAGATAAAGTTGTATCATATAATGTGCAGTCTAACATTAAAATCTGACATTGTCCTATAGAGTGGACTGAGGTTCATAGCGTCAAAATCCGTGAATAACGGCTATTGCTTAAATTGCTCTGCTTAAATTGTTTTGTGGTCAAGTGGATTGAAAACTTCAAAGCTAAACTTCCATGAATCTACCCTCAAAGTTCAATACAAGACCCTAAATAGCGCCATGACCCTTAAGCTAGTCACTCAGCATAAGAAATCCTTATTCCGCTGATTCTTGACAAGACATCAAACTAGCTGCTTCATTAAAGCAGTTGGAAAGCTTGACATCCACCTCCGAACTTCGCAACAATATCAGTTCGAATTAATTAATTAGTTGGCATCGTACGTCGTTATGGTAACTTGTAGGTCACTGGAAATAAGTCACACCAAAGTTTATTTGCAACTTTGGCATTTTTTAATTTATAATAAATAGTACAGTGCCAGTCAATTAACTAGACACCACTTTAATCGACTTGCTTATAATGCCCTTCATTAATTAATTAAGCAAAGTGAATGACAACTTTGACGAGGCTATTTATTTTGCTGCAGTATTTTTGTTGATTAGTGTCTGGGTGTGGTGTATTAAAACTAATATTTTCATTTAGGCTATGGTTAGGGAACTATGAAGTTGTTGTAATTTGTGCATAGCTGTCTTTGTGACACTGATTAGAAATTAGTTACAGTAATGAGAAATGACCAGAAATTAAGGAGTTAACTATTGAAACAAACATGGCGAAGAATGATTCGCATATGTGACCATGGATGCAACAGCGTTACCTAAGTCAGAATAATTTTCATGAAACAACTTGGTTTTACATAATAAAAATTTATAAATGGTTTACTGAATATTCATTTATAATGCTTTTGAAAAACATAGTTCAATTTTTTATAATTTAGTTATTTGGTGTTGATTTATTTATACACAGCCTGAAGTTTAACATGGAACTGCTGAATGATATATTTTAAATATTATGGGCCCATTTTGTGTCATGTAACCTTCTGTTCAATCCTATCACATATTGCTCATTTCTGACTTGGACCAGAATTTTAATGTATGGTCATATGTGTCAAAGTGAACAGAACTGCAAATGATCTAACAAACACGCTAGAGTAATATTAAATCAAAAGTCAGTAGAATCCTCAGTTCCAAAAGCCACAGACTCATAGCAAGCAAATGCTCAGATATTTGCAGTAAGCAAACTCATAAGCAAAAGTTTTGCCGTTTACTTGCAGAAAGGAGCAAAGATTGACCGACCGATGACTGACAGTCGCACATCTTTAATCAAAGCATTGGATGCAGATGATATGCAAATGATTGACACACTGCTTGATAACTCTGATCTTAACAACAATTTTTGTGACAGAGATAGTTTCATGTACCGAATGGCAGAAAAATACAAAGAACCTAACAGAGGCAAGTAACTCGTAATGTAGTTTATCTGTCTTTCCTATTAAATAACGATTAATTACTAACACACTATTTACATAGCTTGATCATTGTTGTGAGGCATATATCATAGAACCTCTGAATTATATATTTGAAATATTTTGGGCCTATTTTATGCCACAAAGCAGAAGACTTCGGTTGCTTTAGCACAGTGATTCCCTACTTTGCGGGTTACAACCCGTAAGGGGGTCGCGGCGGCATTTATAGGGGGTCGCCGTGGCTTATTTGAATTAGCCAAAATATCTTAGGAAATTTAAGAATGAAGGTTTTCAAATGTTTTTCGTTTTTCAACCCTTTTTTTCCAGTATATACAATATTAATTTTACTATCTTTAATTAAGTTTAATGCTGGTTATCCATTTCTACTAGCTTACTTACGGTGACTGTGGGTAACGTCTAGTCTATGTCATCCGATTCTGTTGGAACTGGCACCTGTACAGAACACTGTTGTTATAATATTAAAAATACAGTTATTCATTTTCTTTACTGCTGTTCGCTGGTTGTCGAAAGGAAATCTTGTCAATCGTGTTCTTATGTTGAGAGATGAATTCAAGTTATTCCTGGAAGTGCAAGGGAAGCATGACCTTATGGCTTACTTGAAGGATATAGTTCGGAAGAAAAGAGTTGCTTACTTATCAGACATCTTCGACCTCCTAAATAAGCTGAATCTGAAACTTTAGGGAAATAAAACATATTCTCCAATTTCAAGACAACCTTCAGGCTTTTATATCCAAGTTGCAAAACTGGTGTCAGAAAGTAAATCTAGGAGACATTGCCATGTTTGAATTAGAAAAACTCAACAGTGTGCACTTGTATGAAATCCATCACGCCTATCTGTATCTCTGAATGAAGCCAGCATTCTCGATGAACTACAGGGTGAATTCTTGGATATGTGCAACGCTTCTTCATATCAAATCGAGGGCAATAAACAGTCTGAATGTTGAGAATAATATGAGGTTGGCTTTAACAAAAACTCAGCCACGAATTTTGAAAGTACAATAATTAAATTGAAAGAAATCATTAAAATGTTTGGTTGCATCACAGTTGCAATTATATTCCGATAAATTAGTTTGCATTGTGTTTTCTGTATCTGTAACTGAGGCTGTCCTTGACCTAGGTCCTATGACATACGAAGGTGGCGGGGATCGCGGGTAACTCGACAATTATAAAAGGGGTTGCGACTCGGAAAAGGTTTGGAAACACTGCTTTAGCATGTGTAATAATGATGTTTTATTAGCTTGTATTGTTTGTAGGCGAGTGTGAGGGAGTTCATGACCTTGCCCTAATCCTAAGAACAGGGTTTGGAATTAGATCACATTAATGATCAATAATATCACACTCCAAATAATAGTGCAACCATATGCGATTTTAGGTTTCGATTTTTGGATCCTGGCAAAATATAGTGTCTTTGGAAGTTGGGACGTTGTTAAATCTAAGGCCCTGCGGCCACGGCAGCTCGTAGCAGCCAATTGTGCAAGCAGCGAGCCTCGATGTCGACTTGGCTGTATCTCAGTTCAATGTTGTGCGATTTTTGCCGAAATGGCTCAGTGCTGCCACACTTCAACAGCGAGCAGTGTTGTCCACCAAAAGTCCACCAAGCATGACGGAATTTTAAAAAATCTACCCATGATGCTAACTGATACCCTTGAGAGACTAGTTATGTGTAACGTGATCTTGTCCAAAATATTAACATCGATCGAGTTATATACCGATTTGCATCTCTGAGCGAAGGCAACAAACATATCTGTCTAAACCAGTCTAATAGTATGTACAGGTTCACCATAAACCGATTGTTACAGAGATTAGAGTATCTTTGGCATAGTGGCCGATTGGTCAGCCTGTAACGTTCAGTGTGCACTGAGCGAGCAGGCTCGAGCCTCGGCCGGGGAGTCACTGTGTAGGGCCCTTGAGCAAGTCCTTCGCGCATAATTGCTCTGCACTACAACTGCAATTGCGTCGTGAAGGCGTGTCTGTGCACTTCTGAGCAAAAAGTGTTGGAAGAAGGGCAGTATCAAATTTCAGAAAAAATAATTCACATAATACCCAGTGCATATAATTTTCATTGAATTCTGTGTTGATTCTGAATTTCTCATACATTTTGTCTATTTTTTAGTTCTAAAACAAGCTGTTGGATGATTATGATAGCATCGTCTCAAACAAATGATTATTGTTGCAATATTATTTAAAAGAAATCTTGGGGTTAGGGAGGAGATACAGTTGCCGCCCTCTCCTACCCCACAAATGGGCCTCTAATCCTAGCAATGCCATTGGAAGTGACAAACAGATTCAAAGAAGTAGAAGAGTTAGAAGAACCATGAGCACCAGACAAATTATGGCAGTAACTGAAGGAAGCCACTTTGGGCGATGCAAATGCATAGCCAAAACAAAATCCTCCACAGAATACATAAAACTTTTAAACGGGGTACAAAAAGGACTATCGAGGGATAAACAGGAGGAACTGTAGACATTATGTAGCGAGTTATAAAAAAACGTGAAAAAAGGTAATAGCAGAGCAGTCTTCCAAACAGCAAAGCAGCTCGCTAGATCGTTCACACCCGTACCAGAGCCATTAACGATGCTGTTGGCAGGAAAATTGTTGCACCAGAGAGGGTGAATCAGAGATGGAGAGAATACTGCAAGGAACTATGCAATAAAGAAGATGAGAGCGTAGAGATTGACAATCAGGAAAGGGAACCACCACTGCAAAAGGAAGAGATCCGTCAAGCAGTAATAAAGTTGAGAGCATGAAAGGGTCCAGGATCGGATGACCGAACTACTGAGGTTTGGAGGAGAGATGACAATGACCAAACTACATGAGCTTTGTGTGGCTGTGTGGAAGACAAGAGAATGGCCGGAAGAATGGACACAGTCAACATTCATTCCACTTCCCAACAAAGGCTCCAGTTCAGCAATTACAGCAACTGTGCTGGTCTCACATGCAAGCAACATTCTGTTGAGAGTTATACTAAAGCGCATGCAGTCTAAATTCTAAGAAGAAATTGTATAAGAACAAGCTGGATTTAGGCAGAAAATAGGCACACATGATCAGATTGTAAACCTCAGAATCATCCTGTAGAAAGCATGGGAAAGAACCAGTTGCTGTACCTCTTTACTTTACTAGGGCATTTGATATTTTATTTATTTATTACCCAAATTTGATACCACCCTTCCAACATTTTTTGCTCAGAAGTGCATACACACGCCTTGACGGCGCAATTGCAGTTGTACTGCAGAGCAATTGTGCACGAAGGACTTGCTCAAGGTCCCTACACAGTGACTCCCCGGATGAGGGTCGAACCCGCTCGCTCAGCGCACACTGAACGTTATGGGTTGACCGCTCTAACTGATCGGCCACTGTGATATGGTCCAACACAACCAACTATGGTTTAATATGTGTGATATGGGTTTCCTGCCTCAGCTGGTCCAACAAATAAGGAACTTATACACAGAGGTGTCTACACCATAGAAACCTTGGAGCAAATGCTCCATCCAAGAAATAGGGGGACGCTCTTATTGAGAAATTAATGGTGGAAAGTTTATTAAAAACTTTTTATATCATTAAAATATTTTAGTATTTGCAGTTGAGCCATTCTGTTCTATTCTACATTGTAAATGTGTGCACCAATAACTTTGTTCAATCTATTATTCATCTTTGAATAATATTTGTCCATCTGTCAGTCAAAATTGAGAGGGGAAGTTGCTCCAATGACTTATGAGGGATTACATCGCTCCAATGACTTGGAGGGGATGGACGCCCCTGCTGATACAGACAACAACAGGCAAATTTCAGTACAGATGGCCATACTTTGGCATAGTTCAAAGTCAAAAAAGGAGTTTGGCAGGTATGCAACCTCTCCCCATGCTTTTTCAATATTCTGGCAGAGCAAGTTGTGCAAAAGGCACTAGATGACTTTTCTGGGGATTCAGGATCGGTGGAAGGACAATCAACAATCTCAGGTATGCCAACAATCTCAGGTATGCCGACAACATCGTCCTGTCACCGAAAGAACTAAAAGTGCTTGTGAATTGTGTCGAAGGTGCTGCAGGAGAGAGTATAACATGGCGATTGATACAGAGGATGTATTTAAGATCGAAGTAGGCACCGGAAGACTGGGGCAAGTAAACTCCTTCGTGTATTATGGGCTGCACTGTACCGAAAGATGCAGACTGCATCAGCAAAGTGAAATCAAGATTGGCCATGGGGATGGCGATTATTGTCAAGTTGACAAAAATATGGAGTAATAAGTCCATGAGCAATAGAACTAAATGACGAATGATTGGAGCTGTGGAGTGGCGATTAGCAACGTAAGGTTGCGAAGCCTGGACCTTAAAAAAACAGGAGGAGAAACGCATTCAAGCGTTTGAAAACAAGTGCGTTAGAAAGATGAATTTTTTGGACACAAATGTTGACCAACAAACGGGTATACGATTTGGCAGAGGCCAGAAATTAACTGAACATTGGAACACGTCAAGGCACAAAAACTGCGTTACTTTGGACACATTTGAGACAACCATGACACAATATTGAGGGCAGCCGATTGACTGGTCTCGCTGAGGGGAAGAGGAATCGTGGAAGGCCTAGAATGTCCGGTATTGACAATATTTTTATGTGGACTGGGCTAATGGGAACTGGCGCAGTACATGATAGATGAGGCTGGGCTTATCTATCACTTAGATTCATGTAGCCAACGTTTGCAAAGCGATGATGGCGACATGACCTGACATTTAAATAATAATAATAATATAATATTTTCTGTTTATTGTTCAAACTGACATCAACACAGTATGATTACAGACATAGTATGAACAAATGATGTCACAGCCACGCAGTTTGCCCATTAGGCTATACATGTAAATTTAATTTATCCTACACTGCCAGTACAGGTATCAAACCCGCTTCCCCATTGTGTTATCCATTACTATACAACCCACAGCCAAATGATACACGAATCAAGGTGACCTGTCCTTAGCGTGCAGGGCTAAAGCTCGCTGTCACAAAACGAGTATATAGATGCTAAATCAATCAGTTTCTTAGTAGTTAAATAGTAGAAGCACAACAACTATACTACAGATAACCAGTTCAAGTTATGAGCGATCCCATGCAAGTATTCAAGCAACAGAACTGTTCCATGTGTTGTGGTCACCATATCATCTGTTTGCATTGCTTTAGCAAACCAGCACAATCATGTTTTACACATCTCCAGTTACTTTCATTTCTAAAATACTCGAATGCATTGTTGCGAACAAATTGATAAGTTACCTTGATATGCATGAACTGATTTCGTCGCAGCAGTCGGGTTTCTGTAGGAATCACTCCACATAGACTCTTCTTGTTTATGCCTTTGTTACTGCTCAAGTGAATGGTCACATTGTTGTTCCTTACTTGCTGGCCTTCCTCTTGTGGTTTTGGGGCAGTTGGATCTGGTTCTGCATTCGGCTGCTCGACTTGTTGGGCGGTTTCCTCTGTGTTTGCATTCATGCATGATTTTTTGCATTGGCTGCCAGTTTCATACTGCATTTCGCATTGCATTCTTGGTTGTGCTCCATCTTACTTGCGTGATCTTTGCCACTGACTGACATCTGAGTGACTGACATCGCAGGGTGTCAGATGTTTTGCTCTGCGACAAAGGATGAGCTTCTAATTCCACGTGCTCGCTTGGCTATTAGGCGGCACCGTGCTTTCTTGGTTGTGGACCCTTCAATCTTAAATGATCTCCCATATGAGCTCCACTCACAGCTTGTGGCCGAACCGTCAAGTTTTACAAGTCCCTCAAGTCATTGCAGGATTTACGTATAAGCTATACAAGCTATAGCTTATAGCTTAGGGCCCCCTTTCTTGGGGGCCCCCAAAATTGTGCAAGCGTGACCAAGTGTATGGTCTGTTATGCACAAGATAATCTATAGAACCAATTGTATTGGTTTGTTAAGTTTCATCAATTGCATTCCTATTAAAAATTGGCTTGATTTGATTGATATTAAGTTCTGAAACCAAAAGGCGCGCCGATAATCCAATTTTTTGGTATCGTCTTACTTGTTAGCATTATATGCATTTTACTATCTTAATCTATATATTATCCTTCAGCATTTTACTAGTGTAATATTTAACAATCGTGTCCAATCAGCATTCCCTAATGTAGAAGCAATTTTGAGATTGTTTCTTAAAGATCTTTTTCTCTTCAGCTAGATCTTTTCTCAGCTGAAGAGGATACAAAATGAATTTAGAACAACAATGACTCAAGATAAATTATGTTCCCTCAGTCTGTGCATAGAAAGTGACAAACTACGCAGTTTATCATTTTATGATGTCATCAGTGACTTTGCTCTGGCAAAGGGAAGAAAGAAAGTATTTCAGTTTAATGTTATAATTCCTTAAATCCTTATAGCAGTTTCAAGAGATTAGGTAAGAAGCCTTTATAAATTGTCTTTTAAAAGAACTTTTGTTTCTTTTTACCAAAGTTAGCATTTTTAAGTTTGTAGTGAATAAAAACGATTTTGAGTTAAAGATTTATTAATTCACTATCAATATACTTCTTAATTGTATTTCAGTTAAACCCTCTAGGTATCCGAAAATCATATTTCTCACCGACATTATAGAATATCTGGACTTGATGAAGCCCTAAGATATTTTCATCAAGTCTAAATCTGGCCGTGCTGAGAGCGCTCCTGAGTAGGTTTCTTGAAGGGGTGCTATATAAATGCTCAGAATGAATAGAGAAGCTATGACTTGCTCCAGTACCTATCTCAATGTGACCTTCATATGTGTGGCACAGTGGCCGATCGATTAAAGCGGTCAGCCCGTAGTGTTCAGTGTGTGCTGAGCGCGCGGATTCGAGCCTCGTCCGGAGCGTCACCGTGTAGGGACCTTCAGCAAGTCCTTCGTGCACAATTGCTCTGCAGTACAACTGCAATTGCGCTGTCGAGGCGTGTGTATGCACTTCTGAGCAAAAGATGAGCAAAAGGATGTTGGAAGAAGGGCGGTATCAAATTTTGGATTCGAGCCTCGTCCGGAGCGTCACCGTGTAGGGACCTTCAGCAAGTCCTTCGTGCACAATTGCTCTGCAGTACAACTGCAATTGCGCCGTCGAGGCGTGTGTATGCACTTCTGAGCAAAAGATGAGCAAAAGGATGTTGGAAGAAGGGCGGTATCAAATTTCGGAAATGAATGAATGAATTAAGATTAGGGCTGCACGGAATAGGTGATTATCATTATTAGACCAAATTCGAATAACTAGACCATAGCAGTTAACTGCATGTAATTTTTGCATCCTTCTGCCAGTCTGTGTAAGCTAGGAAAAGAAATAATTTGACTAAACTTATAAATGAGACGGCTGACACTGCAGTCAAGGCGGTAGACAACGCCTGGTTGCGACCACAGCATATATTATGTTAATGAAAGGGTTACTTTAGTCCACTCTATATAGCAGCTGCATGTGCAGAAACAGTAGTCATTTGACCACTATTTTTATTTGGTCCAACCACTTCTATTCAGCCAAATACTGAATAGCTAATTGGTTCATTATTCAGCTCCAAAACGAATATGAAGCTAATATTTGGTACAGCCCCAATTAAGATGTTCCTTCTCCTCATGCGATGTCGTTCTCTCCACTGTGATAATTATATACAAATCTAATAAAATATAGCCCTATACATATACAGTTAGACACACAAGAAATAAGCCAACCGGAAAGCCACCATCGACTTGATTCGCTAAAATATGAAAACACATAAAAGTGCCATGGGATTTGTTTAAATAATTAAATTCGAGATCGAATAGCATCAAAGATTTTTAATTGGGTGTTTATTGCAGTGCACTTACATGGTCATTGACAATTCCTAAACAATAGGTGAAATAAATCTGATTGCACATTTTTGTCTTGAGCGTTTTTGTCATGTGTTTATCATTGTGCACGTTTGTCTGCATGCTTTTGTCAGCACGCTTTTGTCCTGTGCGCTTTCGTTATGGCGCCTTGAATCAAAGTATAATTATTTTTATGCTTCAGTTGTGCAGTTCACTTTAGTTTCTAACATTCAAAATATTTTAAATTTATTTTAGCGCTTTCGAAATTTGGCTAATTGTTTGCAAGATTATATTCCTTCATGCACAGTGATATTATTCGAGTTTTTTAATGTTTCAATCTGCCTATACTGTGAACCAGAACAGCTCTTGGCTGACATGCCTCTTCTGTTGCTAGCCTTGACTCTTGAACTATCTTCTGGCAAACTTTCACTATGCAAGTCTGTTCTGGCCTTCGGGTAATGAGTAAAACCCATCTTTCTCATCTTCCGTCCTTAGGCTGTTTCCATGTCTCCTCTTTTGACCTCACTCTGGAATCTGGCTTGCGCAGATTTTTTTAACTAATGCGATTTAACTAATGCGACCGTTTATTGATTGATTGATTATTGCACTGTGGTGCTATATAAGTTCTTAAGCCTTTATTTTATTAAGTCCATTTAATAGCACCAAGTCCTTATTTCTTATTACTGCAACTACATTAATTGATAACACTGGTTTTACATTATAGCTTCGTTTAAATGGGATATTTTGCATTGGCTCACCATTTAGCCAGTATGCTTATTTGTCTCACCAGTTCTGCTCCATCATACCTTGGGAGCAGAGCCATATTGACCCAGGCCTCTAGGCTTTAAGCTTCTTTGGCCCCATGGCCCTAGCGAATTTCATGCTCTCCTAATAAGTGAAGTAACAAATAAAATGATATCATCATGTCTAATAACTCTTAATTTGAGTAAGCAGTACCAATATACATGTACTTTACTGTAACGTTTAACATATGTATGGCTGTATCTATTTATCCATCTACTTAAACATTTTTCTCATGCATGTATGCTTATAACCTCTTCTTAAGTGCTGCTAATAAGTAATAAATCGATCATGGGAAGAATCGCTATGACCATAAAATTCTCCCTCCCTGAATAAGCAGCATCTTCAGAAATGCCATCAGTTCGCCTGAGCTTCACACTACTTTTTCAAGAACAACTCTGATTTTCCCTTTCTCCCTAAAGTCCTCAAAAGTATCTCTTAAACTGGCAACATAATAATTTAATGACCTTAAGAGCTTCACACTTTTGTTCAGATGACCCATATTAAATTTGTGCTCTGCCGCTTTAGCCTTTGGTTAAGCCTTTCCGTTACATAGACCAGAACACCGGTAAGATGCAATTATCCAATGTATTCGACTTGAATAAAATACCCGTTGCCTCTTGTCTTGCATATGCCTGTTTCATCCAGTTTTCTGGAAATTGCTCTAAAGCATCCTTATTTTTCATATCCATAGTTGAGGGCCTTTGAAGCAGCAAATTACCTAGTGCCATGAAGACAAAAAGAACTGGATATAAAACTAGACAATTAGGTTATATGTTTGGGTGAATTTTAATATCCACCAAAATGATAGCAATTGATTTGTCTAGTGTCCATCAATTTATACTACTTAACATATATATATTATATAATAATACTACTTATAGCTCGGGTTCCTCAGTTGACACTACAACAGCTTTGCAAGTCCCAATATATATATGTTAAGTACTGCCTGGTTAATTACAGCCCCGTTAATATATGTATTAACCTGGCCGTAATATCACATGGGCCCCTGCTTCAGCCTACTCAGCCTTTTGGATAATACGGCCCTGCTTGGGAGACCACTGCATTTGGTCCCCTCAGTTTTGGATCATGTGATCATTCAGTCAGCTGGCCATGGATTAACCATTGTATGCATAGTGCTACAGCTCAATCCAGAAGTTTTGCCTATGTTGGATCCAACAGCAGGAATCGCATTGCTTGAGAGTTACAGCTCAGGTTCCTCAGTTGACCTTACAACAGCTTTACAACTCACAGATTTCACTGGTTTTGGTAGGGAGCACCATTGATGAATTGATTAATAAATGCTAGTGTGATACAGGGATCTGGTTTTGTTTTTTGGTGACCATTTCCGGCCTGAAACCAGTGGCGGCTCTAGGATTTTTCATCAGAGGGGGGCCGAGGATCCGACAGGGGGCCCATTGGATACCCACATTTTTTCCAAAACTTAGAGTGCTAGGTGTAGCTCTACATTTAGTGACATCGACCAGATAGTATATGTATTATCGAGCAACCTGAATTCTTCACACCATCAGTCTCAAGATGGAAAATTGCTTGACTTTTATTTAGAAGTACAGCATGAACTAGAAGTACAGCACAATATATACGCTTAATGAAAACCGTATACGATTGTAATGTCAAGAGTCAAACTCATCCACAAAGTCATCCATTACAAAATGTTGCTTGTTTGTTCAATTGAGAACGTTGCCCCACAGTTTACATCAACGGTTGAGCTAGAAAAAACGATTGGGAATTTAACAGACATTCGGACACATTGTTTAGTTAATTTAACAATCCTTACTTTGCTCTTCTGCATTTATAAAGACTTCTGTCTCATCTCTATTTTCTTTGAAAGAGTCAGATTAATGCCTGGCAACGTCCGCAGCTGCAGATAAGTCAACACTTGAAGACTGGAGGCGAATTGATATGTATCTTGCACAGAATAGCACAAATTTAACCTCTTTAGCGGCATACCCGAATATATTCATCCTTAGTGACCAACCATTAGACGGCAAACCCGAATATAATCATCCAATTGATTAGACATACATACATACGTACCTACATGCATACATATATACATGCATATGCATAAGTATACATACATATACATATATACCCATACATACATACATACATTCATGCACATATATATACATACATATATATATATATAGGCCTACATAAATTATATACATATATATTTATATATACTTATATACACAAGTATACATATATATATACATATATGCATATGCAGATACAAAATTTGCTTGCCGTGTAAGGGTAGGTTTTAAAAATTTTACTGGATGCTAAAGGGGTTAAACTATGTAGTATTGACAACAAGCCTTTAGCTTCAAGCTTCAACTACTCGTTTGGCAATTGCCCCAGTATCATCCTTTAGCACAGTGTTTCCCAATCATTTTTGGCCGTGGAACCCTTTAGATCTTAAATTATTTTGGCGGAACCCCCGTCCAAAGCTAACATATTCTACTCTAGTCTAATTGATCATTGCATCTAATTGATCATTGCCGTTTTGTTACTTGCCGTAACAAAACGGCAGTGATCAATTAGATGCATTGGTAGCCTATAATTAATTATACTAAAGCTGCTAGAATTGCATTCCCTGAACCACAGGATGTAACTCACTATATGTGTTTCAACCAGGGCTGTTAACAATGCTGGAAAAAAGTATTGCAATAGCAATACCAATACTTCCTAATTAAAAGTATCGTGATACCAATACCAATATTTTTCAGGAAAAGTATTGCAATACCAATACTTTTCAATATGCTTGCTTAATTCGATCTTAAGAAATTACAACGAGAACTTGGACAACTCATAGTTTTAATTTTTGTGTGGTACATTGGTATTGTTCATATGATTATGCCAAGTGCAGATGAGTTAAGCAATTTAGTGCGCTTATGGCTTGCAAAAATTGTGCTGTATTTGCTTTCTGATCAAGTTTTTTGTTTGACTGTTCTGGTTATTACTGTGCAAACTTTAGATATAGAATGGATTCTACATGAAATACGGAGGCAGTCACAATTTCTTGAGGAACAAGAGAAGAAACAGACCTCTGTTATCAAGACAGTGAAGAATCAGGTCCAACCAAAACTGATAACAAGCACACATTTGGCTAAACAAATGAAGCCAACTATTCTAGAGGATGATGATGATTCCGAGGAGAAGGAAGAAGAGGAGGACCAAGAGGAGAATGGAGATGGTGAGATGCCTACACCACCACCACGTCACCAGCCTCCAAGACTAAAGTCTAGTATCAGAGGAACAACAGTTCAGTCCAAACCGCAAAGGCCTCCGTCTATAGATTCTTCCAACTCCAGTACAGATGGCTTACATACTATCACGAGCCTGGTGCCATCAAAAAGAGATGCTAAGAAACCAAAGAACAACAAGAATTTTGGCAGTATTGCAAGTGCAAATAAAGCTGTGAAAGGCAAGCCTTTTGAAAATAGGACTACATCCAAAATTCATGCAAATTTGCTTCCTCAACCTTTAATGACCATAGCACCCCGGGCAGAAAACTACGTGAAGGATCTTGATGATGATGAAGATGATGATGAAGATGATGATGAAGATGATGAGGAAGATGATGAGGAGGATGAAGAGGAGGATGAAGGGAATGAAGAAGAACCGAAGTTGCAACTTGCAACAACTGCACCTTTAAGTGGAGTGCTACATAGACCTCCGAATGTTAGGATGACGTTTTCACCTCCTCAGGAACAGCAAGAAACAAATGTGAAAAACACTAAAGTCGTCAGATCAGGAAACAATGCTGTAACCACAACAATAATTAACAAAAAAGTCACATCATTGTCTGAAATTACTCGGCCAAGTGATGTTGGCAAGTTTAAGAAGGCAAACGAAATAGAAAAAAGCAATTGTGAGGACAGTGAGTATGATGATGAGGATGAAGAGGGAGATGATGAGGAAAGTGAAGAAGAAGAGGAGGAGGATTTATACACAGATGAAAGCAGGGATGATGAAGAAAAAAAAGTAAATAAAAAAATTGACCATACAAAACTCAAGGGAAAACCAACAATTTCATTGTCCAATAACTCCACTGAGACAGATATTTAAATCCTGATTATCATTCATTGATTACAAATACAGATAAATTTAAAGGCATATTAAACATATGAATTGACACAAGAAATGTTGCATTTAAATATGGTGCATGTTTAGTACATTAGTTTAACAGCTCTTAATTTGTGCAAACTTTCAAGTGTCCTTGTGATGAACCTATGGAAGAAATAGGCAAAGGAAATGTTCTAACTTTTGAGTGCTGAAAAGTCTGGATCAGAGTTGCTTTTTGAATAGTGTACTTCTGTTAACAAAAGATCTGACACTTCAGGCATTCATATATGCCCTTGCATGCATAATATTATATGTGTCATATAATATTATGCAATCACATTGTCGCCTTGTGTCATCAATTCATGGAGCTGTGTCGACCGTCATGGTAAATCTTCTCCATTGTCTTCTATCTCTCACCGCCTCCCTCAACTCATCCAGACTCAATACTGTTCTCTCTTGTATTTTATCCATCCACCTCATTCTTGGATGTCCTCTGATTTAGGAGTAGGAGGAGGATTTAGGAGGACGTTTTTCTCCTCACTCCCTCCCCGCAACCCACACAACATCATCTCCTTCGTCCCATTGGCTCACAGCACGTGACCGAAATACACCAACTTCTGTCTTGTTGCCCTTTGTTGCAAAGTTAAGCAGTTGCCCAATCTCTTGAAGCACTGGGTCATTTGTTCTTCTGTTTGTCCATGTTATCCCCAGCATCTTTTCTCCACATCCACATTTTACAGGCATCAATCTTCCCCTGGAACATACGGTGATGGAAATAATAATGATTGCATCACTTTGTGAAAGGCTACAAATATAAAGTCAGTTTTTTTTTAATGTCACTGAAAATATTTTGCAAAGAAGCAACTTAGTAAAATATATATTTTCAGGACTATCTGCTGGTCGAGAGAAGGAAAAAGTCATAAAAATTCAGTGCTTTTACTTATTTCGTCCCGAGTATTTTGTTCTTCCGAATCTAGCTTTGATCACAGAGTGATGCAATAATTAATTCCACCACAGTAAAGTTTTTTAAATTATGATCAGTAGTACCCCTACAAGAGTTATGGTACCTATTTATCGTGAGATTGTCGAGGTCCTGAACAGCCTTGCTGACTACTACAAACAACTACTACCAAACTGATGGAACACTGGTTTATTTAAAATCTTGCATTATATAAATATAGCAAAGAAACTGTTCTAACTTTGTGTGCAAAAACGTCTTAAGATTCGGGGCTCGTAGTGACTTTATTTGTGCGTTTTTCTATTTGCAAAAGATCTGACACTTCAGGCATTCATTTATGCTTTTATATGCTTAATTAATGCATTTATTATGCTATAATTATACTGTATGTTCCTTAATCCTTAGAGTTTATTAAATTACTAACGTTCGCCCGGGTGACGAAGATTATGGGGGCACCTTGATTGAAGTTGTGGGGAGGCATTCCTGTTCTGGCAGCATCTGCAGCCTGTTGTTCTTGTCTGGCCTGAGGGGACTCTGCAGCCTTGCAGGAGGCTGCCTGTCTGGCAGAATTCACCTTTCCTCAATCTAATCCCTCCTCCTCATCTCTAATTCCTCTTCTCTTTCTCCATCTCCTCTAACTTCTATTCACTCTTTGTCCTCACTCACCTTTTCACAACTTTCTTCCCTTCCTCAACTTCTCACCCTATCCTAACTGCTTCCTCCTCCCACACCATCCTCCTTTTCACACTCCTCACCCTCTTCTAATCGTCGCCCTTGTCCTTTTCCCTGCTCCATAATCCTTCCCTACGACTTCTTCCTCTGCCTCCTCCTCCTCAACAATCCACCAACCCCTATACTGGGTGTCCGAGATGTTCCCCGAGCGATCGAGTGAATAGCTGTAAACAGGCATGTGCTTTCGAGACCACAGTCTTGGTCTCGAGACCGGAAAACTGCGGTCTTGGTCTTGAATGCGTCGGTCTTGGTCTTAAAGGAACGGTCGTGGGATTGGTCTCCGTCTTAGGTCAGCGTTCTTGGTCATTTGCCGTATCAGAGCAATTTCTTTGACAATTGTCGGCTATTTTCAATTACAGACACCGGTGTTTAGGCCCTACGCGATTGTTATCGATTTATGACGTGTTGACTAAGTATATATACATGCTACTGTGGGCAAAAAATGCATTTGCAACGGTTCCAGCCATTTCAAAATTTGCTTTCATAAATTTCAAGGTTTTGGAACAATCTAATAATTATGTGGTCAGCCACGGGCAGTCAATGTTAACCTACAATTCCGAGTACAAGTAGGCCTACGTCATTCAAACGGAACGTTAATCTACTTGTCTTGAAGTATTTACCTATCGTATACTGTAAGTAATTTATAGTGTGACATTCACAGACCGAAGCCAAGAGCTGAACCCGCAAAAGTTCAGACTGGGCGGTAAAACTGTTTCTGGACCATTATTAAGATTAGTATTCTTCAGCAGTATTCCGCTTTAGCGTACTAATAAATTGAATTGTTTATAAAAAAAGAGAATCGGTCTTGGTCTTGGACCCTCGGTCTTGAAAACCACCCGGTCTTGGTCTTGAACCTCTCGGTCTTGGTCTCTGTCTTGGTCTCGAGGTTTTGGTCTCGTGCCCAACACTGGCTGTAAAAGTGTACACGGAAACACACACAGAATCTAGATATGCATGCAAATAAATAGTATTTATAGTACAGACCGATTGTGCAAACTTGACTTCACCGTAGCTTGCTCAGATGGACCATTGCTTCGAAAGTCTTTGCAATATAATGTGATGTAAATCCATAAAAATTTCTTAGCGACCACAAAAGCCACGTCAGGGAGACTAGCTTAATCACCGGCACTATACCAAACCAAGTCCGCAACAGCCAATCCTCTCGTTTCTTTCCGGTGCCAGGTCGAATCCGGGTAGTTCTGCTGTTGCGTGCACTGTGTCAGATTAGGGTACTCTATTGTTCACGTATAATTATATGCCTATACAAAGCAAGCAGGCAGGCAGCTGGTGGTGGCAGCTAAACGCTGGTAGGCTACGTGTACGAAGGAAACTTTTCTTTTATGGGTGTGTGAGGGTGCGCCGTAGGTTTTTGCCCCAGGAAACGTTGAAGACTGCAAGAGCGAGCTTCAGAAACCCATGGACTGCGTGTATCAAGTGTTTTAGTGATGTAAGGATGCAGTTGGTGTAATTCTCATCGTATGATGACTGAGCGTCATAAAACTTATGGTGGGTGTCATTCACCCCACAAACTTTCATAGAACTAGATGGCGGTCAACAATGGCCGCAATTAAATATCTGTCACCATATCTCTGGAACAATACATGATAGGTGATTTTAGTGTCTAAGGCAGCATCTCCCAATCTTTTTAGCCGAGGAACCCTTTTGATCTTAAATTTGTTTGGCAGAACCTCCATCCAAAACTAAACATGGGCCCATTCTGTTCTAGGTACAAACACTTTAGAAGACAATTATAGGTTTCGACCTAGATTAAATTAATAATAGCACAAATTTTGATGACAACGACATGAATTCTCTTTCATATAAAGTTTTACACAGATGCTAAGCAAAAAAGCCTACGAAAAATTTGTATAATTTATTTTAGATTGTTTGAAGCTCATTCATAAACAAAGTTACAAAGTAAACCACAACCCAAAATTGGGGAAATTGTATGGCAAGTTTAAAAAAGTTTAATGTGTTTTGTGTACTATATGTTTTTTCTCTCTTTAATATAGAAAATTATAAGATAAAATTTGTTTACACTGAAATTTCATGCGGAACCCTTGTCTTCACATCACGCAACTCTAGGGTTCTGTGGAACATGGATGCCAAGTAATTTGAGCGTAATTCGATCACGACAGAAGGTACACAGCAACAGTAGTTCCCGAAAACTCTATTAAATTAGCGACCAAAGCAGTCATCACGCAACCCTAGGGTTCTGCAGAACATAGTTTGGGAAACACTGACAAGTCTATGGTATGATTACTGGGTCAAGGAATTTTTAAAATATATTTTCCTCGTCTGAATGATTTGAATGAACATCGTCTGACCTTGGAGGTCAAGGCCAGCCATTTCTCAGGAACTATAACTGGTACAAGGATGAGTTTGGTATCTAGGATATGGTTTTCAGTGGCAAGTGCTAAAGAAATGTAATTGTTCAATTAACTGAGTACTGTAAAATTATAGCAGTAATGATAATGAAATTATAATCAGTTTCAAGAATTAATTTATAATTAACAGCATTTAATAATTTTCTTAAATTGTATAGAGGCGCTTTATAAATACTTAAATGCAATACAATACAAACTTCCCCTGGTAAGACCATAAGCTCGCCCAAAGTTATAATATATACAAACCAGGAACAAGATGTTTTATGACGATAGCACATGTCACTTTAGCTCATAATAAATTCGTTAGCGATTGCTTTAACGGTAGATGCTGATATGTGTCACTGACTGCATTAAGTATTTAGGGGCCGTCCATAAATGACGTCACGTGCTTAGGGGGGGTCGACGAAATGTGACGTCAGTCACGTCACATCATCCCATGAAACATCAGTGTGTAATTTTATTAAAACGTTTCACTCAATTAAATAAATTCCACTTAATAAGCAGTAATTGTTATCACAAATCAACAACACTAATTATGATAATTGCATTATTAGTTTTTGGATTGTTTACTTTTCTGTTCAGTGTTAATTTTTTGGGGTTATGGAAAGGAGGCAAACATCCTGTACAAGACACACAGGAATCAGTTATTCCACCCAAGCCGCAGTCGCTGCACGTAGGCAAGTAAAGGGCCGTCCACATATTACGTACACAGGTAGGGGAGGAGGTTTCAAGTTTCGTCGATTTTGCGTAGGGGTGCGTATGGTGGGGAGGGGTCTCGAAAATATGTACGTACGCAAATACAATTGTCTAATTATGACGTCCACAATACTGAATATTAAAATCAGAACTGTAAACCCAATCACAGACTATATTCCTGCTTAATCAATTTTAAGTAGCATTAAAACTTTTTTAAATGCATGTGTTTAACAAGTTAATGTGCTTTTCTTCATAACAGTTAAAAAATTTAAGCCGCTAAATATGATGCTTAACAAAAATAAATAGCCTATGGTAAAATCAATGTTTTATAGATGTCTTTAGCTATTTAATCTTTGCAATAGGGATGGGGTAGAGCACAGATGTACGTACGCATGGGGGAGAGGTCCACGAAATATACGCAATGCAACAGGAGGAGGGCGGCCCAAAAATCCGATTTTTTGCATATGTAATATATGGATGGGCCCTAAAGCAACATGGAATAATGGTGTAGGCACAAACAAAGACGAAGAAGAGCTGGATCTGGGGGCCACGGAGGGGCCGAGAAACCTGATGGGGGAGCCAATTGGATACCCGACTTTGTCGAACTGAGAGAGAGTGCAAGGGTATATCTCCACACTGAGTGACATCGACCAGTTACAGTACATGTATATGTATTATAGATCAATATGAATTTTTCACTTCAACAATCTCAAGATTATAACACTTTGAAAAAATGATTGCATTTAAAAGCAAAGCATACACAATACATACACTTTATGATAAGCAAGTTTACGACTGTTGTGTCAAGAGAGAAACTCAAAGCATCCATGGTAATAGACTCTGCATGAGCAGATTCAATCAACAAATATAACCAGACTACTTAGACGTAGTGCTTTGTAGATCCGTTTTAATTAATTTCAGACATAGTGCCTCGTAGATACGTTTTAATTAATTTCAGAGCACAAAAGCGTTGCTCATAGGCTACTGATATCACTGGTAAAACAGTGACTATGTTCAAGAGTCTGTAAATTCCATGAAAAGCAAGTGTATATGGCTCCAGAAAAGAAGCCAGAAGTATCATTTTGGTCATATTAATAGCACATAAACTTGGATGCTTTAACAGGCGCCCAACTTAGGGAATTTCATGGTTGAGGTATTCAACATTAGTGTCACACAAAAGTGCAAAAGACACAATGTTATCATAATTAATTAAAGAAAGGCTCAAGTTTTTGGCATGGTCAGATAATCGTCTATCTTCGCGTTTCTCAAACAGTGTTTCGTAGAACTAGAGGTGTAACAAGGTTTTGAAAAGTGGGAGCATAATTTATAAAATATTGCTCAGAGTGCAAACAATTTTTTTGCCCCCTACTTTTTGAATTTTGCCCCCAGAAATGTGAAAAATGGGGTGCACAAATTATCTTAACAAAAGTCATCTTATCATAATTACTCCATAGAAATAAGATATGCAATACACTTTTAAAGTATACAGATACACTATAAAGTAGGCCTAATATTTTGTACAATATACAGTAAAATTGCATGCAAATTAATCTTTTCAATCATCATGGTCATTGCAACAGCGCAAACGTGTGGATGCCAAATTAATTTCAGCTTTAACTTGCCGCAAGATTCATGTCAATGTATTAGTTATTTAGATCTAATATTTGATATGCATGTATGCGGACACTTCTCTACCACCTTAACAAATCATATTGTTAAGGTGCTAGAGAAATGTCCGCATACATGCATATCACATATTAGATCTTAATTAATATCTCAGAGTTTCAATTAGGATTTCATGTTTAATCAATGACTACAAACAACTATAACGTGGCTATAAGATGGTCGAGTACATTTGGCTGGTGATAGCAAAGCAAATGTCAACATTCAATAGGCAGATTCTTAATTCGTTAAAAATTTCGGGATATAGGTGGAAGAGCAGTACGTTTATTGTGAGATCAATGCAGAAACTAATTTAGTATTGCCAAATGTGTGAATTTTTCGTCCAATTCAATAACCAGAGTCATCATGGTCAAAGGGACAACTTTAGATTCGTAAATTGGATTCTCGGGATACGAGTTTTGTCATACTCAGACGGTACTGCAAATGGGAGTCATGGGGTCACGACGGATGACGTCTGGAAGAAAGACCGCCCGGGCATGCGACGAGACTTGTGTAGAATTGCTTTGGCTCCTATCCTTACTTCCAGTGATCAGATCAACTCAGTTTCTAGATCCTGCTTTTACCTGCTTACTTATACTTATACTTACTTAAGACTCAAACTTACGCATATTTTGTATCTTTTGGTCCGCTGCCATTGATGAGAACGAAATACTTCCCGCGCGATTGACAAAAGGAGTATGTAAAATGAATCTTCGTATATGTCTAAAACCACACTAACCCTAACCTACCCTCACGATGCTTAACTGACCCTAAACGACCCTCACAATGCTTAAGCTGACCCTAACAACGCATAATTATAACAAATTACAGGTTTTACTGTGCGCATGTTATCATTGAATTACAATTGCTTGCGTTCTCATTATGATATGTAGGCCTAATTGTTTTTTAGTCCGAATACAAGCCACGCCCAAAATATTAAGCCCTTTTACCATAATGCGTCAACTTCGTTGTATTCGCAGCTCCCTCTCACCTCATGCTATCACTACTTTAGTCCATGCCATGATATGTACCCGGGTGGACTTTGGAAATGCTGCATACATTGGTTTTTCTTCCTCCAATTCTCTCAAACTTCAGTCTATTCTTAATTCCGCTGCTCGTATGGTAGGTGGCATTCCAAATTTTGCCAATATTTCATGCATCATTCGGGACACACTCCATTGGCTCCCTGTTCAACAACGTATACAGTTTAAACCATTTCCCTTATGCGCAACTGCCTACCTGGGGTGCACCTCGGTGTCCTCTTTATCTGCAAGAGATTCCTTGCGATCTTCCACTCTCGGCCTAATTCTTGTTACGCGCATAAGCTCTGCCACGGCCCAGTCGTTTAGAACTGTAGAACATTAAATTAGCTTATTCAATGGGTAAAAGACAAGTAAAGTAGAAGGATGTGAAGGGATCTGATTGGCTAGCATAGGCCCCACGAGCCGACGGATAGCGCATAGGGCAAGGTAACAGCATAGGCAGAGACTTGGTCGCGGGTTTGGGGGGGGGGGGAGAAATTTTAATTCCCAATCATGGATACATCAAAAATAGGCCGCGTGCTACATTTTTTTGACGCTATGACCGTGGCCCATTATAAATATTCATGATATTTGATGACGTTTTATAATCTTTTATTTAGCATATTCGCTCTGATGGTGATAGACTTAACGCATTAGCTCCAACTAATTACTGTAAACAGTAGTGAGCAGCTTTGAAATAAAACTGTTCCGAGTTAAGAATGGCAACTGATACATTTTATTTTAATGTTTGCCCGTCGTATTGTTCTGAAAATAAAAACACCTTCGCCAAGCTGTTTTTACAGGGCTGTTGATGTTGCGATAAAGTAGCTATAGGCCTATTTGCAAGGTATCGCCGATACTTTTTCAACATCGCAGCGCATAATTCGTTTAATCGCATCCAGCTTCTAATTAAACATAATTATTTTCATCACATCCAGCTTCTCCTTACATATGATTCTATTCATCACATCCATCTTCCACTTAGCCTAAACCATGGCGTAAGATATCCACGGGAAAAATCCATTGTTAAATTGAATAAATGCACAACGTACATGACGTTCATTAACTAGGTAAACGTTACTTATTTTCTGGAAAATATTTTTGAATTAATTGCGCCAAAGCGAAGAATTAGGCCTGCCCCAAAATCTTTGCTATATTTAAAACTTTCTTAATATAAAAGCTACCTATAATGAGAAATTTGCAGTTTTAAATAACATGCATCCTTAGGTTGCAATCAAATCAAATCCTTGGGTTGCAATGTTTTGCAGTTTGCATATCGTTATATTTATTTAGCGCTTGTCACAGAATAACTATACAAAGGCGCTCTCAGCACAGAAACCCCGAGGGAAAATAAACGCCGCGCAGTTGAACGGTGCAATTATTCGTTTGTCATTTGTTCATTCAGTAAAAACAGACAATGCTGCACAATAAAATTATTTAAAAGCAGACAACCAACGTATAAAGCTGAAAAGCTTTGTAGGAACTGGTAAATAACATTCCTATGTTATTACTTTTACCCACGGTGTAGGATATACATGGTGTTTGCACTCCTTATGCTTGCCATATAGCGTTTTTGGCTACGCTTATTAATTCGACAGGCGGCGCTGCGTTCATAACACGATTATGGCCGCGCGTAATGTCGTATAGCAGAATAAGCATTGTAAGTGAATTTATATTATCTACGTGTTGACAATGAATCGATATTGATTTATATTTGCGTACCAAAATATCGTCGTTCAGTCTAGTTTATTGCTCCTTCTTACGATCAATTGTTATATGCCTACAGGCTGTTATCTATTTCAAATTTGATGAAACCTGGAAGACGTGCCAACGTATACTCAGATCCACTGACCATTCTAGGCCTGCTAACAATTCAGTCATTTAAGCCGCATCACGAACTATTATCACGAACGGATTATCAGTGTTAACCATCACTTAAAATTGGCCGCTTTTTCAACAAATTCGTTAAAATAATTGTGGTTAATTACCAAATATTTCATTTCTGAATCTTATTATTTTTTCTTGAAAATGAGAACACAAATACGTAATCATCCTTATGGTCTATATTATATATTTTAGACACGACGTCGTCAGATAATGAAGATGACGTCAAACGAAAATAACGCATATCGAGTTGGGAAGAGTGGGGCTCTTGCAGCTGTTTGCCATCTCGTTATATGCCCGTTTATTGACCTTTTTGCAAGATTAATACTATAATCTATGACAGAAAGTCGACTTTGCAATCAGAATTTTTAATAATGTCCACTTGGAACAAGCTGAGCAGCAGAATGGCCACAAATGACATTTTAATTTTCACGCGACGAAAAGGAACGGCGTTCTGGTGCATTCCAACATATTTGGCGAAACGGAACGATAATACCGTTGCATTTTACGAACCGGAATGGCGTTCCGGTCCATTTCGAGCCCTGACCATTGATGCCTAACTGCTCTCTAATTCTAACTTTTTTCAGGGTATGGCGTGTCTCAGCACCGATACCTATATACATGATACATTGCCTTATAAAGAGTCACAAACTTTGAACATGCTTGAAAGTAGATTGTCTGTATTAACAGGTTTGTTTCATTACTGCAAATATTTAAGCACAGGTGTCACATGTTCCTATTTGAATGTATTAGTTATATCTTTGGCCAAAGACCTATGAGCTCTGTTCAGCAGGCCTTATTGATACCAGTAAGAAGCGAGTTGCAATAGTCTATGCCAGGAGAGCAGCGGACAAGAATTGACTTCAGCTATTGATTAGAATTCTCTGTTGAATACATGTGGTAACTGCTTATGATCATCTGTTTTCTCAGACGTTGGCCTAATACCAAGATCACTCCAGCTCATTCGCATTTACCCAGATGAATAAATTCGATAGCAAGTGGTTAAATGTCGGTTCCAGGCGAAAATTAAACTTTATTGGGTCAAACAGCAACGCCAGGATAGATCTGTTTCGATGATCTAGTGCTGTCGGTGTAACAACAGACCTTAATAACGAACATGAATGTGCACTTGATGTTTATGCCACCCACACGTCTTTGGTGGTCATAATTTTAGCTCGTCTATCATGTCTAAGACTCTAAGTATGCCTACATCTTCACAGGACACGTAATTTGTACACAACATCAGCGGAGGAGCGTAGTCGTTTCCACGGTTCGCTACCCACTGTTCTTCTCTTGTGTCTCTTGTACAGGAACGTTGACAATAATTTGCTATCCACCTGCTATCTGTAGACTGTAGGCCTATTCCTACTTAAAGGCATGACGCTGAATCAGCCTAGTTTTTCCACGAACCCACAGTTATCAGTTATCAGTCAGCCGCATATTTGGCCTGCTTGCCGTGTAAATTAACCTTGATCTGCTGGTATAATAGACATCACACTATTTTATTTGTGGGCCTGGGCTGTCTTTCGGTTCCTAAAATATTTATTTTCTGTTGCACTTATAAAATGATTTATTACTTCAAAGACCTATAATATTTAAATTCTTTGAAAGCGTGCTGCCTTTTATGATCCAACGACAGTAACATTTTTCATCAACAGTTTATTTGGAAAATGTGAGCGTTTGACTTGCATCATTAAGGTCTACTACTGACTTACTTGCTTGAATTATTTGAGCGTGTCACTCTGACGGACAGGAATGTAACGCGAAAGTCGTGCTTACACAAAAATATATACATCAACCAGCTAGTTTATTATATTACACTACATAAATGACTATTAATTAGACTTTCAGAGTAGAGCATTTGCTGCATTTCCTTCGCGTTAATAGAATAGTATATTTAATCTGAAATATACACAGTTAAAGCGCGGCGACATCTCTGGACAAAAAGAGCGATGCTGGGCGACTTTCCTCCTGTTATGAAAGTTTTGGGCGCGACTGGGTAAGCTTTGTTGGAGATGGTAATCGTAATCGTAATCTCCAAATTTCTAAAGCGCCACATTAAAGGTAAGCGCAGGGCACCAGCTTATTCACGAGCGCTGCGTCAAATCAAAGGGGTGTCCAAAGGATAGTCCGTGGGCGGTCAGAGTTCGGTTACCAGGAAGTCAGCAGGGAGGCAGAGTTAAGGAGGGTGTCGCTTTGAGGGAGGATTGACACGTGGGATGTCAAGTAGTGAGTCTGGGTAAGAGTTCTTGAAAAGGTGGGATTTAAATTTAGAATGGAAAGCCCGGGGTGTGATGGACAGAGGCGCTAAGGACAGATGATGCTGCATGACGGGAAATGATGGTGAAGGAACCGAGAAGGCACGAAATTCAGGAGGTAGATCGTTCCAGAGACGAGGTGCGGCGTTTGATATTGCGCGGTTGGAGAACTTGAGATGAAATGTGATCGGAGGTCAAGTGAGGGTGAGGCAAGAGGACGATCGGGTAGAGCGGGTTGGCTGGATGGTGAAGAGTTCGTGAAGATATTTGGGCTGTGAATATTGTATGGAGTTGTAAGTTAAAGGGGTGACTCCACCTCGCAGTTTAACATTAAACCAGGTCCGCCCATTTCATGAGTACGCATGCCAATCATATCGAACCACCGGAAGGCTATAGTGGTCTAGCAGCTGGGTCCATCCATGTCGATTGAGTGGTCAGTGATGAAAATGTTGGCGCTTAGTGCCTCTCTGTAGTTCATTTGCATTTCAATAACAATATAGGTCCCGGAATTTGGGCTGAGGTCCGACCTTGTCAATTGTAGTTGCTCCAGAGGGGACAATTAGGATAGTCCATCTGAACAGGGTCAAAGATGCCGGGAGACGGCAGTGTATGACGCACATGCCAAACTACTGGACATAACAACAGACGTGCGTTGATAGCAGGGCACATAATCGTGAACTGCAAGACTGAGACACTGACATAATGTAAATAGATATCCAATTGTGATGCCAATCAATATATATATATATATATATATATATATATATATATATATATATATATATATATACACGCAGGTCTGAATCCTCTTCAACTTGCACTACTTTGCCAGGTGAGACACAAACGACAGCTGGTGATGATGTCTCGTCCGAGCATCAGTCACAACTCTGTGACAGTCTACACATAGACATTGTCTGCCCACTCTGCTTTCTATATCTGTGCGTGGCGTCTTTACCTGCGGAATGGCTTGGAGGAGGGCAAGCCGCTCATACAGGAAACAGTTCAATACGGAGAGTCATGTATGGAAAATACTGGAAAATGATATCCAGGCTTAGGACTGGCACTGCCTGTGACCTGTGCCCTCCTCAAAATGTCACTGTTTTTTTTATTATTGTTCACTTGTACCCGTTGCATTGATGTCATTGATCAGTCCATAAATGTCTCCCATCTCATCATCATTTGAATTCCACGATGAGTTGTCACTCTGGCAAATCTCGTTATACAGAGTCTTCATCCACAGATGATGCTGATGCTGCTGACGATGATGATGTGGGTGATGATGAAGAAATTTATTCATTAGGGTAGGTCCATTTTTTTTTATATCATAGGGGATGAGATGAATGGTGTCACTCCTATTGCCTTCCTCGCAGAGAAATTTGGGTGAGCAACTTGTCCCAGGTCACAAGTGACTTGAGGTATTTGCAATCTTGCGTCCCACCGATAACAAGGAACAGAACACTCTACTACACCGAAGATTAATAATGTATGTATGCTGTATGAGACATGTTTTGTATGGTCAGTTGTTGGTTGCAGCGGCTGGAATGTTCATAGAACAAATCGCATAGACGAACAATGCTGTTGCACTCTCCAATAAAACTGTGATGTTCTGATTCCAAAGAAACCATTGGACCTGATCCAGGAATTGGAATTGGCATTTGTTTTTCCAGTTCCGATCCTGTTTCTTCAAAGACTGAAGTGGTTAATGAGGCTGAATCGGTAAAAGAGACTGGATCAGACAATAAAAATGGAGGGGCGGCAGAGACCGAAAGCTTGACCGGACTTCCAGTGTTATATTCCACAAGAACCTTTTTGATTGATTCATGGATTGTCCTTAATCCAAAATGTCTTTGCAGCTCGCTACATCTCGTCTCAAATTGCAGCTTCTCGTTTTCGTCTTCAAAATAGAAGTTGATGCATTTTCGAGCCAAAGGAGCATACATGTATGTTTTGATGCTTCCACTTGACAGTCTTTTCCTCACAGCTCTGTTATTGGCATCAACATGTGATGTTCCATCACTGTCTATCATTTTAGCTGTCATGTTACTGTCTTGTCCTTGCAAGTATTTACTAACATAAAGGCCTACTTAAAACATTGATCTACATGAACACAACATATATTCCAAAACTAAATCCCCAAACTAATGTTTTTGAAGTGAATGTGCTCTGAGATTTTTAGCCAGTGAAGTGACTTGAGTAATGGGGTGATGTGATGATGCTTGGGTGTTCTGGTGATGGCTCTGGCTGATGAGTTTTGAATTAGTTGTAAACGTTTGATTTGTGTGGCTTCAAGGTTGAGGAAGAGGGAGTTGCAGTTGTCGAGCTTGGAGTGGACGATGGAGGTAGCAATGGTGGAAGCAGTTTTGAAGTTGAGCATGGGTCGGATGTGGCGGAGGTCGCGAATGTGCACGAAACAGGAGCGAGAGAGGTTAGATATGTGATTGGAGAAAGAGAGATGAGGATCAAAGGTGACGCCAAGATTTCGGACTGGGGGCATCCGAGGTGAAGGGAAGGGATGAAGAGTTAGTGGGTAAGTGAATTGCAGAGTCGGGTATTTTCTTGATTTGGTTAGGGAGGCCTATGAGGATAAATTCGGTCTTGGAAGGGTTGAGGCAGAGGAAGTTAGATGACGTCCATTTGGAGATTAAGTTTACTACATTCAGTAGTTGTGCAATGGAGGTGGAGAAAGAAGTTGGGGAGAAGGATATGTAGAGTTGAGTGTCATCTGCATACAGGTGGTGGTCGACAGAGGAGGATTGTATGAGATGACTTAAGGGTGTGGTATAGAGGATGAAGAGGAGTGGTCCTAGGGCAGAGCCTTGAGAGACACCACATGTGAGTGGAAGGGGTTGCGAGCAGAGTTTGGAGGCCTTGACAGAGAAGGATCTGGAAGATAAGTAGGATTGGAACCAGAGCAGAGCAGTCCCAGAAATGCCAAACCAAGAGGATAGTCTAGTCAAGAGAAGGCTGTGGTCAATGGTATCAAATGCAGCAGAGATGTCGAGGAGGCAGAGGCAGGAAACTTGTTGATGGCTGACGGCAGATACCAATTGTTATATAGAGACAAGTAGAGTTTCTGTGGAGTGGTGTTTAGTGAAGCCTGATTGGTGGGGGTTTAGCAGTGAGTTTGTTGAGAGGTAGTCATTAAGGCGGGTAAGAACAATTCTTTCAGTTAGTTTAGACAGAAAGGAGAGGTTGGAGATGGACGGTAGTTAGAAAGATTTTCTTTGTCTAGATTTGCTTTTTTCAGTAGGGGAGAGACGATAGATTGTTTAAAGACCATAGGAAAATTTCCGGTAGAGAGCTAAAGATTGATGATTTTAGTGATGACAGGAACAAGGATTGAGGCACAGTCTTTTAGGAGAGAGGTGGGGATAGGATCGAGTTCACATTGCTTGTTGGAAACGGAATTTAGGAGGAGTAGTACTTCTGATTCAGTGGCAGGAGATAGAATTGAGAGCGATGACTGATGGGAAGGCGCAGTAGGGTTGGGAGAAATCAGTGGAACAGTGCTGGAGGAGTTAGAAGCTAGAAGAAATTGTAGTGTGAAACGAAGAGATGAGATTTTGTCTGAGAAGAAAGAGCAGAAGGTGTCAGCGATAGAGGATGTGGGGATGGAGCTGGGCAGTGGTGAGGGAAACTTACGATGAAGAAGAGAATTGATAGCTTTCCAGAGGTGTCTAGGATTGGAGGAACTGGAGTTGATAAGTGAGGAGTAGTATTTTTTCTTGGCTGGTTATGGTATCTGTGTGTGGCTGATTTGAGGGTAGACAGGGTTTTTGCTTTAGATGTTGAGTCTTTGGCGCGCTTGTAGGTGTGCTCAAGGCGCCTGCGGAAGGTTTTGAAAGCTTGGAGATAGGAGGTAAACCAAGGGTTGGATGTGCGTGAGCTGTGTTTGATAATGAGTGGTGCATGAGTGTCAAGGAGGTTGGAGAGTGTTGAATTGTAACAAGACAGAAGATCATCTAGAGAAGGAGGAAAATTGAGGACAAGTTCGGAGTTAAGAATGTCCTTGATGAAGGCCTGACGGTCGATGGACCCAATGGAACTAGATTAGTGAGTGGTTGGAGGAGGGCGAGGAAAAGGCTTAATTTCGAGGTCAACAATGATAAGGTAGTGGTCGGTAATGTTTAGAATTGTGTGTGATAGCTTGAGTGTGATGTTTCTTTTTGGTGAACAATGTGCTGATGCTTGGTGTTTTTGCCTGATAGATGCTTATTTTAACAATTGCATGCTTCTTTTTTGGTCTTAAAAATATTTGGTTGAAAGAGAAGTTGAGCAGAATTAACAGCGAAAAGACGTTTTTGCGAAAGCGTGATATACATGGAAGCGTGGAGCTTCTGCGGCCGAAACTTCAGCCTCAACGAACGGAGAAATAACTCCTGCGGCCGAAAGTTCTTCGCAAATGTCTAAACTCGACCCTGACCCTAAACGACGCCTAACCTAACGCTAACCGGGTAACTTATCGTTTTAGCGTCACAGGTTCATCCACTTTCTCGCTTTAACATCCCAAATTCATTGTCTCTGATTATGGCGACTTCGTGCATGGTTGCCTGTAGTGACATATATGGATAAATCTTAAATCTTCTGCAGCCAAAAATTTTTACTTCTACGGCCAAACCCATACAAAATTTAGTGTGTGAAGACCTCTGCACATGCGCTACCATTGGTACATGCACACTGTTAAAAACACCTCAAATTTGTAATCATGCATCGTGAGGGTTGTTTAGGGTTAGGTTAGGCATCGTGAGGGTCAGTTAGGATTAGGGTTAGTGTCGTTTTTGGACACTCCAAAGTAACTTTCGGCCCTATAAGTAATTTTTTCTTGCGTTTTAGGCCGAATTTTTGGCTGCAGAAGCTTCACGCACATTAATACAAGGCGATTTATCGTTTTACCGTCCCAAATTCCAACAGCTAATACACTGTATCGTTTTACCGTCCCAAATTCATTGCACCTTGACAAAACCATAATTATTTGCCCTGACGCTCTTCCCGAAATTGATGAAAAAATACACATAAATGGAAGCTGGATATGATGAAAAGAAATATGCCTAAATGGAAGCTGGATTGACAACAAGAATTATCTTTAAATGGAAACTGTATGTGATAAAAAGAATGAATTAAATGGAAGCTGGATTGATGAATTGATTATGATCAAGTGGCCACCTTGCGTATAATGAATTTGGGACGCTAAAACGATACTGTGTAAGAACGATAGGAATTTGGGATGCTAAAGTGATAAATCGCCCAATACAATACCTTTCATCGATCCAACTTCCATTTAAACACAATTCTTTTCATCACATCCAGCTTCCATTTAAACACTATTCTTTTCATCACATCCAGCTTTCACTGAAACAATTCTTTTCATCAATCCAGCTCCCATGCATTTAAACAGAATTCTTTTCATCACATCCAGCTTTTACCTAATGAAGAGCCTTTTCATCACATCCAGCTTCTACTTTGGCATGATTCTTTTCATCAATCCGGTTTCTGCTAAGTTATGTAACAGTGGTCAGAATTTGGGACGCTGGTCGGAATTTGGGACAACAAATTACCCGCGAGCCAACCCTCAGTTAACTCGATTTAATCAATCCACCTATTCTTTTTCTGATATGGGACACATGTTCCATACCCCTTAGAGGGTTAAATGACATTTTGCAATATGTATTGGATGGAAAAAAATTCAATATTTACAATACTTAACCTAACCAGATAGCTTGGATTCCATGACTCACTCTCTTAAGACTATTATTGTGTGTTCTATAATTAGCATAATAAAATGTCAATATTTCATATATATATATTTATATAAATTTTGCTGTGTTCATTAGTTCATTCATTCCTCACCTCTTGCCATCTCACCACAGGTGTTCCACTCAAAACTGAAAACATTGCTAAACACTGTTATGTAACTATGATTAGTACCTTTGTGAGGTTGTTGTAAGGTGCCATATAAATGGCCATATGCACACAAATGCAAGAGGATCTGTTTATCTCTAATCTGTAATGGTGCATCTATTTGCACATATATAGCATCCACTGCAAACTTCATTTGTAAAAGCAACTTAAGTGTGGCTGGTAATATGCCAGCTTTCCCTATGATATCTACTGGGTACTTGCATATTAATTAAAATATAAATCACCACTTTGGCTAGTGCCTTTTAGAGCCTGAGAATGCTGCAATGCATTATGAACTTGCCACAGAATTGGCTGCTATATATTAGTTAAAATTTTCAATGAATCCACACCTTTGTATTAGTATTAGACCGCCTGAACACTTTTCCTTTTCATATATAGGTGACCCCGTTAGCGGGACGGACGTCCCTTTGGGGTTCTCTCTTCCCTTGTTCCCTTCTGTTGTAAACTGTACTGCTTTGTTATTGTATGATTGTATCTTTTTTGGGAACAATAGACATTATGATTATGGTTATAATAAGTAAACTATATTTTTTTTCTTGGTGAGCTAGTCCACATTTGGTAATAAGTGTTATCAATTAGTCAGACCTCTCTTACATGCTGCATTCTGGTGTGAAATTGGCATTTTATGATAAGATAAGGTATTAAGCTAGAATTTGTTAAGTGCCAGATCCCAGTTAATGCAAGCCTTGTAATTGCCAGTCTCTTATGAACACTTGGTCACATTTGGTGCAAGTTAGTGTAATAGTGGTACTAGCTTCAATACTACAATTAAACGATCATGGTTAAAACAAACTTTTGCATGTTTCCCAGGTGTGAAGACATTTTGTATAGATTTACTTGGGAATTCATAAAAAGTTTTACAGTAGTCAGCATTACAATTCAGAGCAATGGAATCATTTTTCCTATGCTTTATATTCTTTCCAACCCCTTTTCAAACTATTTAACCAGCTACTGATATTGACTGACATTGCCAATCTGCTTAAAGTGTTTTATATACTAGTGCATTGGCTTCCTGTTAGTTCAGAGTAAAATTTGAATTGGCTGTGAAAACTATAAGTTTGTACAATAACAGTATAATTAAAATAGTGACTGTTGATTGCATGTTATTGTGAGGCCCCTAAGTTGACCGAGATGACTCATGCCAATGGCAGGGTGCCTTTCCCAAAACAAAGACATGATATATGACCCGGCTGCAAAAGCCAAAGAGAACTCCACTATTTGCACCCTGACAGTGCCAGTTCCAAGCCTGAATAAAGGAGTAGGGCGATGTTAATCATCCTTGTTATGGCACAGTGTTGTTAAACTGCAACAAAACAACAGAGGGGAGAGAAATCTCACGGTTCTTTTACTGTACTCCTACAGGACAGATGGTTTAGACTTAAAGTTTAGAAATAAGAACTGATTGTTGAATGTTATATTAGTATTTTGTTTTAATAATAATTATAATATCACTGCATAGAATAGGTTTCAATGAGGAAGTAGAGCGATTGGAGGAAGGGAAGAAAAAACATGCTCTCTGTCTCACGTCCTACTTCGCCCTAAGAATTAATCATGACTAACTTTGAAGCCGTGACTCAAGGGCTGGCGGAAGCCAGTCTTCGTAACAGGACGACCAGCTACTCTTCTCAAATTCACTTTCTTTGTTTGCTCAAAATGCATTTTAAAACTCACTATTTCTTCTTGACTTTTAAGGATTTGAGAAATTCAAGTGCATATTCTCCTAGTGACTGACTGTCTGTCAGATTCACATTTTCGTGTGACTACGTGTTACATGTTTTTATAATATAATGTGCTTTCATGACTAGACATATTGAATGTGGTACTATTGAAGTCTATAGGTTGAATTTCACATTCAGACTCCATTTTATGGCAGACTTTTTTCTAGGTAGACAATGAATAGGGCCTACAACTGATGTTTTCTTCTGCACAGGCTAAGAAAATGCTTAAAAGGCGCTCATGCAGGTTGACCTTCAGCTTCAGTTCCTGTGACTTCCATGTTCTGCCAGTCCACACATCCAGTCGAGCCTTCTCTTGACCAAAGATAATATTCATTAGAAGTGACACAATGGCCATCTTTGGATCCTTGGACATTGAAGTGTAAATTATCTGAGGAAAGGCTGCTTAGAATTAAATAGGCTCTTTTAATATGAAACATGAAGATAGTTGTAACATCTGTATGTATGCTTTTGATTTAATTAACCAAACCGCAACATACGTTTCATCTCTTATTCGTCATAACTGTCACAAAATATTGTTCAAGAATCTGTAATGTCTTGACAGACCATAACTTGATGATTTTCAGATGGTTTAAATTACTGATTTTACAAAGATTTCAAGTCATTCAGCCATCTAGTATTGCTGTGATTGGTTTCGTTGCTACCTTTTGTTGTTTTTTACTTCTTGTTATTAGAATTTTCACTGAACAATGAACATTGAATTAAAAACCTCTTTGCTTTGCATAAACTTTTAGTTTGGTGTATTGTTATTGATGGTATACTAGACGATAATCAATTACTGCTCAGAATATTCAGTTTTTTAGACTACTGCAATTGACCAAACATTTGCTTCATGTAAATTAACTTGTTAATGCCAAGTATACTTGACTATATTTTGGTATACTTAACTATATTTTGAAGCTTAGCCTTATGAATATTATCACTGTTAGGTGTACTGGCTGTAACAATCCATAATGAATTGCATTGGTTTCCCTGTAACATTTAGTGCACTAACCTTTTATGGAGCATGTAATCTTGTACAAATACTTATTTGATCAAACTTGCTATATTATTCCTATTCATGACCCTACCTAATCAGATTATGAGACACTGACCCTTCCTCTTATTAAACAGAATAGCATGTGCCGCCATTAATCTAAATTCACTTAGAACATAAGAATACTTACAACTAAACTTACCTTAGCAACACCATTGTTAGATACCAGTGGTATTCATTTCTTTCATCATTCGATTTTAGAAATGATATTATGGTTTGCTGAAAGTTCTGTTCTGCTTTGACAAATGATATGCAGTAGTAATTTTAATTCTTGTTATGATTTTGAGCTCTGATCATTGCTTGTGGCCCAATCGTTAAGTTTTTACAAGTCCCTCAAGTCTTTTTTCTTTAGTTGAGGCTGAGCTTGGGGCGCTCCTGAGTAGGTTTCTTGAAGGGGTGCTATATAAATGCTCAGAATGAATGATTGTATAAGTCAGGCATATTAACTATTTTAAAATTTATTGTGACTGAGCGTTATGACTGCATCTGTGAATATCAGTAGTGTCTTATAAACATCGTTATTATAAGTGTTTGTGTTAAAACTAATTGTAAAATACTTGAGATGCCACTTGACTATAAAATATTATATCGGCATAACAGTAGGAACCAGAGGACTTTTAACAAATTTGTGGGCAGAGAACGTTAAGAGAAGTCGAATAGGAGCTGTTTGATGTTGGTTGTAAATTGGAGTGTTAATATTGCCTGTAGGTTATATTGGAAAGTACTTAAAAAACATTGGGCCGATCGATGTCAGTTGAACAGCTAATCGCCGAAAGTGACCATGTCTTCGGGCCAGGATTGACCCAAATGTTGCATAGAGGTCGGTGAAAGAGCGGGTCGACGTTGGAAATTAGTGTGTAGTTATACGTTGGGTCCATGTTATTGGGCCGATGTTGGAACTGGCGTCGGGTCAACATTGATCCGATGTCGCATAGAGGTCGGCAAATGATCGGGTCGACGTTGGTGGTCGGTTGGATATTGGTTGCTAAAACTGTTGGACCAATGTTATTGGGCGAACATTGGGCCGTATTTAATAAAAACACTGGGCCGATGTTGGATGTACAACCAATCGCCGACGATGAAAGTGACGTTGGGCTCACTTTGATCCGATGTCGTATAGAGGTCGGCAAATGATCGGGTCGACGTTGCCGGTCGGTTGGATAATGGTTGCTAAATCTATGTTGGCCCAACGTTATTGGGCGAACATTGGGTCGTGTTCCAAAATAACATCGGGCCGATGTCGGATGTACAACCATTGGCCAACGGGGAACATGACATTGGGCCGACAATGATCCAATGTATGCTTGCGCTATATTCACGGTTACTCCGTCGCACATGGGATACAAGCCCAAATGGTCTTACATTTACATTATGCTACAGATAACGCTTACCTCCTCTAGTATGAGATCGTTTGTTGACTACTAAAATAATCTCGCTTCATTTTTCACAACAAACCAACGCTGCCGCTAGACTAATTCACTCAAATATTCAAAGACGCTCAATGCAATAAAATGAGTAAACTTATGGATGAGGATTTAACCACGTAAGGGGCCGTTCACATATTATATAACGCTCAAGGGGTAGGTGGGTGGGTTCTGGTTTTGTTAGCGTTATATTGTGTAGGGTGGGGTTGAAGGTTTTGTTATATAACAAACTTTTTTCAGCTTATGCTGTTTTACCTGTTTGCCTGCCAATTAGAAATTCCATATACCACGGACCTTCATTGCTTAATCGAAGTTCACAATACGTTGTGAACCAAAACTCGCACCATTGGCTGCCACCTGGTGAATTGATTTGATGTTCTTAGTTATTGTCTTATAAATCCACGTTTAACAATTTGCTGTTTACAATTTTAGCAATTTAATGTGCATAGCTCTAAACGCTCTAAAATTCAATTCTGTGTGCTTTGTTTTGATTCTGGTTTAAATTACAATTAATTCACTTGAAATAATTATTTTGGTAGGTATTATCATGATGTTTGATTTCATTTTCTATAAGTATGTGTAAATAGTTTGTTTGCTTAAATACCCAATTGCAGTAGTAGTACGCACTCTGCTTACATCGTACGCTATTAAATAGGTAGAGTTGGACCGCGAGCCTCTCGATAAATATCTGATAGTGCAATATTAAGTCGATCCATTCTGTGTGATACTGTAATGCTCATTTCTTGTGCAAAGCAAGAGGGAAACTAAAATGGTGTTTTTAAATAGGATGTACGTCACTTTCATGTATTATCATGCTGTATTATGGTAGGCTTACATGTAGATACATGGTGACAATCGTCGACTACCCAATTAGTTACCGTAATTAATACAAGTGAATTTAGCGCCATTAAAAGTGCGATTATTAAGATGCAGAGCCTTACGTCCATCCAAAGATGCAAACCTTACATCCGGTTTAATCATCATTGGCACGAGAGAGTACACAATTTTAAGGTAGCTTTTGTTAAATAGCTAATTGGGCATATCATGATTTTTACTGCAGTTCTTGAATTGGACAAAGGCAATTATCAGTCGAATCACAACTATTAAAGTGCTAACTAACATCGTATTGTTATAAAAGTGTCAAATTGTGCAATACAACTATGTCGATTGTATGTCTTTTAATGTGCTTATAGGCTGGGGTGTTATATAACGTTATTAGTGGTATGGGTGGGTCAAAAATTGGGATTTTACGCGTTATACAATATGTGAACGACCCCTAAACATTATTCGACGACATGACCAGCTACCGCAATCTGATAATATCAGTAGGCCTTCGTGTTTCTTGTGTCAAATCCTCAAACTTATCATCATTAATCACTTGTCGGCTACATGAAATAAATACTTCATCGTTATCAGGGATGTGGTCTCGAGACCGCGGTCTTGGTCTCGAGACCGGAAAACTGCGGTCTTGGTCTCGTACCATCGGTTTTGGTCTTGGTCTTGGTCTCGACTGCGTTGGTCTTGGTCTTAAGGCACGGTCTTGGGATTGATGGCTGTCTTAGGTCAGCGTTCTTGGTCATTTGCCGTATCAGAGCAATTTCTTTGATATTTGTCAGTTATTTTCGATTATTAGAGACACCGGATGTTTAGGCCCTACGCGCTTGTTATTGATTTACGACGTGCTGACCATCTATATATACAAGTTATTATGGGGGGAAAATGTGCATTTCCAACGGAATCAGCCATTTCAAAATTTGCTTTCATAAATTTCAAGGTTTTGGAACAATCTATTATGTGGTCGGCCACGGGCAGTCACTGCTAACCTACAATTCCGAGTACAAGTAGGCCTACAGGCCTACACCATTCAAACAGAACGCTAATTAATCTACTTGTTCAAATGTCTTATTTCTAACCTATCGTATAGGCTACTATAATTTTTAGTGCGATATTCTCAGGCCAAAGCCTATGGCTGAACCCACAAAAGTTCAGACTGGCCAGTAAAACAGTCTTCAGTCTTATTAAGGTTAGTATTCGTCAGCAATAAAATTAATGTTTTAAGCGTGTTATTCCGTTTTAGCGTCCTAATAAATTGAATTGTTTATAAAAAAATGGTATCGGTCTTGGTCTTGGTCTCGGACACTCGGCCTTGGTCTCGGACCACCCGGTCTTGGACCTTTCGGTCTTGGTCTTGAGGTTTTGGTCTCGTGCCCAACACTGATCGTTATTTCATAGCTGTTCCATCCTTTGACTTTTATCTGATGACACACCGCCATTTTCAAGAACAGCCATTGGTTTAGCCAGACCATCACCTTCATTGAGTCATCGGGGATGATCGTGTCGACAGTTGAACTCGAAGCAAAGCAGCAGATAGATCTGCTTCAGCACATGTAGAAGTAGCTGTCACTTTCAATGCTCATAAACTTTTTATTTTGGTCAAACGTACTGTTGGAGTCTGCAGTGTTTGAATTGTGAAATTTGAACTGGGGGTTGAAAATTATCCACATGTCAAAATGTCCCAACCATGATTTGTAGGGACCTTAAACCAGTATACAGAGGTTAAATTTCTAAAGGGTGACAGTGAGTGGGTTTGGGGACCCGAATTTGATCTTATGGTGTTTTTATTTGAAGTCAGCAGCCAATGTTACCCTGATAAATGTCATTAAACTGATGATGAACAAAACACAGTTGTGTTTTGTTCAATCATCAGTTTAATGACATTTATCAGGGTAACATTGGCTGCTGACTTCAAATATAAACACCATTGGGGTGTACATTGATAATTTTACAAACAACATGCATATCCGGGTAACATTGGCTGCTGACGTTCAGGTAGTTATCATATTTGAGTCCCAGTTTCATTTACTACCAAAGTATACAAGAATCAGTAGTGCTGGCGATTTTAACCTAGACTGATCTACAGTAGGTATACTAATATACAGCAAACACTATTACGACCTTACCAATAATGAAGAGATATAAATGAAAACAGGACACCGTAGTAGTTTTCGTTAATTTTGAACAATTTCAACTGTTGGCAAGCCTATAGTTTTGTCCAGGGCTCCAAATTTGCCTGGCTTCAACCAACTTATAACACACTTGTTGACATTCCAATGCGCGAGGGAGAGGGCCATTAATACAATCCATAAAGAAGTCATCAACAGAATGTTAATCAGTCTGTTTCTTTCCCTGGTATGATAGAGATTCATTTGACTAAATCATCTCTCACAATCAGCTTAAGGCATACAGGCAGCACTATCAAAGTCGTTAACTTAACTTGTTAGGCCTACCTAAAATTGCACCATCACTGTTGTTGAACATGGCATACTCTTAAGCAATATATTATGCTGCTTGTATTTTATTAACAGAAAATTCTTTGGTTACTTTTGTAACATGTTTTGCGCCAAAACTGCTCTATTGAACGAATTTTGGGGCCATGATGATTGAAGAGTGGAAAGATAGACATCATAAAGGAGTGAAAATTGAGAAAAGTGGAGATACTCAAACTGTAACAAGCTAGTCAAAAGGCAAGTTTTGCAGTCCTTTGGCCATTGTAATTTCTGTCGGAATGAGATTTCTTATACACACTTACCAGCTTTTGATTCATCAGCCTTCTCAGCTACACTGTCACATCATCTTAATGTGGTTATCGCTGGTCCAGTTTCTCCATCAAGACCATCACATTCTTCAGTATCTGGATATCGCTTTGGCGGGAAAATCCAAACTTCTGTATGCTCATTTATGCAGTGCTGAAAGTGGTTTGATGCTACATGCCAACTACAAATTTAGGTCAGTAGCAGATTCTATATCACTGCTGTATGGGCTTCATCTCAATATCATCCCAGTACGCGCCCTCAGCTGCTGCGCCAGTGGGCACACAGCGTATAAGGTGGTCAGAGGTCATGCCCATCCTCTCTGACACTGCCCGAGACTTATATGTCGACCCCCTCGACGTGCTGACTGATGAGGCTTCAAGAAATACTCAGGATAATATTATCATCTTCACCGAGCCACTTCAATATTACAGGCAACCCTGTATATTCAAAATAGTATACAGGCACACGCAATTGCCTACTAGATATTGTTGTTATGTTACTGAAAATGTAACATGACGATTTGTTAAATAAAAAATATCATAACTAAAGGCTTAAGCACTAGGGACCAGGTTAAGATACACTAAGCCACTGAAACTTTATCTGAGGGGGGGTCTGCCCTGACCTCCCCAAGATAATTTTTGAAAATTAACTAGGGGGTTGAAAAACGAACTGGGGGGGTTGAACCCTCCCAACCCCTCCGACAATTCAATCACTGGGAGTCTGTTGCTCTTAATTTCTCTAGCTGTTCTTCGTTTTCTGCATTCTTAGCCAGGCGGCTTTTTTACATTTAAATATTATGTCTCTCGAACATTGCAAATTTTTAAAAATAAATTATCATTTATTACAAATAAAATTATATTTGAAAGTTTTATTTGTTTATTGAGTTTTTATTTTCAAATGATGATTTGATGATGTTTATTAGTTACATAAATTAGCCGAATGCTTGAACGTACGGAGACAACGTAGGCTAATTAAGCCTAAGGGACATTAAACACAAGTAAAATTTAAAAAAATAAGAAAGAGAGAAAAATGGTTTTAGCAACAATAAAATAATATATAAAAAATATAAAGTGGGCCGTTTCGGCGCCCTAAATTGTCGGCACCCTAACTTGTTGATGCCCCAATTTGTCGGCGCCCTTGGACAACATTAATTGGTGCGCCAACGCCGCCAACAAGTTCCGACCTCGACCTCGCAACCCCCAAAAGTCAGCGGTGAGTGGCGCTTTATAAGTTTTGAGATTATGTATACGATTTACGATGACTGTTGGTCCCTCGAGCTTGGACACCTAAGTCACCAACTATTCTTTTCAAGACATCTTTCTTAAACCCGCAATCAGTTCCAGGTTCCGTAGGCACTTGAAAACTCCCCTTATCGCCAGTGCAAATACAATTAAGGTCCTATGTGCCTCTGACTAAAGTGGTGTCAGTCATATTTAGGTATTAATATCTAGGTAAAATTGAAGACTAGAATATCTATGGACTTACACAGAATACCAAGGAATATAGATTGTACGGAAGCCCAACGGTGACATACGATTATTTTTATTTATCTAGTTGTTCAAAAATGGCGCCGAAACAAAACAGAGGAATTGAAAATAGTCAAGAATATAATTTTATTTATTCTATCAAGGACCAATCTTGTACAAAGCGCTCGGCCAAAGTTGCCTGTGAGCATTTCTGAACTTTGTAGGTATGGCATTATTGAAGTGCAGTAATATTGTGGAGTATTAACACATGGCCACTCCATAAACTCTGTATGTGGCTCAATAAAGATAGCTCCGCTGGAACGACGTACACAAAGCTCGAAAGTCGTACACCAGACACAATTTTCATTGGCGTCAATCCTAATTAAACATTCTATTTGTTACCAAGTAAATGCCGTAATAAACAAATACTGAAAGTTATAAGCTTACTAAAATATAGTAAGCTTATAACCTTCACTATTTGTGTTACTATAACATTATTACTGTTTTCTAAGCTTAAAAGGAGATTTTCACAAGTCTAATCTTGGCATTGATCTATGTCAGCCATTTTGCATAGATTTATCTAGTGCGCACTAGAAAATTATATAGTGTGCACTATAGATACTATTGCCTATATATGTACGAAGCACAATGGGACCAGATTTCGGAGCCACTATATTGTTTTCTTAGCTTTAAAAGAGATTTCGACCAAGATATTCTTGGCATTGATTTATGTCGGCCATATTGCATAGATTTATCTAGTGTGCACTAGATAGTTTTCTAGTGCTCACTAGAAACTAACTAGTGCGCCCTAGATAAATAAAAATAATTGTATGTCACCGTTGGGCTTCCGTAAGATTGGTCCTTGACAATAAAAAATTAATATTCTTGACTATTTTCAATTCCTCTGTTTTTTCGGCGCCATTTTTGAACAACTTTTTCTGGAGTTTACGAGAAATGGAATGTACGGGAAGAAGAGCTAGTCGCCTTATTCGAGAATTGAAGCATTTTGAAGAAAATCCGCCTCATGGAATATCTTGTTGGATGAAAGATGGTAGTAACGATCAGCTCATTGGACGTGAGTTTCTAAAACCTTTCTGATTATTGAGTGACACTCTGAATCGGGGCGTAAATCGAATCCACGCACACCCATGATATCCCCACCACAGAAGTTGACATGTTCTGGGGATGTCATAGATGGTGCTAGGTCTAGATAAACCTGCGTTACGTATTAATATTTATAAGCAATGATGGAATTATCGGGTTCGGGTAAAATGCGGATATATGTGCGGAAGAATTTCTGCACTATACCCGTTTCTGCATTGCCTTTCATGGGTGTGTACACCCACACGTCGAATTAGCCTGGGTGTATTTTGCGTTGCTCAGTAACGACGTTCTGGTAAAATTGAAGACTAGAAGCCTGTATATGCAAACAATATGGCCGCCCCCGAATTGGCTGAAAATAGAGCGCACTTAACGACACAACCAAACGCATCCACAAACAGTAAACAAAGTAAATAATCAAGACGCCTGACATTCAAATAATAATCAGAATAAACGATCATTCGAGCGCAACATTATTTAATTTAAAGAAAAAAAAGATCGGCATATCGCAACATTGAAAAACAGCGGATATAGTCATTTCCGAGTCTTAACTAGTGTGAGTTCAGCTTGTGCTTTAAGTAACTTTGTTCTGGTTTATGCCGTATTTCACCCACATTCACAAGCATTCAAATGCAGCTTATTAGACTTTTAAGTGTTCACTTAGTTTCTTCTAATAAAATATATTCTCTTCGTTATAAAACCTTTCGTCTTGATTACTTACTTGTTTACTGTGTGTGGATGCGTTTGGCTGTCATTAGGTGCTCTCTATTTTCAGCCAATTCGGGGGCAACCATATTGTTTTCATACACAGGCTTCTAGTCTTCCATTTTACCGACATTCTTTAGTAAATATTAGAATATAGACACAATTAAAATCGTAATGTTTATTACCTCTGATTTAGTTAATATTAGGCCTGGGCACAGGTAAAATGGTGATCTGCTGAATTGCTGATCGGGGTCGGTAAAATTATCAGAACTTGCTGAGTCGTCAGCATTGACCACTTAAGCAGACAATCAGCAAGATGAATGGTAAAATGCTGATTGGTAAAATTAACAAACAGTGTGTTTATGAAGCCTTTAAGCCTTATTGGTTTAAATAACAACAGAGTTCATGAAGCTTTAATTGATGTACTAATTGCATTAATGACAGTTTATTAGAGCTTTGTTGTCTTCAATATAGTTAAAATCAACAAACACTGTTTACGAAGCATTGATCATCATAGGCCTACTAAATGTATTACTCAAAGTTAATCAGTACTTTGTAGTCTTCTATATTAGTAGGTTAACAGTGTCTACATGTGGTCAACTACATAATTATTAGGTTGTTCCAAAACCTTGAAATTTGTGAAAGCAAATTTTGAAATGGCTGGCTCCATTGTAAATGCATTTTTTCTGCCCATAGTAACATGTGTAATTATATATATATATATATATATATATATATATATATATATATATATGGATCGGACAGAACTGGATGGGTGGGAAGAGGTCATGGGAGGAATGGCAGAGGGTACAAGATCTGCCAATTTAGAAAGACTGCTGATTGTGTGTAGTACTTAGCAGCAGCTTGAAGATTGGAGGGAGTTTCTTCTAACACAAGAACATACATAAGCTCTCGTGGACGTCGCCCGATGGCAAAACACACAGTCAGATTGACCACATATGTAGATCAGGGAGGTGGATGTCATCATTGAGAGCTGTAAGAGTTTGCAGGGGTGCGGATGCAGCATCGGATCACCACCTGTGGGTGACAAGAATAAAGATAAAATTAAAGAGACGATCAAGAAAAGAGTACAAGATAAGGATTATTAGCACGGATGACTTAAAACACAGAGAATTCAGACAGCATTATGAGCTTGAGTTGGGGAACAGGTTTGCGAGCCTGGAGAATCTCAGCGACAAGGAAGTGGGAAGGGAAAATAGGAATCAACAGACGACCAATGGCAAAAGTGGAGGCAGGAGAAAAATCTCTGGGCTTCCAAAGAGGAGGAAAGAAGGAAGCTTGGATTTCCAAGGAAACGTGGAAGGCAATCGATGAGAGGAGGATGCTCAAACAGGGGATGGAACGAGAGAAGGCAGAGGGAAATAAAGAAGGAAAACATTTGACATCATATAGGGAGAAGGACAAAGAGGTCAAAAAGAGATGCAGAGAAGACATAAACATGTACATACAAGACAGAACAGTGGAGGCAGAAGAAGCGGCGAGAAGAGGAGACTCCAAAAAGCTGTTCTGCATAGTAAAAGAACTGGCTGGAGGGACAAAAAAACAGACCATGCCAACAGAGAGAGAGGATGGAAAAGTGGCAAGGACACATGAAGAACAAGCAAAGCAATGGAGAGAGCACTTCCAGAAAATCCTGAACTGTCCAGAGCGTACAATAGAGATGCACGAGTCCAAGGCAGACTGGGGAAGGAGGAGCTGGAAATCGACACTGGGTGGGGCACTTGGGATGGAAGAAATATGAAAAGCAATCAAAAATCCTAAAAATGGAAATGCAGCAGGAGGTGATGGAATAAGAGCCAAATTACTGAAATATGGAGGCAAGACGATGGTCAGGCAACTAACAGAACTGTGCAACAAAATATGGGCGGGAAAAGTGCCATAAGCATGGAAAGAGGGGATCATCATTCAAATTCCCAAGAAAGGTGATCTAAGAGACTGCAACAATTGGAGAGGCATCACTGTGCTATCGGTTCCCGGAAAAGTCATGGCTACGGTGCTACTGAACCGCATGAAATCCGCAGTAGACGAGCTGCTGCGACAGGAGCAGGCAGGTTTCCGACCTGGAAGATACTGCAGCGAACAGATCTTCACACTCAGACAAATTATAGAGAAGGCCTTAATGTACGATAAACCCATCGTAGTCAATTTCATCGATTTCAGGAAGGCATTCGAGAGTGTGCACAGGAAGTCCATATGGAAAATAATGAAGAGGTACGAAATTCCTGCAACGGTAATCAACATCATCAGAAGCTTCTACCATGGTAGCCGATGCGCTGTGTGATATGATGGAGAGGAGGGTGAGTGGTTCCATATCATAACAGGAGTGCAACAAGGATGTGTTTTGTCTCCAATGATTTTTGCAATTGTTATAGACTGGATAATGACGAGGGCAACAAAAGAGGTCAACACCGAAGGCCTGATATGGAATGAAGATGACAGATTGAACGATATGGACTTCGCTGATGACATTGCATACTCGACCATACCTGGGAGGAGATGAAGAATCTAACAAGCCGGACGTGGGCAGAGGCGAAAAAGATGGGACCTACTATCAACCCAGAAAAATAAAAAATTATGAAAATTTTGAAATATAGCAAAGAAGACCTTAATTGATGGAAGAGAGGTGGAATCTGTGGACACCTTCTGCTACCTAGGCAGCCTCATGTCATCGGATAGCAGCTGTGACAAAGAAATAAAGATACGAATACGAAAGGCAAACACTGCATTTGAAAGGCTCACAAATATCTGGAAAAAAAATGGATGTAGTTTTAGGACCAAGGTCCGCCTGTACAATGCCGTGGTAGTGAGTACTCTGTTGTATGGATCTGAGACGTGGCCAATGACGGTGGCAAACAGGAAGAGATTGGAGGCGGCTGATGGCTGCGAAGATTCTTGCATATATCATTGAGTGACAAGATAACCAACAAGATTGTACGAGAGAAAACGGGACAAGAAGACATCGAGAGCAACATCAGAAGGAGAAGACTAAGGTGGATGGGCATGTCTTTCGCATGGAGGAGGAGAGAAGAGGACAGGTGATGTCCTGGTGTGCGGGAGAGCGACGGAGGAGAGGAAGACTGAGAAAAAACTGCCAGAGGCCACAAGAGAAAAATGTAATTTTTAATATCGACGCCGATTATCATTGCTGATACTGCCGATATGCTGATAATCGGTACAGCTCTAGTCATGTGTCTTTAACTTGATCAAAGAGTGGAGATTGGAGAATGCTAGTCTTTTCATTCTATTCATTTTTTTATGACTTGTACAGTATTTAATGCATGAAACTGCAAATCAGTATATATTTCTGTCTGTTGTTCGAATGCTATATTTATTTCAGAAATTGTTGGTGGAGATGAAACACCATATAAAGGTGGCGTGTTCATGCTGGAAATAATAGTTCCAGATAGGTATGATTGTTTTGTATGCTCACGTAATCAACTAGCAATATATATAAAATAATGATTACAGTAACATATGATTGATGTATGCAGTCTTGCTTTGGCAGTACGGTTCTACGTCTTTTGATCCTCTGTCAGTTGATCCCCATGTCAACTGGTCCAAGTCACCTAGTCCCATGTCAATTAGGGCGTAACCGGAAATCGCCTCGGACATTTGCCTAGGCCGAATATCCTGTTTATCGGGACTATTCGGAAGTATTTGTCTCGGCAAATATTACATTCACAAATAATTAAAAATAAAAAAATTTAATTCAATAATTTTGTTATAAACATTTAGCGATCTAAAAATTAGTATTAAAAATTTGAAGCCATATTAGTAGTTATTACAGGCACAAACATTTATGTTGCTAATTTTTCATTACACGAAACGGTGAAATTGATGAAAGTCGAAAATTTGAAGCTTCGCATGCAAATGGTACTCACCGGGCCAGAGTTGCCACTGCCGTTCAGTTTGTACCAAGATCAGGCAAATAGTGCATCCAAATACTTGGATTTGGTACTCGGTGGAAATTGTCTACTCGGTTCTCTGCCCATTTAATACAACATTCATGTTCCACTTGCGATCTTCTTCGTTTATTAAAAGAGCGATGTAAAAGAGCACGAAATGTTAAAGCGATAAAAAAATTGCAAAAGCATAATTGAGAGTCATGATATGATTAGCTTTAGAACCCTACATATATCACTTTTTGCCGATTATGCCGATACCGATTATTTTGCCGATTATTTCATTGTGTTTCCCAAGATGCTTCAAAAGATAGACCTACAGCTACTGCCTATTGTTGTGATACAAGTTAAACACTTGCTTCGTAGGAGACGTATGCATGTAGTTGGGAACTAATCCTAGGCAGGCAATACAGATTAGACACGCCGCCTGCCGTCGAATTGTCCCCAGGGTAATTAATGACCAAAGAATGGTTGGCCAATTCAACTGAGAAGCAGAGGCGTTCCTAATGAATACCTGATATCTGACATCTGATCAGACATAGCCTTGGCCAAGCATTTGTGAGATTTGAATATAAAGCGCCCCTCCTGATTGTGAAGTTCACCCATCTATGGCTTCAAATTTCTCAGGCGACTGAAATGTTTCGGGGAGATCTGATTGGCAGCTAGCATGTATTTATTAGGCACGCCTCCAACCGTTCCTTGGCCTTTAAGCAGGCACTATGACTCACTCTGCACAACACTTATGTTGACACATTCCCACGGTCTATACTAGCACACTGAGTGGTCTCGCCACTGGTCTGAAGAAGCCATGCTCGACGATGCGATTTGGGAATGGAACGAAATGCCGCCCTTCACAGACCCAGTGATGTTGCTGTCGTCATTTGCTTTTATAGACTGAAAATAATATTATAAAATAAAAAAAATAATCTTTAATTTGGGTGCCTATTATCTTGCTGATATCTGATACTGCCGATATCTCTATAATCGGCCAGATCGGTACAGCTCTATTTAGCTTATCAGCATAGAAGTCCTAAGCATAAGCATCTATGCATAGGATAAATGAACCATTGCTCTGAGATTTAAAAGAATCTCTGAACGGCCGTAAGCGGTTACAGTGCGGTTGACACGAGCTTCAAGTGAGTGATATCATTTGATATCATTTCATGCTCCATGCCGACAACTCGCTGTAAAGCCCGGCGATCCATGTTCGTTCTTCGTGTTTTAGTCGCTTGCAGTCTCCACAGTCAACGGCTGTTTGATCTGTTGTTTGTGCAACTACTCTGTGCTTCACCGTTTTTGGGGATTTTCCAACAAAGTTCTTCTACATTGGCGATTGCCCACCAACCCCAATGGTGTCCTAAAAAAATTGACCACTTCTTGCTTCCTTCCTGGTGACTTTCCTTTTTTTGATGAGCACTGCTCTAAAGCTGACTTTGCTGTTTGTTGCTCAGCCCTGTTGAACCCATGTCACATCCTTCATGACCTTCTCCCTCCCTGTAAGATCACCCCTAACAACATGCGATCCAGGCCTCATGTCCTCTTCCTACCTAGAGTTGATGCCTTTGTAATAAGATCTTTTATTATGTGAATGTTATGTGACTGTTTCAAATTGATGCTATTATTTGTACAGGTGTTGTAAGCTATTTTGCTTTTGCTGGTAGTCTAATATAGAATATTCTTACTTACTTATATTACACTACATACATCATATTGGTATTTTGAACCACACATTGAACAGCTTTAATCCTGCCTTCTTTGCAGGTGAGACTAAAAGAGTGATTTGTTAGATTTGTTATTGTTTGGTGTGTTTGTAACACTGTTTGCACATTGATGGCTAGAGTAGGTCTCTGCCAAGAGTATTTTCATTATGTGAATGTTATATGACTTTGTTTAAAAATGATGCTATTATTTATACCTTTTGTAAGCTATTGTGGCATTTTCTGGTAGTCTAATATAGAATATTCTTACTTAATTTCATACATTACAATACATACATTTTGTAACCACACAGTGAACAGCTTCGATCCTGATTCCTTGCATGTGAAACTAGAGCTGTACCGATATCACTTTTTGCTGATTATGCTGATACCGATAGCCTATTGCCGATTATTTCATTGCCGATACTGATTATCTTACCGATTATTTCATTGTGTTTCCCAAGATGTCCGGTTCTAAAAGATGGACTGCTACTGCCTATCGTTGTGATACAAGCAGAACACTTGCTCTGTGTAGTGGGGGACTAATCCTAGGCTGGCAATGCAGATTAGGCACATTGTCTGCCGTCAACCTCGCATGACGGAGGAAAGAAAAGAGATAGGCCTATCTACCTAACTAGACGCCAAAGCCACTTTCACAACCTGCACTCTGGTCTAAAATACTGGCCAGCAGAGATGACAACTGTGCCCAGGGTAATTAAGCAGACTCACTCTGCACAACACTTTCCCACATTTATGCCTACTGGGTGGTCTGAAGCAACATGCTATGGGAACAGAACGGAATGCTGTCCACAGATCCAATCATGTTGCCATCGTAATATTGCTCTTAAAGACTAAAAAATAATATTATAAAATAAATTTTTTTTAATATTGGCGCTGATTATGTGACTAATATTTGATACCACCGATATCGCTATAATCGGCGCCAATTATTAGTGCTGCCTGTGTATTGTTACAGCTCTATGTGAAAGTAATAGACTGATTTATTAGTCCTGTTATTGACCATTTGGTCTGTTTGCAACTACTGTTAGTGCATTGATGGCTAGAGTTGGTTGGTCTCTTTGCCAAGAATACTTTCATTATGCAAATGTTATATGCCTTTGCTTAAAATTGATGCTATTATTTATACCTTTTATAAGCTATTGTGTGTTTGCTGGTAGTCTAATAGACATATATACTTACTTACTTACAATAATGCTGTCAATAAAACATTTAACGTGAATAAAAGTTGATCTATGGAACATTTAGTCTCATCTCGGCTAAATGTTATTGTTCTCAAAAGAACACACTCACCAGATTTTTATCAACAGAAGCTCTGAAAGCCACAGGTTTTGTGGGCCCAAAGGGTGCCATATATGAATGACCTGGTGATCGACTCTAACTTCTCTGACTCTGCCTTTTGTTCATTAATTTTGAGAATTTACATAGCACCAACAGTTTTAAATCTTTAACAGTTTTCAAAAGGTAGAAAGGTCTCTGTAAGGGGAAAGACTTCTGAAGGGCACGCTCCCTAATCAATGGTTCTTAAAGTCGTGGTCTGCGGACCACTGGTGGTCTGCGAAGCTTTGGTCAGTGGTCCGCGAAAATGTTTGGTAAAAGAAGTTATTTTTACACTACTTTAACATTAATTATTTTTTTATTATTAATTTAACAATCTAACATAATCTAAATTAACAACTAAAACATGTGAGTAGGGCCTACGACATAAACTCATACTGGCACTGTGGCCACAGTGAACAGATAAATGCAGAAGATTGTGGAGTGGATCATCAACATGGGAAACAAAAGATCCATCATTTTCCGAAGCAATTGACTGTGGAAAAATCTCTGAGAACTGGCATTGCTGACTGTTACAATAAAGAATCATTTGACAACTCTGTTAGCTAAATTTAAAAAATACTTCCCTGATGAGGAAGATCCTTGTGCTGGATAAGAGTGGGAAAAATCCATTTATCGTTCATGAAGACAATCAACTTAACACAAATCTTGATGATAAACTTATTGAATTAGCAAATGATAATAGCCTGAAAGCAATTTTTGAGAAAAGTGAATCACTGTGTGCATTTTGGATCAGTGTTCGTCTTGAATATCCTGAGCTAGCAGAATTGGTCCTCACAACTTTGACTTCTTTTGCTTCAACCTACATATGTGAAATGGGATTTTCGTCAATGACACTAAGAAAAGCCAAAACATGAATCGTTTGTTTGTTCTTAGTTCCTTGCGAATTGCTTTTGACTGATATCTAGCCTCGCAGTGATTTGCTTGTTAGTAATTACAAACAGCCTCATACGTCTCATTAATTATGATTATGGCCTACTGCTACCGTGTATTTTTGAATTTTATGATAAGTTTATTGCTTTGCTGTGCAGTTTGCAAACTCAATAAATGTTTTATTATTTTATACACGAACAATTTAAAACTTTCATTAATTTTGTAATACTTGGTTGTTATCACAATAGTACTGCCTACTAAATTTTGTTATCAATATTGTTCATGTACTAAATTTTTTAAACTAATAATATTATGTTCGTGCAAATAACTTTTTTATTTTGTTGGTATTATACTTACATAATCACAACATCAAATGATATTAGCAATTTAGTCTTATTACATTTAAAAAAAATTATGAAATAAAAATGGGGAAGCTTACAACGCTCTCCTGGACTCCGTTATTGTAGGTTATTCGCGCCTTCGGTGCTCATTTTTCCACTTAGGCTTCACTACATACATCGTGTTCTCATGTTTGGTGTTAGGGGTCTGCAGCAATTATTAAAAAGTCATTGCTGGTCCCTGGCGTCAAAAAGTTTAAGAACCACTGCCCTAAATCATCTGCAATGGATCTCTTACCTACACCACTTATTATCTCTTTTTCTGATATGTTCTCTCACCTTTTGCACACTTGGCCAACCTGTCTTTTGCTGTAGGGTGCTTTTCGTCATGCTTCAACTCTGCTCTAGTCACGCCTTTGCAGGGTGACCTTCGACACCAGCAACCCTCGTAATTTCAGACCAATCTCCAACCTTAATTACATTTCCAAGATCCATTAACATCTTTCTTGAATTTGAATTGAATTTGAATTTATTTGAATTTAATATAGCGCCCCTTCAAGACGACTAAGCAGAGGTGCTACCGATCCAGGCCCGAGCAAAAAGAAGTCTTGAGGTGTCGATGAAATGTATCAGAGGGTACCCTAGGAAGGTAGTGGATGAACGGAGAGAGACCATTCCATGCCGTGGGACCAGCATTGACGAACGCCCTGGACTGTGTCATGGTTGTCAAGGTACAAAGAGGTATGTTGAGAGGCTGAACGTAAAGTTCGGCGATCCGGACATGCTGTGACAGGAACAATAAGGAATTTCAAATAGACTTGAGCCCAACCCAATAGACGTCTCCATAAGTGGTGTAGCGAGGCAAAGTGCCGCCTGGGGCGAGGGTGCAAAATGCCGCCCCTGTCTATTATTTCCATCACTTTATTCTTGTGCATATTCCGGGGTATGCACAAACTGAGATAGGCATAAGAGTAAGTTTTGAGTGTTTTCATTATATACATTAACATTATGATTATTCTATTCGGTATTCAATTTAGTATGTTTGTTTAAGTCGAGTAAAAGCTAAAAAGCATTGTGCCAGGTTTAGACAACAGCAGCAAAATAACCTTGAAGAATGCAACTTATACAACAAATAATGGATGTTAAGTGGACGGAAAAGCAGGATCAAGTTCATGTTGCTTCAAAACAGGAGTGACCATCGAACGTTTCTGCGAGTCCGGCATTGCAGAGGTATGTGATGAGCAGAAGAAAGATGTCAATGGAGTCTTAAATCAGGAAAGACTGAATAGGATCGAGGGATGGTCTTTGGATGAGACGAGAGGATTAGTCTGCGTAGGTCAGCGGAGGTGACTAAGGCAAGCGTAGAAAGTTCACATTCTGTAGTCGTGTAGACTGGTGGTGGAGAACCCTCTGTATCACGTCGAATGGAGGCGATCTTAGAGCTGCAGTATTCAGCGTATCAAGAAACACATTATTTGCTCTCACTAGCAGTCAGCATACTGTGTAGTCTACTCCGCTGAAACTGCATTTGCCTCTACATTGCCTCTTCTCATCTATTGACAAGGGTAAAGCCTGCTCATAAGAAGTGAGTTGCAGTAGTCTAGGGTATGCCCATGAATTATAGTGATAAAAAGAGAAGGAGAGACTATTGTAGCATTTAGGATTGTCTGCTAGCTCTGAATTGCCTCAGTTGGTATTAGTAGGAGCAAGCCAGGTTAGATTAGGGCATAACTGAGTAGACAATTTCCACTAAGTCCCGAATCCGAGTATTTGGTTGAACTATTTTCCGCATCCGTGTACGAACCGAATAGCAGCGGCAAATCTGGCCAACGACTCGGCAAGTACCATCCATAGGCAAATCGTAGTTAACCTGCCACGTGCACAGCTAAGGAGAACTGTCTATAATCAATGCAGAGTCTATAGCAATATAGCGTATTGTCACACTCTAGGCTACAACAATATATTAATTATTTAATAACTTTATTTTTGATAAAAATGTAAAACCTTGTGATAAAATTTGAAATATGAAGATATCAATTATGTCTTTACTCTCTAATGTTTACCCGAAAGTGGGTGGAGCCAATTCAAGTGGGAAAATTACTGATTTGGTTGCCACCTGGAGAATGCAACCAAAATAAATTAAAATATATAAATTTACATTATTATTTTAAAGAAAATTCAATGGAATGTTAAGTTCTTGTTTAATTAATCAATAACATATAGTAAGTCCTTTAGTCCTCAATTTATTTGATGAAAAAATATTATTTTATCAAAAAAGTTATTTTAGCTATTTGCGGGTGTAATATTTGCCGAGGCGAATACTTCCGAATAGTGCAATATTCGGCTAAGGCAAATGTCTGAGGCGATTTCCGGTTATGCCCTAGGTTAGATATGTGTTATGTGAATGTGAGAGAGGAATCAAGTATGATGTCCAGGTCACGAACATTAGAAGAGTAGGTGTAACCAGGGAATTTTCTCAGTCAGCATCTACAGGTCAAGTTTAGCAAGCTGTTGCCTAGTCCCAAACTGTGAGATTGGGTTTGAACAAAAGAAGGGGATATCAGGGAGGAATAGGTCATGGGATAATGAAATTACTAAATTAGGTCTTACAGTTTAATAACTAACATAAGAATGAATATAAATATGCAAAACTGACTTTGATGTATTTTCTGTCTGGTTTTTTCTGGTTGTGTATCTCTCAAAGTATTTTCCAAGTTTTGGGGATTTTCTTAGACAGTCACTTTTAATGTAAACAGCAAATAAAGAAACAACTATAATAATATTATTATCCTAACTGATAGGATTTAGTTTAAAATCCTCTTTCTTACATGCAAAGCGTTTCTGGGTCAAGCTCCACGCTATCTTTGTGATCTTATCAGGCAACCTATCTCGGCTACCTCTGGACGTCTTCTCCGCTCTTTAGGCCGTCAGGACCTTTTAGTTCCTTGGTCTAGAACTGCCACAGCTCTGTATTGTGCCTATGCCTCTGTTGACCCTTTGTTATGGAACAGTCTTCCTACTCGTGCTGCAAAAGTCTTATTAAGAGAATGAGCAGAAACAGTTGTGCTACTAGATAAGTCTAATAGCACAACTGTTTCTGCTCATTCTCTTAATAAGACTTTTCTCTAGGGATTTCTCGCACTGGGAGCACCTCTGATTAGATTATACTGTGAGAAGCGCTTTATAAATCGGTAAATAGAATGAATAGATGAAAACGGTGATTGAACTGTTCTATTTAATGAGCTGAAGTTGTTTTTCAAAGCATTATAGTGTGGTATATATTTTTTAGATATCCATTTGAAGCTCCAAAGATTCGCTTTATTACACCAGTGTACCATCCAAATATTGACAGTATGGGACGAATTTGTTTGGATTTATTGAAATTGCCTCCTGGAGTAAGTATTCATAATAATTGCTATCAGGTGCAATAATTGTATTTTTTTAAGTTTCAAGTTTTTAAGTTCTGAATAGGCATGCCAGTTTGTGAGTTTAAAAATTGTTAATAAGAGAGTGATGGATACAGGATAGATTGTGTTATAAATTTGTACTGAATTTTATTGAAACTCGCAAATTTCAGATCATTAACCCATTCCCAGTTTCCCACCTAATGCTCATGGTCTGTTGGGACGTGCTTATATGATGTAGTTCGAGCCACCTCGCTTTCCCACCTCCTCTATGCTTCCCCTGCATGGTCAGGCTTTGCTAATGCTGGCCAGAGAAGGCGTCTTAACGCAATTGTAAGGAAACTGATACGGCTTAAGTTTCTGCCTTTTAACCAGATGGTTTTTGATGACCTCTGTGGCCGTGCAGATTCCTCTCTATTCTCTTCTGTGCTACACAATCCTTGCCATGTTATAAGTTGTCTTTTGCCACCTTTAAAGATTGTTACCTATTCACTCCGTCCTTGATCGCATAATCGAGAGATCCCACACGCTGACTCACTAACTCGATTTGGTTTTATCACCTGAATGCTATACAATTGAATCTTCCTATTGTGAATGTAACTAGGCTTAGTATTGTTTGAGTTACTCATGGGATGTCTGTTGTATAATTGCTAATTATGATTATTTTATGAGTGTACATTATTTTACTCTAACTACTTTTATGATGTCTAATTGCTGTGTAATTGCTTGTTATGTTTATTTTGAGACTGTAGATTGTTTTGAACGTTCATATTATGATGTGCCCGCAGTGCGTTTGCAAGCGGTTCAATAAAGTACATACTTACTTACCTGAATTGTTTTTTGAGGAAATTAATAATTTGATGGTGCCTGTGGTGGAACAACAATAGTGCAAAATGGGTTACATCTAAGCATATTTCCCGAATCAGCAGACTTCTGGCTTTGAAACTAATATTTTAGTGTGAATGAAACTTTGTTTATATAGCACCTTCGGCATGATAACATGCAAAACAGTCACTGATACACAATTGGACATTGTATTTTTTCAACAGTATATAATCAAAGTGTCTTTGTATTTTAAATTTTCTTGATTTGTGCATGGCACAGTCTGCACCTTCTACTAACATGTGCATTAGGAGGAAAATGCTAGTCAAGCAGCCTGGAAAAGGGAGGAGGGTGCCTGCCAGAACCGGACATGACAGCATCATCTTGTGGGTTTGCATGCTGTGCAATTGGACAGCTGAAGTCCTGCTGTCCCAGTAAAAGGATTGTCCTTCTTAGCAAATGCCTTCTGCCAGTTCCATTGCTCAATTGTCAGAAGTTGCTGTCGTTTGGTTCAGTGATGTTGAAAAGAAGTCATCACCCCGATGTTGATCTTTGCGAACATGACCTTGACCATGGCCATGACCATTGTCTCAATCTTGACAGCAACTGATCCTCCTCTGGTGCTGTCGGTTGTGGTTGCATCTACAACAGGTGTAGATGCTGCCTAGAAATTGAAAACATCATAAATTTTAATTTGATGGGTTGAATGGGAAAAATAATCATTCATTCTCAGTTGGCTGATCAATGGATACAACCATATCCTGATGAAACAATTGTCATTATATAATGTTTGCTTGAATTTGTTGTAACTGACCAGAAATTGCTTTCAAACAACATAATCACAATTGTTCTAAATCACAGGTTTAAAAAAATTGCAATAAGAAAAACAAATAAAACTATTGGGCTGCTTACCTCTCTAAACTCCATCGTCATGCAGCATTGGCAAGTCCAAAGACAGGTTTCGGTATCAGACTTTGCTCGAAATTGAAACTAGAACCATCCCAAAAGATTGTGTCCGATAGCGATCTTTTAAATCTCGTAGGAATTCATCATCAAAAGATGAAAATTCATCATCAGAATCATGCATAACACGTCAAAAGATTATCGAGTTCGGGACAAATTTGCGCATCACTTCAAACTAGGGCACAACCGAGTAGACAATTTCCACTGAGTAGTACCGAGTCTGAGTACTTGGATGAACTATTAGCCGGATCCGGGTACGAACCGAATAGTAGCGGCAAATCTGGCCAGCGAGTAGTGGCGGCGCAGGCCTTGAAAGTTTTTACGCAACAGCAGCAATTCTCATGTTCCACACATGATGTTCATTTACAACATATTGAAAGATGTACCGTATATAATTTCGTTAAAAATTGATCTTTTATCTTTATTTTGGTACACAATTGTATATTGTGCTTCCACGCTGCGCCACCACTACCAACGAGTACCATCCATAGACTAAGTATAGTTAACCTGCCACGTGCACACTGCACAGCTAAGGAGAACTATCTATAGTCAATGGGTAGTCTATAGCAATATCCTTCATATATAGCTTATCTGCGCACTCTAGGCTATAACAATATATTTATTAATAAAAAACCTTATTTCTGAAAAAAATTAAAATCTTGTTATAAAATTTAAAATATGTAGCTGTCAGTGAGTGATGTCTTTACTCTCTAATGTTTACTGGAAAGTAGGTAATGCCAATTCAAGGGGGAAAATTATTGATTTGGTTGCCCCTGGGGAATGCAACCAAAAGAAATTAAAATATATAAATTAACATCATTCTTTTAAAAAAAATTCAATGGAATGTTATGTTCTTGTTTAATTAATCGATAACTTATAAATAAGTCTGTTAGTCCTAAATTCATTTGATGAAAAAATATTATTTTATCAGAAAAATTATTTTATCAAATAAAGTTATTTTTAGGTATTTGCGGGTGTAATATTTGCCAAGGCAAATACTTCCGAATAGTCCAATATTCCCCTGAGGTGAATGTCCGAGGCGATTTCTGGTTATGCCCTACTTCAAACTAAGTTTTTTTACAAGAAATTCTGACTTTTGTCAACAAAATATACATCTAAATGTGAGGAATTTAGTGGACATCACGATTGATGCTATTTTTGCCGTATCGGGTCGCTAGCGACCCGATACGCAATTTACCTAACTAAAACACAAATGCTGTTAGTTTTACTTATAAAACGACAATCGACCCAACTAGAAGCACATATGCTCTTATCATTTGTGCTCACTGGTTACTACTTCCTATTGTAAGCTATGGTCAAACTAAAAAATCATAAAAGATGAAATTATTGAGATATAAAAATTTTGCATTTTAAATAAAATTAATTTTTAATTTATAAATATGGTTGCATCATGATACAAGGTTTAATAAAATATGCTATGCAGAACACCTGTCTAAGCTCCTAAGTAACTAAACTTTAGAACTTCGAAATGAAATCATTGAGTAAGAAATTATGAAATCACAATATGTCTTTTAAACACACTACACATGGAAGCTAGTCTCCTTTTGCAAGTTATTGTTACTCAGCCTCAGATGTCGCCTCTGTTACCACACTACTAACTTTTGATAGATCATCTGGAACAAGAGATGACTTTTTAAGGAGAGTATAAACCATGGCATTCTACTATTCTTTGAAGTCATTCAGAGTCCAAACTTAAAACTCACATATCTTTCAACTTGCTTACATACCATGGCTGGTTTTTAGTTTTTCACTGACGTACTAAATTTCAATCTGACTTTTCAAAAGGACTATGACGTTTCTGTTAAGTCATCAGACAGATGAAAATATTTATTCTAATTCTGAATTAAAGAAATTGATGTTAGTTAGGCATCATTTGCCTCAGCATCTTACTGTTATCTGTTTGTTTATCTCTGCTGCCACCCTCTTACTTTGCTGCTTTCCTTCATCACAGCTTGCCTCGATTGTTACTCATCGCTCGTCACAGCTTGCCTCGATTGTTGCTCATTGCTCTGCTCTGGTCCCGATCTTGCCGAATATCATGCTTGAACTGAGTTTTGCACTCTGCAGCTAGCCTCATTCAGCAAATTCTCAACTATGGTCACCTCTCTGCTGGAGGTTCTTCACTGGTCTTTTATCTGCCAGTGCATTGAGTGCAGCATAGCTGCTCTGGTTTGGCACTGTCACCATGGCCTTGCCCCAATTTATCTTCATGAGCTCTGCTGCAGAGGTGTAGCTCTGGCATTTTGCACCCGGGGACAAACTCCAGACTTGGCGCCCCTTTGGGGCCATCCATAAATGACGTCATGCGCCTATAGGGGAAAGGTGACACATTTGTGAGGATGTGTGACGAGGGGAGGGTCTAAGAAATGTGGCATCACATCATGGCAAACATCAAGATGCGTAATTTTATTAAAAACTTTCACTTAGTTAAACAAGTTCCACATACCGTATATACGCGACTATAAGTCAAGAAATTTAAGACTATTTCAAGATGGCAAAATAGGTCTTCGACTTATACTCGAGAGACAAATAATTGGAAATTTTCGGACCGAATATTGATAATTGCGAAACATTGTTTCATTTCACGTGGAATGACTCTTCTAACTGGCATTTTATTTCGCCGAGAAATCCGCCGAATTTCTCCGCCGAAAGACAGCATATATCAGGCTATATTTTTCGATTTATGACGGCCACATGCATTAATAATGATCTGCCCATAGTAAAATATATATTTCGCCGAGAAATCCGCCGAATTTCTCTGCCGAAAGACAGCATATATCAGGCTATACCTCTCGATTTATGACTGCTGCATGCGTCAATATTGATCTGCCCATAGTAAATATATATTTCGCGAAGAAATCCGCTGAACTTCTCAGCCGAAACACAGCAGATATCAAGCTACACCTCTCGATTTATCACTCGTTTTCGATTTTAATGAGTTCGACTTATATTCGAACCGTCAATTTTGGACTTTATTTTTGTTCAAAAATTGCACTTCGACTCATACTTGAATCGACTTTTAGTCGAGTATATACGGTAATTAGCAGCAATTGTTACCACGATTTTACAGCACTAATTATGAATATTGCATTCTTAATTTTTGATCTTTTGCTTTTATGCTCGCTGTTAATTTTGAGGTTTTGGAAGCGAGACAGCCATTCTACAACACACATTCTATAACATTACTCCGCTTAGAGGCCTAGACGCTCAAGCCACGGAGAGTCACTAGTCGCTACATGTCGACAACATGAACTATTGTTCGTGAGTAAAACGAAGTAAATGGAGAGAGTGTAGATTGGATAGACGAAGATGGGTTGGATCTGAATGGAATATCCATTGAACAAGATGATGAGATACAAGCTATCCCTATTTATTCCATGTCGGGTGTGGCACAGTGGCCGATCCTTTAGAGCAGTCAGCCCGCAACGTTCAGTGTGTGCTGAGCACGTGGGTTTGAGCCTCGTCCGGGGTGTCACTGTGTAGGGACCTTGAGCAAATCCTTTGCACACCATTGCTCTGCAGTACAACTGCAATTGCGCCGTTGAGGTGTGTGTATGCACTTCTGAGCAAAAGATGTTGGAAGAAGGGCGGTATCAAATTTCGGTAATAAGAATAAGAAGGAGCCTTTTGCTTTTCCGTGGGAGAATGGAGAAGCATAAAGTTTGGACTGTTTCAGGTGTTATAAATCTTTTTAGAATGTAATGATTCAACAAGAGCTTTTCTTCTTGGTGAATGCATGATAAGTATAATAATTATACCTTATCCATTTGTCTTCAGTATACTAGGCCTTTCTAGTTTCAGGTTTTTTGCTGTCATAGTTATTTTTTGATAATTATAAGAACATTTGCATATAAAAATTCTGCACAACTGAGTTTACTTTGGGTCAGAGCTTTATGAAGTCAAATTTAACGGGGACAGGGGTTATAACTTTAGGCACAACGTGTGACAAGGGGGGTCATAATTCGTCGAAAACTACGTGACGTCATTTACGGACGGCCCCTTTCTTAATTTATTTAACAGTTTCCAAATAGGGTCTATATCTAAATGTTATTTATACATAACTGCTCACAGCTTGCAATTGAATCAGCAATTGTTAGGAGATTTTGCAGTGAAATGCGTAGATCTGGAAAGACTTGATTGGCAGGCCTTATTATGTTGCCCCTCAGTTATCAGTGACTGTTATCAGTGGGGCCAGAAGGGGACGCCAAAATCATGCTTAAAAACCTGTATTTAATGACAATATTTTGGGGCGCCTAAATTAAATCTTACTAATTTAATTTGAATAAATTAATTTGCGTCAAACTAAAAAAAAAGTTTTAATCCTTATTTTGGCACCCCTTCCAACTTGGCATCCGGGGACACGTGTCCCCCTCTACCTCCCTAGCTTCGCCTCCACTCTGCTGTTTCACTTGCAGGTATCCAAGGGTATTGCACATCTGCTCTGTGGGAAAAAGGAGTTTTCTTATTTTCCTTTGCTGTACATCCTTTGCTAGTACTAGAGAAGAACCGAACATTTGGCTTGGAACTCTGCTCTACTGAATTTTGTAGTACTTGACAAACAATGGGTCTGAGTATTAATAAAAATCGGCTAAAAAGATTGTATTTATAAAATGACAATTGCATTTCATATTTGTATCACTTTATCACTTCATAGTGAATATCACAAACACAAATGAATTCATGCATTTATTTAAGTTTAATATAAGCCTTGTTTTCATCTAATATGACCGAAAGTTTTTTTAAACATGCCAGAGTGCTGCTAGCAGCGTGTTTGTAAATCATCAATGGGTAACCGAAGTCATAAAATGTTTTCAAAAATAAGCCTTGTTTTAGGTATTTGAAACTCTGACTCGGCACAACTCACTCGCCAAACTCGGTAATCGGCAGAAAATTGCCACTCAATTCATCCCTGTAACTATACGGAATCGAGCCATTTCTGTGGTGGGCCTAGTGATCTGGAATGGAATTTCCTTTTGATGATGGTGATATTCGTGTATTAGAAAGACACCAGTTGGAACACAGCAACTGATTACTTAAGTTTCATTTGCCTAGATAGGGAATATTCTTATTTTTATTCTTGTTTTCCGAAATTTGATACCGCCCTTCTTCCAACATCTTTTGCACAGAAGTGCATACACACGCCTCGATGGCGCAATTGCAGTTGTACTGCAGAGCAATGGTGCGTGAAGGACTTGCTCAAGGTCCCTACACAGTGACGCTCCGGACAAGGCTCGAACTCGCGCGATCAGCACACACTGAACGTTACGGGCTGACCGCTCTAACCGATCGGCCACTGTGCCACACCATCTATATTACACATAGTATTATTCAACTAGGGTGATCAACAGACTATTATGCTCTTGTATAATACCTGCAGAATATAGTGCTGTTGTCTTTATTGTAAGTAAGTAATGTTTTTATTGTCAGTTAGAAATTTGAGTTAGAGCTGTAACGATTAATCGGCCGGCCGATTAATCCGGCCGATTATAGAGATATCGGCAATATCGGATATTGGCAAGATAATCGGCACTGATATTAAAAGTAATTTTTTTATTTTATAATATTGTTTTCAGTCTATAAAAACAAAATGACGACAGCAACATCACTGGGTCTGTGAAGGACGGCATTTCGTTCCGTTCCCATATCGTGTCGTCGAGCCAATGGCTTCTTCAGACCAGTGGTGAGACCACCCACTGTGTTAGTATAATCGTGGGAATGTGTCAACATAAGTGTTGTGCAGAGTGAGTTATAGTGCCTGCTTAAAGGCCAAGGAATGGCTGGCCAATTCAACAGAGAAACCGGATGAATGTACATCGTGGAGGCATGCCTAATGAATACATGCTAACTGCCAATCAGATCTCCCAACAGATATTTCAGTCGCCTGAGAGGCTGAGACTAGATGGGTGGTTGTGAATAGGCCAGCCGTTCCTTGGCCTTTAATTACCCTGGGCACAGTTTGATGGCAGGCGGCGTGTGTAATCTGTATTGCTTGCCTAGGATTAGTCCCCAACTACATGCATACGTCTCCAACGGAGCAAGTGTTTGCTTGTATCACAACAATAGGCAGTAGCAGTAGGTCTATTTTGGAAACGGACATCTTGGGCAACACAATGAAATAATCGGCAAAAATAATCGGCTAAATAATCGGGTATGGGCTAATGAATAATCGGCAATAATCGGTATCGGCATAATCGGCAAAAAGTGATATCGGTACAACTCTAATTTGAGTTAGAGCTGCGTCTACACCAGCGGTTCCCAACCGGGGTACTCAAACCCCTAGGGGTACACCAGCTGTTGCCAATGGGTATGCAAGAAAATGTTTATAATTTAAAATAAATATTTCGTCAAGAAACAGATGATAATCGTTGGTTTTGAAATGCCATATTTATGCATGTCATAGTTATACTGTAACAGTATATTGTTAAGTAATGTTCTTGCTATTATTTTGTTCTATGTTAATCTATTCTTTGTTTGTCACAAAATAGTGTCACAGCTTCCTCATATGTTATATATACATGTAAATAAAATATGAAGGAAAATAAAGGCAAAACAATTTAGACATAAAAGAGCTCAATTCATTGAGCTTTCATGTGATGGTGGATTGAGGAGTGAATTCAACAAGGACTTGCTGAGTGATTTCTGGCTTAACCCTTTCGCTGCCACCGTATCAGAGGTAAAAGACCCCTTGTGTGACGAAAGACAACACTTAGGCCCTAACACGCTCTATCGCAATTGTCAGTTTTGAACTAGATTCATTCTTGCAAAGACTGGAATTTGTCATGATATGAATCAAGTTTGTCAAGAAAATTGCTATTCTTGATTATTATTTGCATAGATCTGGAATACTTAGTATGCCAAAAATTTAAGGGTACTTGTAACTGAATGGTTAACAGTAGCCTACGAATATGATTCACGAGGCCCTCATCGAAGACAGTTTGAAAATGTCAACAGCCTCAAAGTTTGTGCGGTCAAAAAGTAGTTTCTGTTCTCCAGTAAATGTTGGTGTGTGACCTGATGAGGGTTGCCATTGATCTATGTCTGGGGAGGGCTTTGCGTAGGCCTACCCAACGTATCTTTCATAAAGCATTATCGCTAGTTGACCCATCGCCCAATTCATGATCACTAATATCGCCCTCAAATTCACTATAATCGCTGTCTTCTAGCATACGAAGCACTTGTATTTTGCTATACATCCTTGCAGCCAGGTAAAAAACTTAAACTTATCTCAATAACGGCAACCGTTATTGCAAGAGAATGTCGAAAGTTTCTGTGAAAGAACGCGTGATAGACGCTTACTTAGTACTATCATCAACTTACAAATCAGGCACAAAAGTAGCCCAAACATATAAGAAAATACAGTACTGACTTTCATGTGCTTTGACTATGAATAATAGCCAGTGACTGCAGTGCTGCATTTGGCTGAGTGGTCCAAATACATATGATGAGCGCCGCTCGTCTTAACGGCACACAGCATACAGATAATTGATGACGAGCGCCGCTCGTCAATACGACAGCGAACGAGTTAAAAGAAGAGCAGAATATGGATTAATTTCTAACAGAGCTGTGAAGTTTTTGATTCCCTTCAGTACATCATATCTCTGTGAAACTGGATTCTCAACAATGTTTGCAATAAAAAACAAAAACAGATCGAAACTTGCACTTGAGCCACACTTATGACTAAAATTGACATTAATAAAGCCTTATATTGCAGAATTGTGCAAGTCTAAACAAGCTTGTGCTCACATTAAAATGATTAAACTTCCATGTTGACTTGATTAATTTGAGGCTATTAGAATGTCTTCGTGTTAGTCAATAAGATGGGAAATAAAATAAAAGAATTTTCAACTAAGTAACTTTTATTGTGTACAACAATTATGATTTTAATATAATAAATTTAGCAAAATTCATTAATAATATTATAACTGATATTCTAGTTCTAATTATCTATTGTTTTGCTCTAATAAAATAAATTACCAAAGAATGTTTCTGACAAGTTTTTTATGTTGGGGTATACACACCAATACTTTTCTAGTTTGGGGTAAAAAAGGGGTGGGAACCCCGCTAATCAACACCATAGGACATTGCCTGAAACGTTTCGTGCTAAACTGAAATCTGTTCTTTTTGGGAGCTTTGGAGTTGGAACTGCAAAGGCTGTTTCAGCACTTACTTGTATTACATGCATTCATGGTTTTAGATCAGGGGTCCCCAAAGTGTGGCATGCATTTGTGGTTTTAGATCAGGGGTCCCCTAAGTGCGGCATGCCAAGTGTCACAGCTTTTATCTCAAGCAGGCCCAATGTGGCCCTTGGTCAAATTTTAGAATTTAAAAAAAAATAATACTTATGTCCAATTTGACAAATGCATGTTAATTTTGACTTTCATCTCTTCAGCATTTTACCTTTTAGCAGTTGACCTGTTCGATGGTTAAGGCGAGGTACAACACTAAAAAGTTTTTTAATCTCAGAAACGAACTCGCTGAATTTCTGAATAAGAAAATGAGCAAAAATAAGAATTGTTGGACAATGAACAAAACTGCTCAGCTCTCATACAACATGTTGGATGGCTGTGTGATTTAGGGGTTTTAGCTGTGCTGTTAAAGTGGGCCTGGACGGTCATGGGCGGCGTACAGGCCCTTATTTTCATGGCTGGAAGCTGTCCTGTCACTTATTTGGCCAGCAGAGCCTGGACGCCATCCTTGAGCAATTTCTCTACGTATGTTATTATCAACAGCATTTAATGATCTACTATTCCAAAAAATTCATATTTTAATTAGGCCTATTTATTAACTGAAATACATTAAGTAGTCCATGTATAGAATGGAGTTCTGTAATTCTTGTTATACATTCTAGTTACCTTTTCATAAAATTAATTTTTGTCTTATACGCTTACAGCGTCTGCTGCATTTGGTGATTAATCTTCAGATATAAAAAGCAAGAAGTTGTTCAACTGGTTTATGGAATTTTTGATGAGCTGATCAAGTTTGTAAACTAATTAAGTGTAAGTCTAGCTAAATAGGCCACATATCTAATGCTACTGCTAGTGCATGCTGTCGGGTTGATCATCGGGAAAAATTGAGAAGACCAGTTCAGTTGCCCCGCCAGGGCATTCTCGCTGTCGTTCTGGAAAAGAATAGAAAGATTGGAGGAGGACACAATTCTAAATATCGATTTCGAAAGTTCTCCAATTAAGTTTTGGCCCCCATCAGTGGCGCTGGCACCATATGTCTGGCAGGGGCACGTGTCTAAAACTTTCTAAAACTTAACGGCATGAGGGACACACATTTTAAAAATTGACTTTATTACAAGGATATTTTAATAATTTTAAAGTTTACTAGTCAGCTAATATCGGATGCAGCTCAAAGACTTCAGTTGTCATTTTGGATGCACTTTGTACTTGCTTACATTGACTGGTGTAAGGCTTTACTGATCAAGAAGGAAGAATGGCAGGATATAGAGCAGATGATTGAGAGGAAGACCGAGAACAGTGATCCTGGAACGGACTATGGAAAAGGGGGATACAAGAAGATGAAGGAGGAAGTCCATAATGGAGAGGAGAGTCGACATTGGACCTGGCCTATAGAAGGGTGACCCGATCATTTAGTCGCAGATCATTTAGTCGCAATTCATTTCGTCGCATAGCGGTTAAGGTCAGGTTAAGCATCGTGAAGGTCTGTTAGGGTCAGGTTATGCGTGGTGATTGTCGGTTAGGGTCAGAGTATGCACGGTGAGAGTCATTTATGGGAAGGTTATGCGTGGTTAGGGTCAGGGGCATCAATCCCCACTGAGTGATGGAGGCAAAACCCCGGTCCTTAGTGCCAGGAAGGCAAGATATTCCCCTTAAGACACAAAAAATTCCCCCTCTACCTGAAATTGGAAGCATTTGCCTCCAGACCCTCCCCTACCTGGACGCCTCTGGTGAGGGTCGTTTAGGGTTAGGGTTAGTGTGCTAGCGTGGTTTTTAAAATGCGACGAAATGATCTGCGACAAAATGAACGGGAACCCAATAGAAGGCAGACAACTATCCTTACGGCTTTACCAATTACTCATAGCCTACATCAAAGCTTAGAGATATAGAAAGTTTAATGCTTGGAAAATGGTGCAGTGAACAAGATATCGCCACATTCTTCAGACCTACGCTTAAAAGAGTCTGTAGCTGATGTCTCGAATGGCATATCTGTAGACTGGACCCAAGATGAAAAGATTTGGCAACATGACTTACGATTCACTATGTGTCAGGAAAGACTGAACCACATTTACTTAAGCGACTGTTTGGCAGAAGTTATTTTAGCAACTCTCGGTGCATTGCTCTGTCAGTCTATATGTAGGTGTATTTTGTTTGACAAATTTTTTTAATATCATGTACAGTACTAGCTCAATATTGACTAGGGCAGCGTTTCCAAAACTGTGTTCTGCAGAACCCTAGGGTTCTGTGAGGTGATGGCAGGGGTTCTGCGGAAAACTTTCAGTGTGAACAGAATTTTCCATTGGAAACTTTTGCTTAACATCTGCATATAGCTTAATATGGAAGAACGGTAAATAAAATCGTAAAATCTTATTTCAGAGTAGTAAATTACCCATATTAATAAATATCGTCGTAAATTATTCTCCATGGCAAATCTGGCTGAGCCTCGTTAGTGTCAGTAGTAGAACCGAGATTTGTGAAAAGAAGTCCATTTAACTGTGAGCTGGGTTGATGAAAAAGTTTCTGTCTAGCTGGGAGCTCGATTGATGAAATGAATCATGCTTAAATGGAATTTGGATTGACGAAAAGATATCCTCCTTGTACAATGATGAAAAGATGCAATTGAAGAAAACAATTATGCGTAAATAGAAGCTGCATGGATAGAAATTAGAATTTTACTTGACGTGGAACCTCTCTCATTATTCGCGCTTTCATTTCAGTGGAAATCCTTTCAGCATTTTTGCTTCCATTTAAGCAGAAATCTCAGCATCAATCCAAGTTCTTGTAATGTAGAATTCTTTACATTGTTCTAGCTCCCAGTTAAACATAATTTTTTTCATCAATCAAGCTCCCAGTTAAACACTTATTTTTTCATCAATCTAGCTCCCAATTAAATGTAATTCTTTTAATCAATCCAGCTTCCATTTATACAGGATTATTTGTTAAATACATATTTCAAACAATGGCAATAATTTATGACGCTAAAATAAGATTTTACCGAAAGAGAATTCATATATGTCATTGTCATCGATATTTGTGTTAGACATATTAATAATCTAGCCTAATCTAGGCCTAAACCTGTTATTATCTGCATTCTCAAGCATTGTACCTACAACAGAATATGATGGTTTTAAATGGGGTTCCGCGAAACAATTAGAAGATCAAAAAGGTTCCGTGACCAAAAAAGATTGGGAAACGCTGAACTAGGGCATGTTCCTGTGCAAGGAGACACAATTCTCTGTAAATAGGGGGCATTTGGAAAAAGAGTATAAAAAAATTTATTATAGTCAGCCAGATATAAAAAAAAGCTAGAAGAAATTTATGACAAGCCAGTTTTTGTTTTTTTAGTTAGGTAATAACCTGCAGTAAAACATACTAAAACCTACATTGTCAATGCAGGGAAATTTCATAAAATCCAAAAAATAGCCTAAAAATAGCCCATGCATGAAAATTGAACATTGGGCTGTAACTTTGTGTAAAGTTGGCATATTTACACGATCTTGGTGTCTATTTCCATAATTATTGGGCCAGGCAATCGAATGGTAATGGAATAAAAGTGCTTGATCTTGTGCCTTATGAGATTGACATGGTATGAACATAAAAAAACTGGTAAGTAAGTAAATAAGTATGCACTTTATTGAACCACTTGCAAGCGCACTGCGGGAACATCATAAATGAACAATCAAAGAATGTTCAATTACAAAATAATCAGATGAAGCAACTACACCACAGACATCCTTGGAGTTGTAAGAGTAAAGAGAAAGCAAGCAATTGGAATAATGATCACTGTAGGAATAGATTCATTTCTATAGCATTCGATTCATTTGTATACCATTCGGGAGAAAAAACCAGACCCGGTGAGTATGTCAGCATGCGGCATCTCTCGATTGTGCAATTGAGAGAAGGTTAAACTGTTTACAGGACTCAAAAGACAATCTAGGACATGACAAGGGTGTTGTTACAGAAGGAGTAATGGGAGGAATCTGCAGGACCATAGCGGTCATCAAAATTCACCTGGTCAAATGGCAGACACTTGTGCCACATCGTTTTCCTTACAATTGTGTTGAGACGCATAATTACGAAACTTATAATCATTAAACAAGTTAATGAGTTTTAAGGATGCATAAGATATGAGACTTGTAATTATAAACATGCATCACAGGTTTGGTACAGTAATGAGTTTTAAGGATGCGGTTATTGACTTTGCCTCTGATGATATCTTAAGCTTCTCGAGTGAATTGCCTAACTGTATCAAACACTGTGGTGGGTCCAGTTCCTGTAGGTTGCATGTCCCTTCCATAACATCCATCATACAACTGCCTTAGGGCATCAACATCTGCTTGACTCAGAGCATTGTACTCATCAGAATCACAACTGATCAAGCCTTGCATTTAGAAGCATGACATGCAAAGCAGAATCCAGCAACAAGTGTCCACCCACTGCTCAGTCATGCTTTCCCTGTGAGCGCATGAGCAACCATGTTACGATCAGAGCAACTTTCCAAGACTTCGGCAATGCCAGAGCCAGCCATGACTGACCATATAATATCAAGATAACTTATGATAATATGAAACCCATCCAGCATACAGACCATGTTCAGTTTATGTCATTGAATGACCTCGACTGCCTTGATAAACAGTGGTTGATCGAAAGTAACACATGATGTAACAATGTTCAACGTAGCTGATTGATCAGCCACAAAAGACAAAGTAGACCGGCTATAAGACTTGTCGCCTGGATTCAGATTGATGGGCAACATGCGAAAATCCGCCTGTTGCTGATATTCACCAATGCTCATATTTTGCATGAAACCACCCAATTTGGACATGGTTTAGATTCTTCATGAAAAAACCAACCACAGTGCCAAACAGGATTGTTACACTGGCAATGTATGCAAGTGCTGCAGTTCAACAAGGCATATAATCCAAAATCTGTGTTCTTTTGCCCAACACAAGGTTCCCAAAACTCACCTTAGGTAATCTTTAAATTGGAACCTAACCAAAAGCACCATATTTGGATATGTCCATACTAATGTCAATGGATTTGTCTGATGGTGGAACTAAATCACCAGAATCTACAATCCACATCAACAGTTACTGACCTATCTCACACTGCTATCACGTACAGTGGTGTTTAGAGGGTAACTTTCATGGACACTTGCATCGCATACATGTATGATAGGCTACCTTGCAATAGTTTTGCTGCAGCTTTAATAATCCACTCATCCTCCTTCTCATTGTCTGCATCCCTCAGTAACACTTGTCACTGGTGATGTACTTCTGAGGCACATCACATCCATCCTTGTGACCCAAAAACCTTATCAAACCATATCTTCCCACCATTATGCATCTGTAACATTTTCTTCAAATGCTTTACAGAATATACGTCACATGGTTCATCTGCAAAGTTTCTCATCTCTTCCTGAACCTCAACAACTGTGTATAATTCACCAAACTTTGCCTCCATAGTGTGTCAGTCAAGTTGCAAATACTTCAGTTGTCTGAAGTATTTGTAACTTGTCTGTATTCAGTCGTCGACCACAATCTGCCTGTTTTGCATCATCCTGCTCAACTGAAGACTTTGAAAAGTTTTCAAAAGTTTTGAAACATTACTGAAATATGTGTGACATTTCGTGTGATATTGCGCTTCTACAACAATGGCATCACCACAAGTTTTTCAACGTCTAAGCACCTCAAAACTCCACTCATCCTTGTGCCTCTCACAGACGCTCTCAATTGTCGCAAACAAAACTTTAGTTTCTGCAATACACATTTTGTCATACTTTTGCTTAGGGTGCCTAGTATCAATAGCAGCAGGCTTGGTGCAAAAAACAGTCTCATTTCCAATCAAATAGTTCGCTAACTTCGCTCACTGAACAGAGAACCTTTTCCTGACTGATCAGCATCAACGCTACCTGACTTACGCCTATGCAATTCGCCTTTTCAATCACTATTATAAATTATTGTGCATGATTCATGCACCCTAACTACATGTATGTCTGGATTGCAACCCATGTATCGGATAACATTGCAATCGCCACGCCGAATACCAGCATCTAAGAGGAATTTTCTTCATCGTGCTTGTCTTACGATAGTCGGCTTCAAATCATTCCAGGGACTAGTAACATGTAGAACGGCAAATAACACAATTATCCTCACACAGCTCTGAGTTATCATTTATGCTGAATTCGATGTAATTATGAAGAAGGTCTTATATAACGCTACCAGGTTAAATTAGCCGATAAAATCAATGCAATTCCTAACAGTAATACAAATCTAGCACTTATACTGACTTAAAACTTGTCTAAAGCATCAAATTTCACGAAATTAATAAATTAAATTACATATTATCGACATAAACATTCAACCAAATACGCTAAATGTAGCTCGACTCAGAGGCAGATTGCGTAATCAATAGAGTTATTTCGCCAAATATCAGCCACATTAAAAGTCAAATTATAAAGTTTCCCATTGTTAGATTCTCTGTAGGTTTTAATGGGAATGACCCTAGAGCCAACTTAACACATTGCAATAAAAATCGCTTTGTCTCAAATTAGGTTAAGGTTTCAAAATTTTGGCCTTAATTCTGGCATACTATTACCCCAACTTTCAAAGTGCTGTTGGCGCCACTTGCCGACAATTTCACAAAAAGGAAAGTACGCTTTAAATTTAAAAAAAAGTATTTCACCAGCAAATAGTTGACGACTAAATAATGGTTAATGGACAAAAAGCTAACGAATGCTAACTAAATTTTTTTTTTCGCCCACTTTATTTGGTCAAATAGAAGTTGGGTTGATTATACAATACCTGCAAATCCAGCTTCTGCTTCAGCAAGAACTTTTTCTAACAATTCAACTTCTATTTAGGCAAATATTCTTTTCAATAATCCAACATTTATTTCAGCAGGCATTATATTCATCCAAATAGCATCTGTTTTGGAAAAATTTCATTCACCAATCCAACTTCTATTTTAATGAATACAGTGGACCATAGTGTGCGAACCAAATGTCATCGACTCGTGTTGGAGATCTTCCTTTGCAATCTTTAGTTCTTAACTTTTTTACACTAGCGTCCAGGCACTGCTGTTTTTACACTTTAAGCACTGGCTTTTAGTGTACATCACGCCACTTTTAAACGAACTTGATCTGAAACTTCAAGGGTAGCCTGGTATGGAACGTTAGTGGACAGTGAGGAATCGTTTGTAAGAAAGCTAACCTAACTGCAAAACAAGCTTTTAACCTCGATTTGGTGACATAGTTGCTGAGAAATCTCAACTTCACAAATCGCATGATGTTCATCCCAAGAAGTGAATTTAATTTTGACATTTTAATTTTTGACAAATTCTAAGCTAAATTCTGAAAATATTCACTTTTTCTTTATTACAAATGAATTGACAAGTAACAACATTTTTTGTAGAATAAAATCAATGAATAGGCCTAGACGAAATAAATATTTCCTGAGTTACGAAATTCTCATACATTTTCAGTTTAAATTTCTAGCACTTCATTACTGTTTGTTTATTCTATTCTATTCTATTTACGAATTTATAAAGTGTCTCTCACAGTACAACATAATCAGAGGCGCTCCCAGTGTGAAAAACCCCTAGAGAAAATAAAAGTCTTTAGAGAACGAGCAGAAACAGTTAGGAAGACTAGAAGATTAGAATAGTAGAATTTCTTGTCACAACCGATTCTTCGGCTGTTCGCACCATTTTGCCCGAGACACTAGATCCGAGACAGTACGAAGCAGTAAAAGACCAATGGTCAAATATGAAAGGCTGTAAAATGCTCATGTATCAGTTTTCGGGAATAAGGTTAATTAATAATTTCAATTTGAAACTTAGAATGTAGGCCAAGACCTATTACCAATTTCCGAAGAACAGTTTTTCTATTACCGCATTTTATCTTTTTCGATATCTCTTCTATCTTCTGAAGAGTATACACAAAGCCTTTTTAGAAACGTCTGATATCTTCTAGACGATTTGAAACAAGCAAATTCAGATACCAAATACCAAAGGAAATTATAAATTTGCGCAAATCCTTACTTACCCTGAGTAACTCGAAGATGTTCCGATCGTTTCGGTTATGGTGGTTTTACATCAACGACAAACAGCACGCTAGCTATTAATTGTTTGTCAATAACTTCAAATTGCATCAACGTGAACTTCACAGTTTCAGGTGCTCTCTGACATTTTTCCACTTTAAAATAATTGAAATGATTTCAGTATCATTAACCAGAATTACTGTTTTTTATAGCTTTCGGTTTGAGTTCATAGCACGAGATTTGAAGACAGTTAACGCAAGATTTATCAAGACCACTTGTTCGAGACAGTACAAGACTTTCATTTCAAGGCAGTTTCTAAAAATGTCGAGACATTACCACGAGACCGAGACAACAGGCTTCTGGGACCGAGACACTAAAAAACTGTCTCGAGATCGAGACAGTGTCTTGAGACCATGCAACTCTGATTCATACAGCATCACATTTCTCAGTTACTTCTGACGAACGGTTACGTGGTCTTAGTGTCACTCGATCTGTCAAAGGCCTTTGATTCAGTGAGACATGCTCCACTTGCGGCCAAACTGGCAACTCTTAGCATACCTGATCATGTCTACAATTGAGTTGTCAGTTTCCTCAAGGGCCGATCACATGTCACCAGATTCAGAGGCCACCTATCGAATGTCAGAGAAATCGGAGCGAGCATGGTGCAGGGCTCAAGATTGGGCCGTATGTTGTTCATCGTGAGTGCGTCTGACCACCCAGTTTACCAAAATGGCAAAATACGCCGATGATACCTATCTTATCATCAGCGCCTCTATGAAGAGCACAATTGACAAGGAGATCGCAAACGTCGCAGCTTGGACCTTTTCTAATGATTTTAAACTCAACCACTGCAAGACAAGACAAATGATGATCCATCGTCACAGGGTTGCACCCCTCTCCTTTCAAGAGAGGCTGACCTAAGTATGACATCAATGAATGTCCTTGGTGTCACACTAACAGTCGACTTGAAGGCCACAGTCCATGTCAACAATATACTAGCGACCTGCTTGCGGTCGCTTTTTGCCTTGCGAGAGCTCAGGGCCCATGGGCTTCCAATTCACGCCCTTCGCATTGTATCCAGGGTTACAACGATTGCGAAGCTCATGTACGGCGCCCCCTTGGTGGGCTACGCGCCAGCAAGCGACAGTACACGAATAGAGCAATTCCTCTGCCGAATGAAGGAGCCTACTTGCCGGAAGGATCTGAGGATGCCGAGAAAATGGTGCGAACAGCCGAAGAATCGGTTGTGACAAGAAGTACACATGTCCTAAGTTCGGTATTCCCACCAGTCGCTAAAAATCGTTATGATCTTAGACCTAGGCCACATAAATTCAGACTGCCTGTTAAAGATGACAAGAACTTCATCCCTCAAGTCCTGTACAGAACTCTTATGTAGAATCTCCCAATGAATTCTCTTTAATATAATAATTTATTATAATATTATCTAAAACTTGATTGAATCAGACTATGGTACTAAACAACTAACATACTGTAATGGTTTGTGGTGTGGCATTCCATGTACATCAATAAACAAATATTTATTATTAGACTGTTCCATAGCAAAGGGCCAACGGAGGCATAGGCACGATGCTGAGCTGTGGCGGTTCTAGACCAAGGTACTAAAAGGTCCTGACGGTCTAAAGAGCAGAGAGGACGTCCAGAGGTAGCCGAGATAGGTTGCCTGATAAGATCACAAAGATAGCATGGAGCTTGACCCAGAAACGTAAGAAAGAGGATTTTAAATTGATTAGGAGAAGCCAATGAAGATGTTGAGTCATATAGAGATATGTGACAAACGAGGAAGACGGGCAATCACACAAGCAGCTGCATTGAGTGCAGACTGGAGCGAAGTGAGACGGAGTTTTGGTAGGCCGATGAGTAATGAGTTGCAGTGGTCATCTCCGACCTCGAATTGAATTGATATGTATTTAATATAGCTCCTGCTTCATGCACATTTGTGACCTCCACTGCATCCGGCCCACGCTCAACTTCAAAACTTGTATGCTTATAACTATATTATAGGCATATAAGTAAGCCTTATATGTATAGGCTTTATATTTATAAGCTAAGCCTGCTACGGCTTCACGACTTTGGCGCTTGCATAGTACCCTGTGGCCTGCAAGCTCTCACTGTGTCACTAAAGTGGTCCTCGGTATCCAAAACGTTGGCAACCCCCTGTTTTAGATGCTTGATTCCAACAACATTTTATCTCTGACATTGGGTGCTATTTGTGATTATTTTGGTTGAGGAAACTGGCTTCATGTAATATACTGGGTGTGTGTTGTTCTTAAGGGTAGCTGGAAACCTGTTTTCAACATTGGTACAGTCCTATCAGCTATTCAGTTACTTTTAGCAGAGCCTAATCCTGATGATCCTTTAATGGCAGACGTGGTAAGTTATACCTGTCAAAATAAGCCCACACTCTGACTGAATGTGTCTTGAGTCATACAGGTATGCTTTTAAGATTGAAGTGATGCATAATGACAAAGAAATTTTAATAAAAAATTTATTGTCAGTATCTTTTAGCTTAAATATGCTACTCATCTGACTAGTGGCGGCGCTGGCCTTGAAAATTTGGTACGCAATTTTAAGCTGTAATTTAAAAGCAAAAGAAAACAGAACGTTTTAAACAGGTAATGTTCAATTATCATACTCTATGGATAGCCGTTATTATAGGCTATATTAGTTACTCTGAGTCTCAAAAACATCAATACACCGTAAGTACTGTAAGTAAGTATGTTCTGACGAAGTTGAACATATTCTATTTACTTATTATTTTGTTAAGTATTTCAATGTCTTTTATTTCGTTAAAAATTATTGTTGAAATATTATTGGTGATTGTGGAGCATTTTCGTCTAATTTTAATATCTGTAAACTGCAGTAGACCATACTAAACTTCTACAGCGTGAACTTAAAATATCAGCACAACTAGGCTACATCTAACGGATTTAAAAAATTGAAAATAAAATTTTAAAACAAAATTGCGATTTTAAACTGTAATTTAAAACCAAAATGAAAACAGAACGTGTTTAAACAGGAAATCTTCGATTATCGTCCGCTATGGAAAGCCGTTAATATATATTAGCCATTCTGAGTCTGGAAACATCAGTATACCGTAAGAAGGCCTGCTAAATAGGCCTAAGTATGTTCTGATGAAGTTGAAAATTTCATTCTATTTACGAATTATTTGGTTAAATATTTTAATTTCTTTTGCCTCGTTAAAAAGTTTGTTAAAATATTTTTTTAAATTTTTTATCTTTTTTGGGACGCATTTGCGTATTTTGCGTCCTTGCAGCGCCGCCACTACATCTGACTAAAAGCAGGCTTATGCCGCAACACATGTTAGCGAGATAATGGATTGCAATTTCTTGCTTTTGACAGAAATTAATATATAAATATTGTTTAAACACATAAAAACTAAAATTTGTGATTTGTTAAAATTTTTAATGGTTTTTAGATGGCTGTGGCTACCATTGTTTTAATAATTGAATGACTGCTTATAATTTGCCATTTTCCTGCCAGTTTGAGACTAGGACAGCAAACTTGGCATATGTAGAAAGGCCAGACATTTATCTAGCCTATGCTGCATTAGACAACAAACATAAGCTAGTTAATTGAGTTAAGCCTGGTTTTGGTCAAATGGGTCACATATAAATTTTTTATGCTTATAAATTTTGTGATTTGAATGCATTCATTGTTGTGAGCAGCGATTAAAATCTTAATTTTGGCAATCGTTAAATAACAGCAATTTGTCATACTTTGTTTTAATGGGCAGTTTCTGCTCATTAAAAATATTGGTTAGTGAAAAATGAACCAAAGGAGTGAGGTACTCAGCCAGCATACTTGCCAACACACTGATATCAATTCTCTATTGTTTGTGGCAATGTCCTGAAACTGTTCATAATGTGAATTGCCAAAACTGCTTGGAAAATCCAGATATAATGCAAAACAAATTATTTTTAGTGACACACATAAAATTAAATGCTTGAAGCATCCTTTCAACCAGATGAACATCATTTGGTGATTAATTATTGTTCAGAAAGTTGCTTACAACATCCTTCTGAGACTGCCATGGAGTGAACTCAACTTTGTTCAGGAGTAAATTGCATCAGTTCCATGATCTGTGTACCAGCAAATATGCCTTCTCGTATCGTGTCTCTTGATAAACTTCTAGCTTAGCTTATGAAAGAGATTGCTGTGCAGCTGGTGCCTTTCATCGTATAGATGTTCAGTCATTTCTTTGCGTTTGACTGTTTCCCATCCAAAATGGAAGCATGCAAAATAGTCAAACCACTCTTTAAGAAAACCGGAACTGAGGAATTGTCACCTGCAGACTTGAGATCGGTCTCAAGTCTAACATTCATATCAAAAGCTGACCGAGTACTTGTCTGATCTCGCCTTCTTCCTCGATTTCAGTCTACCTACAGGCATGGCCATTCCGCCAAGACTGCGCTTCTCAAAGTGTTATTGGACGTAGTCAATGCCATAGCTTCAGACGAAAAACTGTCCGTACTTGATATGTCGGCTGCTTTCGACATGGTCGCCCACAACATCTGAAAATGAGCCACTGTCACAGTTGTTTAAAATCAAGAGTAAAGGGTCAGTTGGCTTGAATCCGAAATTAAAGGGCACACACAATCCGTATGATTGGCTGGTCACCTACAGTGTTCACAAGGATCAGTGCTTGGCTCTATTCTTTTGTGCTGTTTCCAACTTATGTACATGTAGAGAGAATCAAACAAGAGTGCTACTGTTAATTGAACGAGATTAGAGTGGATGGCGTCAAACCGTCTCCAATTTCATTGTTCTATGTAGGGCTGTACTGAATAGGTGATTATTAATATTCGGCCGAATATTAATAATTGGACCAATTATTTGGCCGAATACGAATAGTGCACAAAATTGGTCTAACGTCAAATTTCAAATGTAAGCAAAAGTTTTAGTTCAGTGAATTTAATACATTAACTACATGTAATTTTTGCATCCTTCTGCCAGTCTGTGTAAACTAGGAATGGAACTAATTTAACTGAACTTAGAAATGAGACTTCCAAATGCGATAATGCAGTCCAGGCAGTAGGCAATGCCTGGCTGTGACCAAAGCGTATAATTATGTTAATGAGCGATTTATTTCAGTCCACTCGATATAGCACCCGCATTTGCAGAATCAGATGTCATGTGACCACTGACCATTTGTGCACCACCCTCTGGCATCGCCATCTAGTTGATTTCAACACCTTCGCTACATCTTATGAAAGGTGTTCAAAACGTTTTTATTCGGTCCTTATACCAGATAGCTATTTGATCCACTATTCGTCTTCGAAGCAAATACGAAAGGAATATTTGGTATAGCCCAAGTTCTAAGTCTGATTTCTTATTGTGCACCACCCTCTAGTCGATTACAGCACCTTTACTCTTAATGATCATGCAGAAGTTTGACCAGCTGTGTGACCATAATAACAACGCCGATATATAAGGCGCCATAAATGCGGCCCTAACCACTACAAGAGCGCTGTACAACCTAAGACAGAAAGTCAGCGGACAGAGTAAGCCTTGGACAGCAGGAACACTTTCAACTTGGTTTTAAAGGAGTCTATTGAGTTGGCCAGTCTAACGGTAGGTGGGAGACCATTCCAACACTGCGGACCAGTGTCCTGATCCTCAGCACACGGAGATCAGTCTTCACAGAGGACGTTGATGGGAACCATGTGAGTCAATTTGTTTGAGGCTGTTTTACCAACTGCATCGTATTGAAACCATCCGCAGATTCATTTCTGCCTCAGTTGACGTCATTTTGGTCAACAGCTTCATTGTCTATATGGTTGGCCACTGTTGCAGCCTACTGGTGGATTTGCCCACTTTTTGGCTAGAGCTCAACTCTGCTCAACGTCTCATGTTTGGCCAGATGCCATCCAATCATGTTGTGAGCGCTTTTTCACATGTTCAGAAAAATTGTTCCATGCAGCGGGTCCTGCGACAGATATTAAGGAACAGTTGCCATGCTTGTGGCTGGAGAACATGCAGTCGACTAAGATCTTTAAAAAAATCTGCTACAAATTCTGTGGTCTTCTACGAGGTTTGGCAACTCTTCCTTTTCTGTCACAGGACCCACTGCATAGAAGTCTTGCGGCTGTGTGATTGATTGGTGGCCACCAATCATTCTGGATGTCCCAGCACATCTTATGAGGGCATTCAAAACGTTTTTACCTAACCCCTTTTTCTTGGATTTATGAGAACCTAACATTTTTATGAATATTGTATTGTATTTTGTATTGTTTTTAGGCATTTCTAAAGCGCTTCTAGTAGGGTGAACTGTTCAGAAGCGCTGCCAGTGCGCAAGTCCTCGCGAGAATAAGTAGGTTTTGAGAAAAGCGAAAGAGGATGAGAGACTGCCAAATAGAATTTTAGAGCAAACAGATGGAGAAAGCCCATTCCACAGAGAAAGACCAATTGAAGCAAAAGATTGAGATTGAGTCATAGTTGTTCTAGTTCGAGGAACCAAGAGGTCAAGTCTATTGAACGAGCGAAGTGGGCGAAGTGAGGAAACTGCATCGTGAATGAGGCCGAAGTATTACGTCAACCAGCTATCTCGGGGCAACACCCCGATGAGCCTTGAAGATTAAATTGAGAATTATAAATTGTATGCGAGCATGGAGAGGGAGCCAATGAAGTTCATCAGACATAAAAGGTAGAGATGTGAGAGAAACAATGAAAGTGAGCTATCAGTCTAGCAGCTGCCTAAGTACAGACATTATGTTTGGAAACTATTTATTTGAGTAATATGCATCTGAAGTTGGCCCACTGTATAAATTGTAAAACACTTAAACAACCATGCATTGAGTAATCACATAGGATCCCAAGCAAAACAGGTCAAATATTTCTTGATAATTGGTTACAATCTTGGTGTCTTAGCTAACTACCGCAGTCCCCAAATTTCACTCAATGGAGACGTCATCCACTTAAAAGCTAGTAGTAAATAAATTTAATATTACTTTCCTCAAGTCTTGTGAAGTACTATTTTCTTATTATATTTTTCTTTTGTGCTTTGGAACAGGCTTGGGAATACAAGTTCAGTAGACAACAGTTTGAACAGAAAGCCATGCTTTGGACGGAAAAGTATGCAACACATGATAGAATGGATGTAAGTATGTTTCAATACGTGAATATTTGAAAGAAGGACTAATTAACCTTACAGAAGTTATGGGTCTTGAACTCAGTTCCTCAGCATGATTATCAAATATCCTCCATGACTAAGTCCTGTATCTTCCATCGGTAATTCGTCAAAGTGTAGAAAGCAATTCCAAACGACAAAACGGACGCAGTTCGAATCAAGTATCACCGATAATGTTCAAATTCACAAAATCAAGCGACTACCAACGAATTTCTGCTCGAGTACGAATTGCTTGCAAGCTGTTCAACGGCAGGAACGTCCTATCGTTTACTCATATGTTCGACTCAAACGACGTAGCTTTATGTGAGAATATTATAACTGACTCCTACATACTCGAAGCTCTAAACTGCGACAATCTTAAACAAGGAAAACGCCGATTTAGTCTCATATTAATCTGTATAATCCGTACTTGACTTGTCATGTCATGTCACATCGTCATTTCGCGACGGTTGACTACATGAATGTGAGAGAGTGATGTCCAATGCTTTCTGTCTCTTACGATGTTCATTAAGCTTGTACCTCTTAAACCAGTCCATGCCATGACATTGTCAAACCAGCAGATTCTGGGTCTTCCACGACTTTGGCTTCCTTCCACTATACCCAACATCCCACTGTTCTCAATACTGTCTTTAGGCGGTCTCACGATGTATGTGTGTATGCATGTAATTGACTTCGGCAGCCTAAACGATGCCATCGTTCAAACTTCCTCCAGCTTATTTTTAAACAACTGTTTTGTCCCATGTGATGCAAACGTTACGTCATTAATAACGTCGTGAATAATAATGCTGTCTTTGATGTTCAACAGCTTCTGGGCATTAACAACATTAACATTTTATCTAATTGCCACTTTGATTAACTAAAACACCACCGTAGATTAATTAGCTTAAATAATCTACTTATAATTACCTCTTCGGAGGCTGTTGTCGACGAAAGTCGACACTAGGGGCTGAGGGCGGTTGACATTTAGGAATAGAGGGCTAAAATCACATACATGCAAACATACATGCATGCATACATACATGCAAGTATACATGCATGCATATATATACACACACATACTTACAAATACACACATACTTCATATGCACTCACATACTTACATATACACACACATACATAAACACACACACACATACATAAACACATGCATACACATAAATACATATACACATACATATACACACACACATACATACACACACATACATACATACACACAAACACACATACACACAAACATAAACACATACATAAATACACACATACCTACAAACATACTGCACACATACACATACATACACACAAATAAGCACACATATATACATACACACATGCATACACACAATGCATACCTACACACATACATACATACATACATGCACACATAGATGCATGCATACATACATACATACACACATGCACACAAATACACACTCACACAAACATCAGCAATCGTAATATTGATACATAACAAACGGGCTTGATTTGCATATCGAATTTCGCTTTGCTTTCGTATGTTTTAAATTAACCCCGTCTTTCTGAAAATATTCACGTGAGTTGAGAAATTGGGAGAATAGCGCTTTGTATAAATTTCATATCGCCAGAGCGTTCTGTTCATGAGTGTTCACGACTCAAAGAAAAACTTGATCTCTGGTTTATAGCTTAGATTGAGTATTTATAATTACTTACTAATTAGTTTAAAAATAAAAAACTTTACGTAACGTTCAGCTCACTAGTAGCGTTTCATAACATTTTGTAGCACTTCACCCACCCTCGAGCGTTACGTAATTATGTAATCCCTAACGGTTGCTAAGATCATTGATGACATGAATATTCTGAAACTTTGAAGATTATACCTATGAAAGACTCGAACGAGCGTAACTTATGTTAGATAAAAGCTATTTCGATTCTGTAAAAAGGATTTTGAAGCAGATGCATTGTAGAATATGATTTAATAAAAAAAACTAAAAACAAGTGATGGGTTTTGACCCTGCCTCACATATGTTACAGGCAATATGAGAAACCAGGGATTTAGTAAAATGCCTGGTTTTTTAGGCAATTTGTAAAATCCCCGATTTACTCGGGCATTTTACAAAATCCCTGAATAAGCCAGGAATGTTAGACAATCCCTGAAAGTCGTAGGTGAAAATTTGACAGATTGCATGACAAATTTGTGATATGTGCAGAGCTTTATGAGAGAAGCAAACAACATTAATTATTCAATTAACACCCCATTTCTGTTATTGAAAGTGTAATATAATTACCAGTTACGTCAGTTCATAATTATCAATCACATCAGCTCACAATTACCAATCATGTCTGTTCATAATTACCAAATCATGTCAGTTCGTATTAAGCACACAGTTTAGTCAATAAAATGCATAAGTTCAGTGTAGAATATTTTTTTGTCACACAACACACACGAATGACATCGACTGTTGCATTTAACTTTCGCTTTGAAACATTTGCACTTGTTTGTCTTGCAGCAACCAGCCCCTGAACAGTTGCATTTGGGCCGTCCACATATTACGTACGGAGCGAGAGGAAGGAGGGTTTAAAATTTCGGCCATTTTGCGTACGGGTGCATATGGTGGGGGAGGGGGTCCTGAAAATATGTACGTACGCAAATATAATTGTCTAATTATGACGTCCACACTACAGAATATGAGAATCAGAACTGTAAGCCTAATCACAGACTATATTCCTGCTTAATCAATTTTATGTAGCATTACAATGGTTTCAAATGCAAGTATTGTTAGTGTTTTAATTCTTTATAACAGTTGACAAATATAAGCTGTTAAATATGATGCTTAACAACATAAATAGCCTGTGGTAAAATCAATGTCTTATAGATGTTTTTAGCTATTTAATGTTTGCAATGGGGTTGGGTAGAGCTCAAATGTACGTATACATGGGGGAGGGGTCCACAGAATGTACGCTTTGCAACAGGGGAAGGGGGTCCGAAAATCGGATTTTATTGCGTACGTAGTATATGGATGGGCTCATTTCACAAATCTTTGCCCAACGCATTTGGACTCTAATTGAACCGCACTTTGTAGGCTTATTTCCTGCTCTGTTGAAATGTCATTAGTAGTGAGAAGCCTGTGGGTGCACAAATCAAATTGATTTAATATTTCCCCTTCGACATTACGGTCTGTACAGCAATGCGGTAGAGGTCGTTTTCGTCACAGTCACTAACAACACCCAGTATGTTCTTCTGTCAACAAGGTTTATGTGTATGGTAACATCTCCTGGATTTGCTGCAACATTTACAGCCACACTTTACCATGTTTTCCGCCTGGTGTACTGTGGGATCCAAAGCTCGCTTGCGTTGTGCTTGAATAGTATTACTAATGTGTTTGATCTCTTAACCATTTACGCAATATTCCTTGTTCATTACATTCTGCACCACAACAGGATGGTTTTCGGCTGTTTGCTACTCCGATATTCTCAGACCACATTCACTGGATATCGCTGATTTTAACTGAATGGATTGGCTTTTATCCATATTTGTGTTTGTAGTGCCTGGAATAGATTGGTGTATTTCAATGGTTGTTGTGGAAGGATCTGTCCACTGTTCTTGTCGTTGAGGTACCTGGAAGAGATTGGTTTGTATCTATTGAAGTGATCGGGCTATCAGTAGATGATTGTGTGTTAAAAGCTGAAAATAATCATCCTCCGTCGCCATGCGCTCTAGAAGCTCAGTTGGTAAGGTAGTTGAATGAAGGCCTATTTTGGGATTATCTCCAAACAGGGCCATATACAGCGATTGCTTGATTCGAGTGATAAAGCTAGAATTTTTCCTAAACTGCAAGAATTTAAGTCCAACTGGCAAGTTGGCAAGTCTGGATTTTTTCACCCAACCAAGCAATTAGAGTTAAGATGTTCAACAGATCCTTGACTGTGGCTTTCCATGTACCATGTTGGTGTCGTTTTGTAGTTGAACTTTGCATTTGCAATTAAATCATCGATGCTGTCGCAAAAGTCCTGTGTGCTCAACTGTAGAGGCCGAGACCTACATGTGATGGACAAGGAGAAGATCCTAGCTCACAATCCTGGTACTAGAAAGGAAGAAGCATCTGCTCACATGGGGGAAGAAGACTTTGGTGTCCAATATCCCAATATGGTTTCTTCAATATCCCAAGAGTCTGACAATACATCTAGGTCGAAATCTCTGATTAATTTGTTATTTGTGAAAACCTCAAAGATAGAAGCAAACAGTGTGTTGGCAAAAATTGTGAGTTTCAGTTCATCCCTACTATTCATCACGAGATGTGTGCGTTAGGGACAGTCAGAAAAAGAACAGATGTGGCCAGTTTATCAAGGAGCCAGACTGCGTTTCTAATTAGACTGACTTCATGTGTGGCATGGACCGAATGTCATGTGACTTGATACCAGCAACTGGCAAGTAGGCATGTGTTTGTAACAGAACTGGTGTACGAAGGCAGTCATGCATGGCAAAACTGGCTCTGTGTGTGGTACTGTGATTCGAGCAGTTTCACATCCATGTATAGATGTAATATACATGTATTGATTACAACAATAACTACCGGTAGTACACTATAGCGTCTCAAATTAATCTGAACTTATTTCTTTTTTAAAGCCTACTATGATTTGCAGAGAAGGCAGTAGCCGAATCAATTTCATAGTTGGGATCTCCACAACTTTGGAAATATTATCAGGGGTCATAGGACTAAAAAGGTTGAGAACAGCTGCATTAGATTGTCCCATACATGTCCTATACTGTACTATCAATGTTTTCTGTATTTGCAGGAGCACGTATCATCAGAATGAGCCAAGATGTGAAATGACATATGCTATGAATTTATGAAACATTTATGCTTCATAACAGTCTGATTTAATTTAATGACATACGAACGCTAAACTAGTTTGCTAAATTAAAATATTTCTAAAGTTATTTCAGAAGTTATGTCAGGTTAAAAATATTTCATAAATGATTTTTTCATTGTGCCCTTTTTCTGTGGCAACACAATGTTTTGTTTAATAGTATATCATTATTTAGAAAGTAAACAATCTGACAAAAATGCAGAATTGCTAACATGAGTGACAGTACTGTGGTTGATAAAAGTTGTGGTGAATTGAGAGGGAACAGATTGGAGGTAGGAGTTGGTGAAGGACATGCTTGTGATTGTGTAATACGAAGAAGTTTGGCATCTGCTATTTAGCAAGTTCTGAGACTGTTGGGAAGTTTGGTAACTTGTTTGGCACATTTGTGCCTGGGACACAATTTCTAGAGCTGTACCGACATCACTTTTTGCTGATACCGATTATTGCCGATTATTTCATTGCCGATACTGATTATCTACCCGATTATTTTACCGATTATTTCATTGTTTCCCAAGATGTATGGTTCTAAAAGATAGAACTGCCTATGATACAAGCAAAACACTTGCTTTGTAGGAGACGTATACATGTAGTTGGGAACTAATCCTTGGCAGGCAATACAGATTAGGCACAGTGCTCGCCGTCGACCTTGCATGACATAGGAGAGAAAAGAGATAAGCCCTATCTATGTAACTGGATGCCACAGGCACTTTTACAATCTGCACTTTGGCCTAAAATACCGGCCAGCAGAGATGACAACTGGTAATTAATTAAGCAGACTCACTCTGCACAACAGCTTTCCCACGTTTTATACTAGCACAATGCCTACTGGGTGGTCTGAAGCTGCATGCTATGGGAATGGAACGGAATGCTGTCCTTCACAGATCCAATGATGTTGCTGTTGTAATTTTGCTCTTAAGACTGAAAATAATATTATAAAATTAAATATCCGCCGATTATCTTACAGATATCCGATACCGCCAATATCTTTATAATCAGCGCTGATTATGAGTGCTGCCGATGTATCGGTACAGCTCTAATAATTTCGGTTGTGATCTGCTTTTTGCCATCATGCTGATATCCTGGATACTTCTGGGTCACAGTTCAGAAACACACTTCCCTGAAAAAGATGGCTTCCCACTCTTCTTAAAAATGACAGAACTCTGAATGACATATAACTAGGGATGAACCAAAACTCGGTTCGGTCCAATTTTATTAGTACTTGGCAAAACTCAGACAAACAATGGGTCCAAGTATTAATCTTTTTGATTTTCTGTTTTGAAAACTAAAATCTGATTTAATTATGTACAAAATGACAATCGACATAACTAAAAGTACAAACTACTGCTATTTCTAGTTACAAAACGACAATCGACCTAACTAAAAACAAATGCTGTTTTATGCTGTTTTAGTGTTTACAAGTTACTACTTCCTAGAGTTCACAGAGGCAAAACTAAACAATTCATTAAAGTTGTGCAAACTGCAAATATAAACATCAAGAGAATGAGATTTTCTTAAATATTTGAAACACGGTCTTTGCAAAATTCAACTCTTAAAACTCAGACTCGACAAGACATTGACGAAATTGAATTCATCCCTACACATAACAGAAGATGTCAAAATGTGATTAAATAAGGTCCAATTAATAAACATATAGTGTGCAGAATGATCATGTATATTTAACATTTCAGACAAAGCCATACCATAAAAGACCAGTATTTACATAATGCACAAACAAATACATCACACAGCACAACCACTGAAAAATTGAAATTATTTTATGGCTTGCCATTGGCATTTATAACTGATTCTATTTCATAATATAATACAGATGTTGGATTCATTCTTTCTGGGCTTCTTTTTCTCATTGATGTTACTGTAACTGTGAGATTCTCGATCACTGCAGATTTTCACTTTCTTCTTTTCTTCTTGTGCCTTAACTGCTTTCTGGAGAGGGGCTTTAACAGGTGATGCATCCTAAATGACAGAAGCAGTTGTTAACATTTTAAATTATAATACTAAATTGACAAACAATATCTGAATGTAGAAAGTGTAATCCAACTAAGCATTTATATGATGCCTTTCACAACTACTCAAACATGCTGTCTCATTTGATGACTAAGCGATGTAAATTTGCTGTAAATTTTCACGGTCATCTTGGGATTCGCAAAATTCGCGAATTTTGGATATTACCGCGAATTTTAACGTTTTTGCGCGAATGGCTGCGAACATAGGTGCCAACTTCTAATTTTGAGTACTGGGGCAGGCTCAATGTGCATGTATAGGCTAATGATAATCGCTAGGCCTACAACTGTTAACTCACAAAATGTTGAACTTGAACTGACAAGAGTCTTACACAAAAGTAGCACGCTTTTTACTTAATTTAAGTTAATAAGCCAAAAAGTAGTCCCAACTAAAATTCTGACAAGTGGTAACGCACTTTTTACTTAATTTAAGATAATAAGCCCAAAAGTAGTCCCTAACTAAAATTATGACAAGTGGTAACGATGGATTTTTTCGATTGAATCTGACTGATTTTATGGCAGACGTATAATAAGGCCTACAGCTGCTGGCCCTGATAGTCTGACTGCATATCTCAAGGGGTCGCCCCAATGCAGCAATACTTGCCGAGCCTTTCGCCAGACTTTTTTTCATTTGGAAAGAACTTTGTCGTCAACATCGGTAGTCACTCTCTAACTTGCGCCGAAACGCCATACTTACTCAACGGACTGTCGAACTTGGGAAGACCTCAGGCCCAACTCCTGGGGTAACAGAAGTTTAGGGGAGTAATCTAGGTTTTCCCTGGGCATCTACTGGATCTTACTGCTGATGCCCGACAGGTGTCTAACCCAGGACCAAGAAGGGGTTTTGCCACATTACTTATGTGGCAATAGCGCCTTGCGGGCTATGAGTTGCCCTCCCTTCCAGGCCTCCCTAGTGTTTGCGGGTCTGTGGGCACCATTGTATATACATTGTATCTACAATGTATATACATTGTGTATACATTGTAACTACATTGTATCTACAATGTATCTATGAATATTTATGAGCCTGATTATATACAATGTATCTACATTGTAACTACGTTGTAGCTATGAATATTCATGAGCCTGATTATATCTAGTCTGTATATACATTGTAACTACATTGTATAAACATTGTATAGACAGTGTCTAGACATTGTGACCAAAGAGTATAAATAGAGACTGTTAGGCAGTCAAAGAGAGATTCGGAAAACATTCGGGGAGAAGAGAGAGCAAGCAGTCAGTGGTCGTTGGGACATTTGGTTCGAGGGAGTCAATTTCGACAATTTCAATTTCTACACATTAGTTACGAATTCGCCTACAGGCTACAGCACACTCCAATCCTCACAGCAGTTGTTCACGATTCAACCACATAGGTTGACCCATTCCTCTTCCACCCTCACAGTGCTCGATCCTGCCATCACCACATCACTAATCGATTACAGTTTGAGTTGCAGTCAGTTAATCAGTTTTGTTGATTTTTGTGAATAAATACGAAGTTAGTAGAACGCTTGTCAGTCTGTTCGTTGAAACTAAACTGCATCGCCGACATTGATAATTGCTCTCAACATTGCACCAAAAAGCCATACTTAATTACTTACTCACCGGACTATCGAACTCTGGAAATCTGCTGAACCGCCTCCTGTGTTATCGGAAGCTTAGGAGAGGCGAACCGAACTCGCGACAGTTTGATACATCAGAAACAGGGTGAAAACGGATTCTGCTACACTTACTTATTTCTGTGGATGGAACAGAGCTCGCTTGACAACAAGTTTACCTACTACAATTTGCGATTGTTTAAATGACTTTTGGCTGATGCTTGAATCTGCGAACTTTTGGTCTGTGCTGTCTCCAAAACCCACAAGCACCACCATATCACCTCTGCCTTCAAATCACTCCACTGGCTCAAAATACCTGAGCCAATTGAATACAAAGTCATAAATAATCACTACAGCCTACAGGCTACAGCACACTCCAATCCTCACAGCAGTTGTTCACGATTCAACCACATAGGTTGACCCGTTCCTCTTCCACCCTCACAGTGCTCGATCCTGCCATCACCACATCACTAAAATTTGCAAATTGCTGCATAGCCATTGCTGTTCCGCCTCTTTGTAACAAACTTCTAACAGTATTAAGACAAATGGATATTTGTCTTAATATTCATCCTCACCAAGACACAAACACCGATCACCTCTTGCTATCTCCCCACAGGTCTTTCACTCAAAACTGAAAACACTGCTCTTTCACAAATCCTATCCTGATTCCCCTCCTCCCCTCTAGGCGCCATGGGTCGTGCTCTTTAACTAGGGGCCTCTGTGGATAAATGTTTCCTTGTTCATAAATTTAGTAAATTTTTTGCGTTTGCAAAACCTGGTTGAAAAACACCAATGTTCTTAAATGCATGTAATGCAATTATTGTGCGGCACAGTGGCCGATCGGTCAGAGTGGTCAGCCCGTAACGTTCAGTGTGCGCTGAGTAAGCGGATTCGACCCTCGTCCGAGGAGTCACTGTGTAGGGACCTTGAGCAAGTCCTTTGCGCACAATTGCTCTGCAGTACAACTGCAATTGCGCTGTTGAGGTGTGTGTGCACTTCTGAGCAAAAAATGTTGGAATAAGGGCAGTATCAAATTTCGGTAATAAATAAAAATAAAAACAAAGCACTTTGCTAAAAATGTAACACTGTTCCTGCCGACGAATTTGACAGTTTTCCTGCTGCTCGTGTTTTTGATGTGGTAAAGGCAAAGGTTCTACACATTAGTTACGAATTCGTGTGTGAAAACATTCGGTGGCTAGAGGAAGACGCTCAGTTTAAGTTCGGTACATTTCAGGTCATTAGCGGCGATCTACTATTGTGCAGACAATGCAATGTGCCCCGTCGAATTTAATCAGAGGGACAGTTGCACTAAGCACCTAAATACCGTGAGTGGAAAGGTGAAAAGGGAAAAATTGCAACCTGCTTTTTCAGCTGTGTTTGCAAAGCAGACATCGCAGCAACAGCACCCGCCATTATTGGCATGAATGATTGCTGATTATACTCAATTATTGACTTATATGTTGTGTTACACATTTGATTACTGTTACCAACGAGACTCGTTGTACCTGAAGGAGAGTGTTGTTCATCGCAGGACGCCGGAAGGTTTGGAGCAAGTCCCAATGCCAAAGGCGCTATGCGAGCATTTTACGAAGATGGCACATACAGGTGTCACCGGTGGACATTTGGGCATCAGGAGGACCACCTGATGGTTAGTCCGCAGACTGGCCAGAATGGTCAAAAGATGTCAAATGCTTTTGCCAGCAATGCGAGAATTTTTGTCGATATCGGAGAGGACAACCTCCTTGACAAGGAGTGCTACAGGTTGTCCCATGCGGTGAACCGTGGGAATGAGTGAGTACTGACGTCACAGGGCCGCATCTACAAAGCAAGAGGGGAAATTTTATATCCTCACCATGATGGACAATTTCACGAAATTCGTTGAAGTCTTTCCTATGGCGAACCAAGAGGCTACGACCGTTGCCAAGGCTTTTGTGGAAAATGTTGTAGTTTGTTACGGAGTCCCTCTGCAGGTTTTAACGGATCAAGGACGGAATTTCGAAGGGAAGGTATTTCAGGAAATGTGTCGATTACTGGAAAAAACTTGATAAAATACGGACGTCCAGCAGTGTAACGGCATGATCGAGAGATTTCATCGGACACTTCATTTGATGTTGGGGAAATTGGTTGATGAAAATAAAAACAATTGGGACGAAATTCTTCTGTATGTTGCAGCCGCGTATCGTGCTTCGAGTCATGATGCCATGGGATTTTCGCCGACGGGCTCCCTTGGATATTGTTTACGGAAGTCATAACGAAAACGACGAGGACAGCCCAACGTTTTCTACATATGTCGCCGAATTGAAGTACAAGTTCGACGAGGCATATAATCTGGGGCATAGTAATTTGAAAAGGCGGTCGAACGTGGTAAAAGGAATTATGATCTGCGAGTGAGGACCGCAAAGCATGAGGCCGAAGAGTGGGTGTTCTATTTCAGCACACGGAAATATGTGAGGAGAACCCCTAAGTGGCAGCGCAATTATATTGGGCCGTTTATGGTGGTACGGGTTTGTGGTCCGGTCAATTACCTCCTACAGAAGTTGCCAAAAGCTTTTGTAGCGCATGTCGATAAACTACGGATTTACTATGGGGCAGTGGGAGTTGTCTGCTGCATCTGAAGCAGTGGCAGCCACAGCAACTCTACCAGTCGATCAAGACGGTTACTTGGGATGAGGTAACATGAAGCAAGCGTGGAACAGGCCGCGAGTAAAGAAAGCTCCGACGGCAGAGGACGGATGAGAAAATTGTCCGTCAGCGAATATCTGAGGTTATCGTCTGACCCTGGAACGGATGAAAAGGGAAACGATATGCCATGTTCGGCCTCAGGTGCAAATAATTGGCCTCGACGATGCATACGTGGTCCCGTTCGATTTTAGTAGGGAAAGACGACTGGCAGACGTAACATAGTGCAGGTAAAAAGAGCGAAAAGACGAGCGACGACCCACCCATGGGTCAGAACGAATGCTATGCGGACCCGGAAGGTGTGATTTGAGTCGATTAACACTGTGCAACTTCGTCATTTTAACCGTCGAAAAGGACTTTTATTTTCATAAGCGATTTCTGAAAGGACTTCTATTTGCAGGATCGAACAAATGTTCTCGTCAGACAACTGGACTTTTAGTATAGTGTTATTGTGTTATGCCTGCTTTCTGTTGAACTGTCTGGTTTCGTGTGATTAACTGTTTGGTTTGTTATGCAGTAGCTGTTATGAATAGTTTGGACTGTTCGACAATTGAGTCCACGTGATTTTCATGTTATTTGGTATAGGGTTGGACTGTTAAGGCTGTTAATTTGCTTTGTGGACTCTTGTCTGAACTGAAGCTGAAGGACGCTGTAATTAGGGGAAATAGTGTGATTAGGCATTCCCAACAAGAGACTTTTGGGATGTTGCTGTGGGAGGCGTGTAACTGTTCAGTTTCGCCTACCTAATGTCTGCCTGCTGTAGCATCTACCTGCTGTATACGCTTATCTACTATATACTGTAGTCTATCTACTATCTACTGTAGTCTATCTACTATTTACTGTATCCTATCTACTATCTACTGTATCCTATCTACTATCTACTGTGTTGTCTCTAATGTCTACTGTCTCCTACTGTGTAGTCGTCTACTATCTCCTGTCTCCTATCTACTGTGTATCATCTACCGTCTACCGCAAGTTAGTATAAAAGTCGCAGGAAGATCCGAATCGTCGTTGCCTGGAGATCGTCATCGGGGAGCCTTGTAGCTTTGGCCTTGCAGTCTCGGCTCCTAGGAAGCACGAATAGTTGTTGTGGCTTTGCGATAGTTGTCGTGGATAAAGGACATCATAGCTTTGCGATTGTCGCTGCCAGCCATTGACGTAGCATAGTAGTCGCCGTCAGCCATTGACGCAGTGTAGCACTTAATCGTTAGTTGTTGACGTATACTATAGGGCGTATTGAGTGAGTGCGATACGGACTGTTTCCGAATAGGTGCTACAGAAGTATTGTTTTCCACTGTACATTAAAAGAGCACTATCGAACAAGCGTGTCTTATTCCAGGCGTCATCCAGAAAGGACCTATTTAAACCTAAAATGGTGAGTCTTCAGCAAACTACTGAAACCTTACTCAGCGAACTGTAACTCGAACTACCCCCATATCGGAAGGGGCTGCAAGTCGTCATCCTGGTCACTGTCGAATAGGCCACATTCAATAAGAATAAAAAAATAGGTCAACATTCAACAAATGCACACCACTGGATATCGTAAGCTTAGTACATACTTAATACTAGTTATAACAACATGGGCCGGCTTGTCTGTTAGGTAGACTAGGCAGCTGCCTACTTTTAGGGGCCCTTATTTTGCAAAGTTAATATAAAAGTTTTTTTGGGAAATCCATAAATGAAACTATGTTGACTTATTTTTAATTCTGATTATAAATTTATAAATAAATCAACAAACCATCGATTATTTCTTTGTTGACTGACAGTGGTAGTTAATTCATTATATTGAGTCTATTATGACTAAGTGATGAGAGACCGACAAAAAGCGAATTGGCATAATCAAGGTGAGAGCAGACAAGTGAGTGGGGTCGATGCTAGAAAGCAAAGGGAGAGAACGCAGGCATTGGCATGAACCGAACAGAATTGCCTCGGACTTGTCTGGTTTATGGATAAACCATTGAAACAGAACCATGCATACATAGATGAGAGGCAGTCCTCAAGTTTTAGTATCCCAGACTGACCAGTGTGTGACAGAGCAATATGGAGCCGAGTATCATCTGCATACTTGTACTTGTAATTGAATTGCTAAGTGCTTAGCTATGTGACTGATTGGGAAAGTAAAGACTAAATGATAAAGATCCCCATGGCACTCCAACATTTCAAGAGTGTGCTCAGACAGAGCAGAATCAATGCCCACCTGTCAATTAGGATTATGCACAGAATTTAGAAGTTTGTTTTGATTCAGTGATTCTAAATTCTGTGCACATCTGGAGCGCATAATTTGAGAGCCACCCAGGTAATTAAAGAATCAATGCATTCGTATTGTTTATTATTATTTATTAATGACCAAGTAAATTCAATTTGTAAATCCTGTTATTACTTTGTTTGTGACATACAAAGTATTCGACAATATATCCCTGCTGAAACATTAATTTTACTGGCTAAAGCACTTGTTTCTAGTTGCCTAGATTGTTGTAATTCTCTCCTGTTTGGTATCACAAGAGCTAAATTTACTGAAGCGGCAAATAGTACAAAACTGCCTGGGCAGGGTTGTTACTGATTCTCGTAGGTGGGATCACATAACTCCCATTCTTAGATCATTGCATTGGTTTCCTGTTGAGCAACGAACTAAATTTAAAATTGATGTAATTACCTATAAGACATTTTCTTTTGGTCAGCTGGGGTACCTACACACTTTGCTTTTCCCCAGGGGTATCATCACTCGACTAGATCTTCCGATTTCTTGTCCCTTGCTATGTCTCCTGTTAGGACCAGTCTTGGTGGTTTGAGCTTACTCTGTTGCTGGTCCAAGGTTCTAGAATTAATTACCACACGCTGTTCTGGCCACCGAGTCTTTAGCTTCTTTTTGATCTAGGCTTAAACGTTTTTATTTACCCTTGCCTCTTCTCCTTAGACTGTCTTTCTGTCTCTTAGCACTGACCTTGGATTTGATCTGATTTTGGATTTGTTTTGGTGCGCCATGCCTTGTACATTATTATGGCGGCTCTATAGAAGTCTTTTTAGTCATTGAAAGCAATACCTCTGTTTGTTGTTCCTGTTCACAACCTGAGCTTTTTGTGCTCTGATTCCTCTGTTGATTTCTATACTTGCTTAGTGAAAGTTGAAACTCGGATATCACCTGCTGTTTTGGTTTCAGTGGCAATAGACAGCTCTCTATACAAACAAACAAACAAACAAACAAACAAACAGACAGCATACATTTTTAAATTTGCACAACTGATGTATCGAGTATGAATGATTACACAGAATTTCATAACAATTACCTGTTATAAGAAAAACATACTAAATTTGTTATTAACATTTTAATAAATGGACACACTACATAGACAAAACAGTTTTATTCTCTTACTGAAATTCATGATACACTGTGCTTCTGAGTAGGTTCTGAATAGGTTCCATATAAATGCTCAGAATGAATGAATGCAAAACATCAGTCCATAAGATAAGAGGCAATCTATGGTTGATATGCAATTTCAAATAGGCTAACAAACACATTTAAGCAGAGTGAACAAACACAGGGAGAGAGTTCCAATGTAGATCCAGTAACTGGAGAAGCTTCTTCAGTGTTACAGTTCCTGATGTAGGTATGACAAGAGAACAGACCCAGTTCTATGGATTTTTCGTAAGTAGGCGGGATGTAATGTTACCGCCCCCACGCAAATACAAACAAGACATAACGAGGTTCTGAGCACTATTAACTTGCTAAATATACTAAGCAGTGTACATTGAAAGTCTAAATATTAAAATAGTCCAACATAGAAGAACGAGAAACAGAATTACAGAATTGTTTTATAATTTTTTTCAATCAAATGACACATTATTTATTTAAAATTCACTCTTCTGGCTTTCAATGCTGCAAACTCCCAAATTAACTTTTCCATATTTAGTTGATCTGCAATTTTCTTCTCGATTAAAATCGTGGCTGAACCAACTAAATGAGCCTGCACCTCATCAGATGCCGGACGCTTAATCAACTTCAGGATTACATCTTTCTGCTTGGTCGCAGATGATTCACGTCAGAGCCATAATTGTTTTATAATCTGGGCCAGACAATCGCTGCCTCTTTCTTCCTCTACCATCCACCATTTGGTTATGATGTTCTTTCGCATTTAAGGGAATTAATTTTAATTAAATATCCTATTTCTGTTCAATTTAAAACTTTAAGTTTTTAACTGATGTTGATAAATAAGGCGCTCATAACCGGTAGTTGAACGTAATTGATGAATAGTGAATTGAAAATAAAGATTTTTTTGAGAATGTTAGAAAGGAGAAGAAGCAGATGAACTATAATAATTTATTGAAAAGAGAAAATATATTTCATTGATAAATATATTTATTTATATAAAAATAATTTAGAATATTGTGGTCTAAGAAAATATTACTTTCCTATGCTATGCATATTTATTTAATAGAATTCAATAAAAGTGTCGCCCCTGAAAAATGGCAAAACTTGCCACCATAGATGGTCGCCTACTTCACCTGGATCTGGGCCTGCAAGAGAAAGATAATTAATCAACCGACCTTGTTGAATATAATGACGAGTCTAGGGAATAAGAACTTATATTAAGTATTGTGGCTGTCAGAGCTCTAAGTGTATCAATACTTACTTAATTTTAAGCCAATGCAAAAATTTAAACATGTTCAGATTTTTGCTCTAGCCAAAAAGTTCTGAACTCTCTGCAGCTTCAGTAGGTTAGGCTCAACAAGTCTAATTTAAGATTTAAGAGGCAAGTTACTGTAACTAGAATACTGGGAATCAATGCGTTTGCCAGAGATATCTTTGCAGACAATATTATTATTATTATATGAACATTTGTAAAGTGTCTCTTGCAGTAGAATGAGTAGACTTCAGAGGCAGTCACAATGTGACAGGTGCATGAAAAAGAAGAGCTGCACAAGAATCCTACTCTAGACAGCCAGGGAAAGGTAATTCGATAGTGAGGTACCCACTACAGCTACAGCCTGGTGCTGGAATAAAGAAATTCACGATCGCGGTATGATAATATCAAGTCGGTCAGTAGAGCGAAGAGGGCGAGAAGAATGAGCGGAGAGTGGCTTACACATTAAGTCATTGATATTTAGGTACTACACTACAGTGCTGAGACTTGGCAACCTTCTATTTGATATGAGACAAATCGGGAGTTCGTGTAGATCAATGATCATGTAACCTCTTAACAGGTTAAGAGGGGACATGATCTTATGCACATGTCATGTTACCAAAGGTTATGTGAAGGGAATCTTAGAAGCTATGTAGACATAACAGGACTTTATATTACACAATTGAAATGTCAAAAGATGAACTATTGCTTTACTTTCTCAACTGTTAAAGAAAACCTGAATTGCTGGATTGCCATGTCTAAATATAACCCACTGTCTTATTAAAATATAGCCCTGTAATACTGAACTGACATGTCTAAAAATAAACCTCTGTACATAAGGTCAACCACATAAGAAATATAGACCCTGTACTGTGCTATAGCCGTGTCTACATGTACACTTTGACAAAACAATAGAGACAATTACAGAGAACCTTTCAACTTTTGTCCAATTTGTCTTGGTGTTCAGACCAAGCTTGGTGCTTCTGGACTTCAACTGCAAAAGGCCATTGACCATTAAAAGGGGGGGGGGCATAGAGTAGTGGTGAACACACTGGGGTGCAGAGCTGAGGAACTGAGTTCCAGATACGTATCCCCTGTAAGGTTGGCTAGTCCTGCTTTCGCTAGGCGGTGGCATTTGTTAAAATGCAAAATGAAACTCCTGTAATAACTTGTCATCATTGGTCATTCTGAGGTTTGTCAGTTTCAAATGAAACGAATATTATTATTAAGTGAAGATTATTAGAGCATCACAGAAGACAAGCAGCATTTAAGACAGATTGCAGTCTTAGGGACCCCAACTAGTAACGAATTACAATAATCAATCCCTGTGCAAACAAATACCATAATTGCAAGCACTGTGATCTGAAGCTCAGGAATAGGTGTTCCCTATACATCGAGGCACTCTCAAGAGTGACGCCCAGATCAGGAAAACTGGTAGAAAATCATATGGATGCAATCATATCCATTTCTCAAAACAATTGTACACATTAATGAAGGACTTAGGTGTAAACTTTACTTAGTTTAAATAGGTTTGTTTAGTCAATCAATCAAGGTGTGAAACAATTAGGTGATTCAAAGACATGGAAGCAGAGACATATTCGACAATTAACATAAAAACAAACAATAAAGAGTATATGCTGAGTGGTTGTGTTGGCTGGCACATTTGATGGGCATATCTTGCCGGGCACTATCCCTTAACTGGGGAAGATGTATATATTGTATGTCATCTCTTCCCCGACAGTCGATAAGCTGTCGAGGAAGAGATGTGTGTATATGTCAGGCAAGATATTGGATTTTTGCTGGCCGGGGATGCCATATAAACGCGTCATACACAGCAAAATTGTTCTCGAGCCTGTAGTGCTAAAAATTGTCTAGATTAGGTAGTCTGTGGTGTGACAAGAGTTATCCATTAGCAAAAGCGTTTTGTTGACAACGTCACTTAAGCGTGCGTTAGGTAAATAAACCATAGCATCAAGAGGTTGTATGCTAACATCAGCAGAGGTCTTCAGTGTCACCAGAATTGGAATTAGATGAATGGGAATTTGAACTAGATAGGTTAGATAGCGATTACAACGCGAATAGTAGCAGTGACAACAGTAGAAGTGAGAACACCGATACCATTGTCCCTCATGTGATGTCGCACCATGTATTGTGCCTTGTTTCAAGGATTTTCATACTAAAATATAGCAAATGTTTGTCCTGAACAGTGGCAATGAGAGTCTCGAAATGAACATTTTCATTTATTCCCTCTTGAATTAGTAGAAAAAAACAATATTGTTGTTGTCAGAATGAAGAACATTGGGTTTTTATCAGTAAATGTGCATGATATAAAATTGTATTTTTCAGCTAAATTAATTCCCCAGGAGCTGGTTATTAACCACCTAGGTTATTCCCAGTCAAGGGGTTAATAGGGCGCTTTTAACAGGGTGCTTTAATGGGGCGTTTTGTCATTGGGCGCTTACGATGGGATATCCTCGTAATTGGTTTTGAGACATCCATCACTATAAATTACCAACATTTCCTGTTGTCATCATAATTTGGTCACATAGACCACTTTATTTAATGGCAATGAGTAAAATAGATTCTGTGGGGTCAAGTTGTTGGGACAGTTTCAGTATCAGATGACTTTTAACATTTACGTAGAAGTTGTAAAATCGTGGTATTACCTCCACTAAGCTGAATATTGATTTGGCTTTGAGATTTTATTTCTCCAGCTGGGCTGTTGTGCAGACAAAGCATGGGAACAAATTTACTTTTGGCGAGTCGAACCACAAGACGACCAGCATCAGAGGTTATGTGCAGTTCAAGAATTGGTTGATGCATATCGAACACTGTAACTTGTGTACCATGACAAATGCTCCAAACACGAATCGTATGATCCATTGAACCTGAAATTACCAGTAAAGAGACAACTGATGCAATACGTATGTGGCACCAAAATCTAATGACAAACATATGCTAACAATGCTAAGCAAAAATTATTTGTTAAAGACTATGAGAGTCTCAATGTAAACTCAGATCCAATATTATGATCTGCTGGCTTTGATGGTATTGTTGCCAATGCTCACTTTACTCAGAGCAAGTTACTACAGATATAGATACCATATTTTGTGTGTGTTCTTGCATGTATACTAAAAAAGTCAATGGGCCAATCGGTTACGTCACATCCCGGCATGAGCCAGATTAATTACCTAGACACAGAAACAGCTGACCATGTGAAAACTGTGCCATTTCTGGAACATATTTTAAAAAGTATATGTATTATTATTATCATTGATCATGTACAGCATCTCTTCATTTAGCCTAGCAGTTCTATGGTGCACTGGTGCTATATAAATCATTTTATTATTATCATTATTAATGTCTTTTATCATTATTATTAAGATTTAAGCGCAGAAGTTATATATTCTGCGAATAAGGTGTTTTCTGTGAATGTGTGTGTATATAATTTGTCTGAACTGAAGAGATGTTCAACATCTGTGAATATGCATGCAGCTGAACACTGACAGGTGTATGCATTTATTTAAGGGCAGTGTCTTACCTAGCATAATGAATTAGCACTTCACACATAGCAGCTGGTAATGTTGAACAGTGTCTAATATATAATCGATTTTGACGATTTGTACCAGCCAGGGCTCGAAATAGACAGGAATGGACCGGAACGCTGTTCCTGTTCGTAAAATGCAATGGTACTATCGTTCCATTTCATCAAATATGTTGAAATGCATCAGAGCTCCGTTCTTTTTCGTCGCGTAAAAATGAAACTGTCTTTACTTGGCCAATCTGCTGTTCAGCCTGTTCCAGGTGGAAATTATTACAAATTTCGAGTGTAAAGTCCATGTTTTGTCATGAATTACAATACTAATCTCGAAATATTGTCAATAAAGGGGCATTAAATATAACAAGGTGGCAAACAGTGGCACGTACGGTCCCACTCTTTCCAACTCACAGTTTATTTGCTTTTGACATCATGTTTATCACCTGTCAATGTCTAAAAATAAATATAGTCAAAAAGGATGATTGTGTATTTGTGTATCTGCTATTTCATTTTAAAATTGCAATGAAGATTTTATTTTAATAGAAGAATAATTAGATTCAGAAAAATAAATATATTTGATAATTAACCATCATGAGTTTAACCCTTTAACGACCAGCTGCATATGTTTTACCATACATTTTAGTACATGCTGGTCATTAAAGGTATTATCATATATGATATATTAAAGGTATTATGAATTGGTTGATAAACGGCCAAGTGATAAACTGATTATCCGGATGCACCTTCCAGAAAGAGTTAGAAATTCAGGAAAGGCCGACAGAGGATGGCCAGTGTTCAACTCAAGTAGCTTAGTAGTTGTTGGTGAACTTGGCGAAGAAGTTCAAGAAGATGAAGGTACCGTATATACTTCACTATAAGTCGAGAAATTTAATGCCATTTCAGGACGACAAAAAAGGGCCTTCGAGTTGTACTCGAGAGGCAAACTTTACATAAGAGTTTCGGACGACGAATGTTTAACGCGTGTTTAAAAAATGGACTCAAAACTTACACCCTGAGTTGTCTTCTTTTAACAACGAGATAAATCACATTTCAACATATTCCTGACTACGAATAAATATTAATAATGTTATTATTATACCTATACGATATTAGTCTATTTTAAAAATGTTATTAAATACTTATGCGATGTATTTCAAGCATCGAAGACGAATTCCTTTATTATCGCGTTCGCTTAAGCCACCGCCAAAAGAAACCAAGTACTAGCTTGAATGCCATCGTAAAATAATGCACTAGTTGCTATATTTATTTACCACATTAAAAATTTGCTTGTAATTATGCTGATTAGTCTTCTTGACCGATCTCACGATTCAATTTACGTGTAAGCCATCGTAAGTTAACGCACTTTGTGATATTTATTTATCGCCTCGTAAATGCAACTGGTAATATTTATTTAGCCTTTCTTTGTAAAGTTTGCTTGCAAATATGCTACTAGGTATTCTTGATCGAACCCGTCATTTACTGTCGGATACCATCGTAAATAAACGCATGTTGTGATATTTATTTATCGCCTCGTAAACGCAACTGGTAATATCTATTTAGTGTCTCATAGTAACATTTGTTTGCAAATACGCTGCTAGGTATTCTTGATCGAACCAGTCGTTTACTGTCGGATACCATCGTAAGTAAACGCACTTTGTGATAATTATTTATCACCTCGTAAACGCAACTGGTGATATTTATTTAATGTCTCATAGTAACATTTATTTGCAAATACGCTGCTAGGTCTTCCTGATCGAACCCGTCGTTTAATTAACGTCATAAGTCATCGTAAATAAATGCACGTTGTGATGTGTATTTATCGCCTCATAAACGCAACTTGTATTATTTATTTAGCGGCAAACAGCAAAATTTGTTTGCAAATATGCTGCTATAGGTCTTCTTGATCGAACCTGTCGATTCGGTTAATGTCATATGCCATCGTAGATCAATGCACTTGTGATATGTATTAATTTCCTGGTAAACGCAACTCGTAATATTTATTTAGCGTTTCAGAGTAACATTTATTTGCATTATGCTGATTGGCTTTGATCCGATCTTTGGTTGCAATTATATGTTACAAAAATTAAAGAGAACCAGTTTCTCGGAAAAAGCTGCCATGCGATACAGTTTGTTCATCATTATTATCACTATAAACAGAATATTTCGCCTAGCAGACCATAACAATATTGCTACCTAGTTCTTACAGACGTTGGCTATTAGCGTGCAGTATTTTCGTTCAGCTTAATGACAGCACAGACTCTATGTGGCATAGATTGTCATAGCCGTATTGCGTGCACCATCCTGCTGAAATACTCCCAAGATCATTGTCAATAAATAACTTTCGTTGCATAACGCTGCCGTTATCTTTCGAATGCTAGCTTCGCGTATTGTTTGAGAACGTTTGAAATGTAGGACTGCAAGTTAAGTCTGGTACCATTTGGCACAAAATGAAGGCGTGTGAGACCTCTGGTCGTCATCCCACCCCACATCATCACCGATGGACTAAACTTCATCTGTGGAGCAGACGTAAGGTTCACTTCCTGTTACCCCAAACTGTAGCGTTTTGTACATTCGGTACATAAAACACCTTGAATGGTGACTTATTGGCAAACAAAACACTAGACCAGTCTTCCACAGTTCACGCTCCTATTTTACTCAATTAAGCGGCGTGAATAATGGTTACGTCACATCCCGGCATGAGCCAGAAACACACCTCTCGCGCCACAGTGTACACTGTCATTTAATGCACGTTCGATTTAAAATTGTCAGGGTTATTTAATATTTGAGTCCTGCATACGATTGAAAAATATTTAGGAGATCTGAATAATTTTGACCGAGATATTTCAGTTTGAAAACGGTGAACAAACTTTTGTGTCACTCTATAGTGCTAAAATTATAGAATACAGTTGAATTGAAAAGCAACAAACATTTAATAAAGTGTCACAATTATTCTAATGAATAACTCTATTATGTATTCTAGTAGACAAAATTATTAAATCTAGAACAGCATTTTTTTCTAGGTTTCATTCTAGTAAAATGATCAATTACTTTGTTAAAATCCACTTCAGCAGCAAATTGTCTTTCAATCGGTGATGCGGAACGGCTGCTCGCTGACGCGTGACGATCTCCTATTACTACGTTCTGGAGACTCACTGGTGGAGTACGTCCGTGATCTAGGCATAATATTAGTCTGATCTGTCGATGAAACTACATGTTACCACGACCTAACGGCCAGATGCTTCCACCAGCTGCGTCTCATCAAATCCTGCCTGAAGTCGTTGCCCTTCGATGCTGCTCGGACTGCTGTCACCAGTTTCGTGTTGTCCAGGATAAACTACTGCAATAGTCTCCTTGCAGGAGCACCGAAATGTACATTAGACAGCCTACAGTCCGTTCTGAACACTGCTGCGAGGCTACTCTTCGGACGACGACGCTTTGACTACATGGTGCCCCTTCTGCGCGACGCGCTTCATTGGCTGCCCATACCACAGCGTGTAGAGTTCAAACTATGTCTACTCGTATACAAAGCACTCCATGGTGTCGCGCCGGGATACATTGCAGATTTCTGCAGGCCAACGTCCTCGTGTTCAGCTGGTCAGGGATGTTTACACCATGTAAGCCTTGGAGCAAATGCTTCATTCCAGAAATAAGGGGAAGCAAATTTTAAGATTTAGGGGAAGACATGTTTTTAAATTTTACTCATTTATTATTTGCAGTTGAGCTAATCTGTTAAATTCTATAGTGTCACTGTGGAGTCTAGGAAATTTCTTTTGGATATTCTCCCCCCGAAATTGCCACACTGGAAATTTCCCCTGGAATTTCCCCCCCAAAAAACTAACTAGGAATTGTCCCCTTGCAAGTTTCCTCCCGAAATTTTAAAATATATCCACAAAGAAATACAAAGCATCAGACATTTTGCACAAGATGATAGAGACGTCCATGGTTTAAACTTTTCTAAACTGTTCTTTTATTGCATTCATAGCAGCTTTTTCAACATCCATGGTGACTGACGTTTGGTTTTGCTTGTGAAGTGAGAATATTTTTTTCTACGAAATATTGGAGAGAAGTATATACAAACATGGAATGATTGTTCCACAATTTTGGACATGAATGGTGTACAGTTGAAGGAACAACTTTGAAATTTCCATCAATTAACCAATGTTGAGAATTACTGAGCATCTGCGCTGATCCCTCGGTTCCATAAAAAGTCCGTGAAATGGGGGGACATTTCTGCGTGTGTGCGCCATTAACTTTGTTCATTCTACGATTCATCACAGAATAGGACCTAATATTTGATCTGTCTGTTCCTCAAAATTTTTTACAGCTTATTTACTTGAAGAGAAGCAACACAACAGTACTGCCAATTATGCTGTCCCCCAATTTGCTGATGTTATATGCTTATTTGTGATGATATTCATTATTTAGAAAGAAAACAATCTGATAAAAATGCAGAAATGCTAACATGAGTGACAGCAGAGCAATAAAAGTAGCTAGAATTTATAACAAACCAGTAAAAATCATTACATAATGATCAGGGATAAACTGAGAGTGGTCTCTGGGTGGAAGAACATGGTTGTAGTCTAGTCTTAATTGGTGGACTATAACATATAACATATAGTCTTAATGTGGGGAGGATTTGGCGAAGAACATGTTTGGGGTTGAGTAAAATTGAGAAAAGGAGTTTGGCATCTGCTATGCTGGCAAGTTTAGAAACTGTTGGGAAGATTGTTCTATGTATACTCCTAGGCTGTTGGCTCTTTTCCTGAGTTCTTCCAGGCGCTCTTTCTCTGCAATAGGGAGGCATAAAACATAACATTTGGCAATGGCAGTGGCTTTGGATATGTTTTGAATGAAAGAGAAAAAAAATGGGTGCTGAGATTTGTGACAGGATAAAACTCCATAAATCTCCATTTTACATAACCCCAAGCATGTTCTTCACCAACTTCTACCTCCATTCCGTCCCTATTCCATTTAGAGCTCACAACCATGTTCTCCCCACCCAAAAACAGCTCTCATTTTATCCCCAGATCATTATATAAAACATTTACTATAGTTTGATGTTAATTCTGAACTTTACCGATCACTATCACTCGTGTTAGCTGCATTTTTGTCAGATTATATTGGAAGTTCTCTAAATGAACAAATATTATATATTTCCTAGATATGCTATTCCTTATCATGATATGTCATCTGTGAGGGTTGAAGATTATTGCCATCAAAAAGAAAGTAAAGAGACTAAACATGCATGAAAATTTTAAAAAATTGCAGGTAAGAAGAAAGTCTGGTGGGTCAGAGCCGTTTTTTTATCCGTAGGGTGCCAAATCTCGCCTACATGTATCTGTAATTTCAAATGACTTTTCTGGAGGTTATGTTTCCGGGCTTCGTTAAAAATTAGATGGGGAGGGGAGTGGAAGCGGAGTTTAGGGGGGAAGTTGCTCCAATGACTTAGGGGAGATAGACGCCCCTGCCCAGCAGCTCAACTAACCTGATCACCATCTACAGGCTGGTTCAAATCTACCAACATCTGCCTACTTCTGTGAACTCACTTTGTTATTAGAACAATTCGCATTATATAACACTGAACTGGTGGTCGTCGGTGACCTCAGTCTGCATCTGGAGGATCCTGCCCTTGCCAAAACCAGCAAATTCAACATCATAGTTGAACAGTTCAGCTCAAAGCAGCATGTCACTGAATCTACCCATCAGATGGCTAGATATCATCTTGACGAGGGATGACTCGGCGTTGCTGATCATCCATCATCCATCAATGCTCTTCAAACCCCACAGTCTTGTCGTCAGCACTGTTCCTTTTCCTCATGAAGCGATGGATCAGGTCATTAGGCTCATCGGTGGATGGAAGAAGCTGGATTGTGCGTCATTCATCTCCATGGTTCGAATGTGAATGCCGGACACCTCGTCACTCGGCTTGATGCCTTGAGTGCCTTTACAGATGAACTAGGTAGCAGGATGACCAGCGGAACTAGATTCGTTTCATCCAGCAAACGTACACCATCCAATCTCAATGCACTGTGTGTGTCCTTGTCAGTCGTTTCTGTCTGTATCGGTGGTGTTGTTGAGCCAGTAGCATATTTATCATCACCCAACCTGACTCTCACAGTGGTCCCTTTTATCCTGGGTGATGTCTGGGCCAGTTAAGTTTCTTTTATGATGTGATCCATTCATGTTCTGTTCTGTTCATTCATGTGTGTTATCAGCTGAGAATATCATTCTGCAGGTTTCACAGTTCATTTGCCATTGTTCCAGGTCGGACCCGGTGTAGCGATTTCAAATTACCCCTATTCACCTTACCCCCCTCGTAACTTGAAATCGATTTCAAGTTACCCTCCGGGGCAACTTCAAGGCGATTTCAAGTTACCCCCTATGATTTCAGATTACCCACAGGGGTAATATGAAATCAGCTTCGGGCTATCCCCGGCAACTTAAATTTTATTTCTCAAGTTACCCCCATGGGAACTAACTACTCCACTGCCTTGCAGTTCAGCAGTGCCAGTCTCAAGCCTGGAAAATGGAGGTGGGTTCTGCAGCAAGCTTGCGGGCCTCAACAGAAAAGACACATAAAAAACTCAAACTCATTGTCGTTGCAGGTCAGTCGGTAGATGAGACGATCATGGACCCATCTGTGAAGGGTTGTGGTGAAAGCCAAAAGGAAGCCAAGACTCAGAAGTTTAAAATCTTAATGACCAAAGCCAAGGCAAAAATTGGATATTGGAATGTAAGAACATTATGATAGAGGGAAGTTGGCGCATGTGGTGAGATAGATGTAAGAATACAAACTTGAAATATTGGGGCTTAGTGAGATGCGATGGACCTGCAGTGGCAATATTGTGTCTGAAGGAATAAGCGTCTACTACTCAGGTGGAGTCAAGCATGAAAGAGAAGTGGGCATGTGAGAAGTGACCAGAAGTGGTCAGCAAAAAGTGAAAGAATAATTACCATCAGCCCACAAACAGGGCACACCAAGATGACTCTGATACAGGTGTATGCACCAACAAATACAGTCACCAACAAAGAAAAGATAAGTTCTATGAACAACCGCAGGATGTCATGGAGGCAATACCAGAATATGTATATTATTGTTGTAATTACACTACTTTCTTCAGTTAGGCTGAATCTTTATTATCTTATGTTTGTATGTAACGATGTGATGCACTTTAATTTCGTGTATTACTGATTTCACACAATTTACATTTCTTTGACTTTTATATATTTCTCACATGTTAAAACTAGCCTATCTATCTATCTATCTATCTATCTATCTATCTATCTATCTATCTATCTATCTATCTATCTATCTATCTATATCTATCTATCTATGTGTCACGTGTTTTATTCAACAGACTGATTAGCATTAATTGAAAGCAAAACAATTTAACATTTTGACTCATTCAGAGAGGAGGTAATGTGAACACGGAAGGTCTTTGTAGTGAAATCGATTTCAGATTACCCTGGGGGTAATCTGAAAACGATTTCAGATTACTGAGGGGTAACTTGAAATGGGTGGTAACTTGAAGTCTTTAAACCAGTATGTGTCAAATCATACACTTGGAGGCTGCCATTGGGTTCATTTGTGCTCCTCATCCACGTGCAACCGATAAGAATTGTGCTGCTGCCCAACGTTCTAGGTGTTCAGATTAACTGATGACTGGTAGCAGTTAAAGTCTTGACCAGGAGTTAGAGAAATAGTACTGGATGTCAACAACTTCTCGTCAAAACGACAATAAAGCAGCGTCTTTATGCGTTGTTGGGAAACACGCATTGTGACGTCTTAGGATGTTAACTTATTTATTGTTGATGATTATATATTTTTATTCCGGTTTCCAGTTTTAAAATTAAAATGTTTTAACTTACAATCCTACAAATTTTTTATCCTAACACCTGAAAATATATAGGCATTCCAGAGCTAGGCTTAAATACTTGTTCTTATGCATGAATTTAGAGTTAATTGTGAATGCTGCATTTTATCAGCAACTAAGAAAGTTAAACTACGGATGGCAGATTCATTAATGGTTCTGATCCTGAAAAATGTAAGAAATTTTTTTAACTTGAACATTTTCAAAAATGCATGTCATGATCAAGTAATAGTATCATGCCTGAGATAGCTATGCTTCCATCCTTTGACACTTTGACAGTGGTCACTTGGTCACTGTGTCCAAGCAGCTCCTGTTCCACAGCTCCAGTCAAAAGGTTCCAGACAAGCAGTCCATTGTCACTTGAACCAGACACTATGCTCTGGTTGTTGTCAGTGATGGCAACACAGCTGATCAAATCTTCATGACCAACTAAAACCTGCAAACATGATGATTTACTAAATCAGATTACATTTACCCCTTCTTGAACGTTCATTCATTAAAAAAATTATATAGTACCTTTTTAAGGTACTATATAATAATACACCAAAGGCACTTCCGACTCCAGCCCAGTAAGTTTTAAAATGGCCATAAAATTAACCAATATGGAACACGAACATGGTATGGAATTGATTGCAAAGATCATGAGATCTGAAAAATGAGAAATTAAACATCTTATTGGCATGAGATCTGAAAATGAGACAAAAGAGCACATGAAAATGTTTGTACACATGTCTGTATGTGTGTAAAGTGCCTTTTAAGTGCTTCAAAATGACGTTCAAGTTATTTACCCATTGCGTGCCAGAGATGCAGAATTGCAACAATTGAACACATTGCTCTCAGTGCCAGAGGTGCAGAATTGCAACAATTGAACATATTGCTCTCATTATACTTTTTACAACTTTTCACCGGTCATAGGGCACATCCAACACTAGAAAGACCTTAAAGTGTCCACCAATGGGTTACAACTTGCCTTCATAAGGTTGCACAGCACAGTTCCTGCACATAGTAGACCTTTTTTACATATTATTAATATTATTATTATTATTAAAAAATTTTTATATAGCACCCCTTCAAGTTTTCCTACTCAGAAGTTCAGCCGAGGCTGAACAGAACAGTCTTAAGAGTAGTGAGAAACGAGGCAGACTGATCAATAGGTATTTGTCGAAACATGGTAGGGAGCCCATTCCAGGTCGCAGAACCAGCCGATACTCTTTTTTTTATAAACAGTTCAACTTATTAAGACGCTAAAACGGAATAAGACGCTTGAAACATTACTTTTATTGCTGAAGAATAGAATACTATTCTTAATAATGGTCCAGAAAACAGTTTTATTGGCCAGTCTGAACTTTTGTGGGTTCAGCCCTTGGCTTCAGCCTGATAATATCACACTATAAAAAATTACTTACAGTATACGATAAGTAAATACTTTAAGACATCTGAACAAGTGGATTAATGTTCCATTTGAATGGTGTAGGCCTAGAGGCCTACTTGTACTCGGAATTGTAGGTTAACAGAGACTACATGTGACCGACCACATAATTATTAGATAGTTCCAAAACCTTGAAATTTGTGAAAGCAAATTTTGAAATGGCTGGCTACATTGCAAATGCATTTTTTTTGTCCATTGTAACTTATATAGACAGATGGTCAGCATGTCATAAATTGATAAACAACCGTGTATACCCAGAGCCTAAACATCCAATGTCTCTAATATTACAATCGAAAATAACCGACAAATATCAAAGAAATTGCTCTGATACAGCAAATGACCAAGAACACTAACCTAAGACGGAGACCAATCCCAAGACCGACGCATTTGAGACCAAGACCAAGACCGATGGTCTGAGACCAAGATCAAGACCGATGCATTAGAGACCAAGACCGCAGTTTTCTGGTCTCGAGACCATCTTGAGACCATATCCCTGATGCTTACGTCAAACAGCGTGAGAAGGGTTATATGGGACCTGTCAATGGCCCCATAGATGTCAGAAAGGAGGAGGACAAGTAAGATTTTTGTGAAGTAACATTCAACAAGCCTCTCTCAAGAAAACACTGCAAGAGCAAGGCAGGAATATAGAAATTAAACAACAAATTCTTGACATATCAGTCAAAAGCCTGGAGATAGCATTAGCAACTCACTAACTTACATGCAACTTAAGAGGCAAAGGAAAACTGGTGGGATGAGAAATGTAAACCGAGGAGAGGAGAAGCAATAGAAGTTAGACAAAAAAGCAGGATCCTAAATGAAACAAGTTAAGTTAAAAACTGATGGAAGGAGTATGTGGAGAAACTTTACAGAAGTGACAATGGAGAATTGCTCGATATTCATGATATGGAAGAGGAGAGAGCGGAGACACAAGGAAGTGAGGAGGACATTGGACAGAAGGTGCTGAGAGAGGAGGTAAGGAATTGAAAACAACAAAGCAGAAGGAATAGACAATATTCCAGGGATGTGGTCCCGGTACCGCGGTCTTGGTCTCGAGACCGGAAAACTGCAGTCTTGGTCTCGAATGCATCGGTCTTGGTCTCAGACCATCGGTCTCGGTCTCAAATGCGTCCGTCTTGGTCTTGCGATTTGTCTTTGTGTTAAATTAGCGGTCTTGGTAATTTGACGCATTAGAGCAATTTTTCGATATTTATGATATTTTCGATTATTAAGAGACACACCGGGTGTATATACACGGTGTCTCAAAATAAACCAAGCAAAATTGTTTTGTCAGAACTTTGTCGAATTTCCACCAATTTTAATAACTTTTGGTAGCTAGATGGCAGTTTTATGGCAGTTTTATGCTATATATAAATTTTCCACCTCACCTGACTCATATATATATCAACGCACTTAAATCCTGTTGAGCAAGATTCAGAAAGAATTACGATAGAATGAATCAAGCAGTCTGAGAAACTTATTTGGTCCAGCAATGGAAGTAGCTGCAGATGCTAATGTGATAAAATAAGTTTGAAAGTAATAATAATATTAGTATTAATGTTTTTGGTCACGAGAAAGATGACCTATTCCCGCTGTATTTATCGAAGCACAAGAGCGATTTTAGTGTAGACTCATTTCCAATGAAGAACGAAAATATTATTGCTGGATAAAGAATTTCAACAGACTGATGGCAGTACAAACAGAAAACTCTGTTCATTCGATGCACTATTGTAAACGATGTCTGATGGGATATAGAGACATAAATTCATTAAATAAACATACCGAATACCGTTCGCAACATGCCGCTCAAAAGATAGAACTGCCAGAACCTGGAACTATGTTGAATTTCAAAAATTGTTATAAAAAGATGAGAGTGCCCTTTGTAGAGTTCGCCCATTTCGAGTCATTCAACAAGCCTATAGATACTTGTCAACCAGATCCAAGTGGGTTTTACACAAACAGGTATAAAAAACACACCCCTAGCTCCTTCTGTTATTATATAAAATGTTTTGACGATGATGTAGCTCAGATATTCGTAGACACTCATAGATAATATAATTTAAATTTCCTAAGAAAATGATATTCGAGAAGAAAGATCAGGCTCTATACGACTCGGCTACTGTTTGTCACATATGCGAAGACGAACTGGGCGATGATCAAGTTAGAGACCATTGTCACCTAACCGGTAAATTTAGAGGCGCTACTCATATGATTTGTAATCTAAAATATAAAGTCCCCAAGTTTTTCCCGGTATTGTTCCATATTGTATTGTTCCATAATCTATTCAGTTACGACAGTCATTTATTAGTAAATTAGAAATTACGATAACGGCAACTAAGAAAAGTATATATCGTTTAGCAGAGAAGTCGTAGTCGATAGATGAAGAAAATAAGTTAAAATTTGTCAAACAAGATATCTATTGTTTTAAATTCATGGTATGGAGTCTCGACGCTTTGTCGAGAAACCTGAGCAAAGATCAGTATAAGAATATAAGCAAACACTACTCTGGTAATCAGCTCGATCTCGTACTTAGAAAAGTAGTGTATCCTTATGACTATGTTAATTCCGTCGAACGACTGAACGAAACAGAACTACCACCAAAGTCAGCAGTCTATTCAATACTTAACAACTCTGGAATTAGTGACGAAGACTACAACCATGCGCACGGTATGGAAGGAATTCGGATTCAAGACGTTGAGGGAATACCACAATTTATATAATGTGACTTCTTCTGTGACTTCTGTGACTTCGACGTATTCGAGAATTTCAGAGATGTAGGCAGCGAGAACTATGGTTAGATCCCGCTTGGTATTACACTTCCCCAGGCCTTTCTTGGGACGCCTCTATAAAGTTGATCGGAGTAAAGTTGGAGTTATTGAACGATTACGATATGATACTAATGGTTAAACACTAAATAAGAGGTGGTGTTGGCACCATTTCATATCGTTATGGGCAAGCAAACAATAAGTACATAGGAGAAGCGTTTGACGAAAGCAAGTCTTCAACGTTCGTAACCTATTTCGACACAAACAACTTGTACGGATGGGTATGATTAAAAATTTGCCGACTCACGGGTTCGAGTAGATGGGCAACGATGAGCTAAATGATTGGAGAGGAACACCATGTATATTACAAGTCGATTTAGAATATCCGAGGGACTTGCACGATCTGCACAACGACTATCCTCTTGCTCACGAGAGTGTTAAAGTCAAAGGATCAGATGTGCCCAAACTTAATCCAAACCTCAACGATAAAGTAAAGTACATAGTCCATTGCGAAAATTTAAAGCTGTACAAAAGCTTAGGTTTGAAGATTACCAAAATTCATCGTGGAAATAAATTTGGAGAAAGTGCGCGGTTGAAAAAGTATATCGATCTAAATAACAATTTGAGGACGAAAGCCACCAACGATTTTGAGAAAGACCCTTTTCAGACTAATGAACAATAGCGTGCTTGGCAAGACATGTGAGAATATTGACAATCGTTTGGACATAAAACTGGTTTGCAGTGAGAAGGAAGCCATTAAGCTAGCACCGAGAACGAGTTATGGCACTCGAACTATTTTTGACGAAAACCTAATTGCCATTTACATGAAACGGATGAAGCTATATTACAATAAGCCTATATATCTCGGCTTGTGTATTTTAGACTTGATTAAAATAATGTGACCATGTACGATTTTCATTATAATTACATCAAGAAAAAATACAATTATAGAGTAAGGTCACTTTTCATCGACACGGATTCGCTGGCCTATTTTTTTACATTTTAAATCTGTTCCTATTTTAACTTAAATTTCAAGTAACATGTATCACATAAATTTAATTCTTTTAAAAAGAACCAAGAAGCATGTAACTGTGACTTGCTTGCCTGTGTTAGCTTGCCAGTGACTGCTTCCCAGACTTTGAGTGACATGTCCATCGAACCAGTTGCCAAAAACAAAGAATCATTCGAAAAGGATAGACATGTGATCAATCCCGCATGGCAAATTGCTTGTATGCAGGAACCATCTGTCACTTGCCATAGTTTCAGGCTTAATATAAAAAAAATCACGATAGCTCATTGTAAGTTGCTGTTCTCACAATAACTATTTTTATTACTGTTATTTACAAAACTTTCATAACACGTGAAATCACAGAGATGACTATTTGCACCTCAGACATGCAATTAAACTGAAACATCCAGATGTTTAAAGCCATTTATTTCTGGACTTGTAATTACATCATGATACTGGTTTGATGAAGCCACTTGTAACACAGTAATATCCCTAGTAAAATAATTTTTAACAACAATATTCACCAAATAATTGACAAAAACTTACACATGAAAATCTTTCCTTAGCTATAGTTCTATAAAACATTTCTGAACAAAGTGAAATTTGACATCAGTAGTTGTGGGAGTAACGACTTAAACTCAGCAGACGGACACCAAGCATACGCACACGGACAAGCCGACAGACAAAGAAACGGACAAAGACAGCTACAGTCAAACAGACATACATAGAGAGGGTGCACAAGGAGAAAGAGAGGGACAAGGGAATGGTCATACAGACACGGTCAAACGACCATCCACACACAAACAAACACACGGTATTTCATTGACAAAGACCCCAATATAATTGATCAGCCACTTGGTGGCACATGACTGAACATCTATATACACAGGCAGCAAAAAACTTCATTAAGGGACATATTCAATGCTACTTGCAGTCCCTATTCACAGAAACAGAACAAAACACTTTTACACACGTGATATCACCTACTGTCGATATGGCGGCACATATGTACACAAGCAAGGGGGCTGTATAAAAATTTACCATATTTTGAACTATTGAAATCCAAATTCAACGCTAGATGATGCCTCTATTCATAGGAACACAGCAACACACCTATAAGCACATGCGATGGCAGCACATATATACAGAAATAACGGGGCTTAATACAAAATTTACAATATTTTGAACTGTTGAAATCCCAATCATACAGACAATTGTTACGCACCAACAACCAATACAAACATAGCTTGAAAAACATCAAAAGCAATTGGTAGGCCTAACAAATACAAAACCAGTTCAATTCCTTCTACCCAACATTGCTTAAGAAATCTCAAATTTCAATGTATTCATCTAAAATTGAACATACACCAATACAGCAGCATCTACTGAAATGAAACGAGTCCAAACGTTATCTAGACCAATGACAACTACCGAAAGAAATAATAATAATAATTATAATAATCATAATAGTAATAATAATAATAGCAACAGTAATGATTCACAACAATAATAATGTTATTAATAATGATAATAATGATAATTATAAATTACAAATCAAGCAGTATCTGGGATTATTCAACCATTTTGGTTTATGTGGCATTTTGTAGAGTTGGAGCAGACTCAAGAACCAACACATAATTGAAAACTATAAGCCTAAGGTGCAATAGTGGTTGAATACCTGTGAGTGGTGCAAAAACTTAGGAATTTCAGTATGAGAATCCGCAAACTTAAAGTTTGGTACCTTGAAACTGTTCGGTTTGATATATTGAAGACAGTACAAAGAAAATTGAGAACTCAGAAACGCACGAACAAAGTTGAGAATGCAAAGATGTACAAAACAAATGTTTGTTGCACTGAAGCTGTTGTGTATTGGAGTTTGGTGTTGAAGTTTAAAGAATTGTTGGAATGAAGAGGACGTAAAAAGTGTAGAAAATAGAATTTTGATGCATTGAAACTGCTGCAAATTGGAGTTTGGTGTTGAAATTTAAGAAATCTCCTTCAGGTCCCTTTCTCTAGGACCTGTACGATACAGTATTGTGCTTTTTCCTTTGTGGGCCCACCTGCTTGGAATAGCCTCCTGTTGGATCTTAATCTCTTACCTAAGAACTCTCTACCCTATTTTTATTCCACTCTGAATAAAACTGTCTTATATGGTCGAGGTTGGACCGGGAGTGCCTCTGAGTAGATTTCTTGAAGAGGTGCTATATTAAGTTTCATTGATTAATTGTGGAGTAGACTCATTCTTATCTGTCACTTGCCATAGTTTCAAGCTTAATATCATGTTGGGATTCTAGTTAAATTGTAAAGACTAAAAAGAAGACACATTATGAATAGACCATGTTGGTTCTTAGACTCTTGGTAGAAAACATTGATGTTTTCTCATTTTGGGGTCAGAGGTAGGATAATGCATTATGCTCACATCTTACCTGATCATGGTTACCTGAGGCTCACACCTATTGATAACTATACTGGAGTGATCTGTGTATAATACTTAGACCTGTGGTCAAGACTACATGTAGATGTGGACTATTCCAGTGGTTCTTAAACTCCTGGTCGGCGGACCACTGGTGGTTCGCGAAGCTCTTTTCAGTGGTTCGCGGAAATGTTTGATTAAACAAATTATTTGTACACTTTTTTAACACTAAGTTAATTTTTTCATTAATGGGGTCAGAGTCAGAATCTAACATAATCTAGATTAAAAACTAAAACATATGAGTACGACATAAACTCATAAAGGCATAATTACGCATCATTTGGCACTGTGGCCACTATGAACAGATATAGGCTAATATCAAGGAATCTAAATTATTGGTCCTTGGGCTAAGGGGCTGTCCACATATTACGTATGTAGCGAGGGGGGTTTCAAATTTCTGCGATTTTGCGTATAGGTGCGTACGGTAGGGGCTCCCGAAAATATGTACGTACGCAAATATAAATGTCTAATTACGACGTCCACAATACGAAATATTAAAATCAGAACTGTAAACCCAATCACAGACTATATTCCTGCTCAATCAATATTATGTAACATTAAAACTTTTCAAAATGCAAGTCTTGTTAGTGTTTTATTTCTTCGTAACAGTTGACAAATTTAAGATGTTAAATGTGATGCTTAACAGGAGAAATAGTCTATGGTAAAATCAATGTCTTATAGATGTCTTTAGCTAATTAGCCTTTGCAATGGGGGGTAGAGCACAGATGTTCGTACACATGGGGTGGAGGTCCACAAAATGTATGCGGTGCAACAGGGGGGAGAGTCTGAAAATTTGATTTTTTTGCATACGTAATATGTGAATGGGCCCTAATATGTATTGGTAATGTTTCATCTTTGTTTCATTTTAACTCCAATAGTCTTTAGATAATGGATCATAATGAGCGATAAATCAAGTTAGTAGATGACGAGTTGTAGCAGAAGATTAAATATTTTTGATTATTAATGCAAATTCTGTAGGACTACAAGATTATTAATTGTTAAATTTTAAAATTTTAATAAATAAATAAGAAATTACCATGAGTAAATGGAAACAATCATTTATGGACAGTTTTATGAACACAAATAAAAACTATGCGGAGGTAAAGTGAGACCATTCAGACAGTGAAGCCAAAGAAGAAAACGATAATAATGGCCCTGCAAATAACTTTAAAAATTTTTTTATTACACTTACATAACCACAACATCATATGGTATTAACAATTTAGTCTTATTACATTAAAAAATTATGAAATCAAATTGGGGAAGCTTACAACGCTCCCCCAGGCCCACTTAAGTATCGTGGGAGGATTCGGGCCTTCGGCGCTCGTTTGTCCACTTGGACTTTACTACATACACCAATGTGTTCTCTTGTTTGGTGTTAGTGGTCCACAACAATTATTAAAAAGTCTTTGGCAGTCTGTGGCGTCAAAAAGTTTAAGAGCCATTGGACTATTTTATTCGATGTGGACAATGGTGCTGCTTTGGAGAGGAACTTGGCTGACCTTGGAATCCACTTAGGCATGTGGCAAAGAGGGTGCTGCCACTGGCAACACTGTGAGCTCTGGAAAATTCAGGAATTTTGGAATTATTTTGGTAATGGAACATTAGAGGACACGGTTTTGTTAAGCCTGCTGTCTAAGTTGTCTAAGTTGTTGTAGTTTAGTTTCATACAAATGTTCAGTTGTGTAGTTAAGTCCAGAATAATCTACCTAGCTTAAACTACTGATAGCTTACGGTTTCGTGTTGCTTGAAGCCAATCGAGTCGCTTAAGAAATTATCTCGTCATCTAGTTATGAGACAAGTGCAAGTTACGAAGGGCATAGGGTCTACGTGGGGAATAAGTATTCTATGAATAGCGCAAAGATCTGTTTGGTAGTCAAAAAGCCAGCATAGCGAATGGCATTCACTTTGAGATATCATAGATGATGCGGGTTGTTTCTCACATGAAAATAAACGTGTAATGATTAAAGTGGCTATGATTACAGCGCATGCGCATAAGTATTTATGCACAGTGAATTTGGTAAATAAACGAACGTCTAAAAGCAGTTGGCAAAGGAATAGGGAATTATTACAGATAAATAAATATTTGCAGAATTTGTGAACTTGACTTGGGAAAGAGAGGTGTGGGGGCATAGAACTGGACAAGACAAAGAGAAAGACAGCAAAAAGAAAGGGATTAGACTAGAGGAAGAGAGAGACGAGGTGAAGTGAACTTGACTAGGGAAAAAGAGGTGCAGGGGAGAGGGGAACTTGACTAGGCAATGAGAGATGCCCTAATTGACCATATGCTCCCGTCACGATGGGAGACAACAGGTGAAAGTCGGATGACCCCGATGACGTACACGACCCCTAATCGAGGACCCTAATTGCGACCTGGGTCAAATCAACAGCCGGAGGCGATCACCTGTACACACGCAGACGTGGAGCGACAGAAGGGGGATGGGGCTGGAAATCAGACCGTACCGATTCCAAACCAGTTTCAGGGCGCAGACATTTCGATCAACAGGACCGCTATGAATGCACGCCGTCGGAGGCTGACACTAACACGACGTCGAGGCAAATCAACCACCATACCGATCTCTTTGATGTCCAGCATCAAAGGCCCCCTTAATTGTATAGAGGATCTATACAAAGTATAAATATCTATGGGACAGTACAGTAAAGATACTCTGGTTGATATAAGAGTAGAGACATGGGACACATCACTGCCGTTCTCGTCGACATTTGATAATCTATTATATCTTCGATGCACATATTATTTCCTTCTTTAATAATGTTTCTTATATGAACATCGACTTGAGTGATAGTCAAAAGGAGCCCATCTTTGATAATCCGAACAAGGAGGGAACTCTGTGACATTTCTGGCGTCGTGAACAGGATCAAGAACAAGAACGAGGAACAGCATCAGAAGAACAACTGAAAGACCAACAAGAAGACCAGCAGAAGATCAACTGAAAGACCAACAAGAAGACCAGCAGAAGACCGACCCGAAGTCAACCAAGGACCGACCGGAAGTCAACCAAGGATCAACCAAGGCTCGACCGATCAAGGAGCAGAGAGATCGGAAGAAGACGAAAGAGACAAGAAGAGTTCATCGACACAAAACGAGAGACGGGGCGAAATCGGTACTCAACGGCGTGGAGATCAAGAGAACCAACAGACGTCGTCACATTCACAGCATGGAAAAGGTAGGACCCTTTGTCTACTGGCTAGTGGGTCATAAGGTTAGGATTGTAAATCCGCGACGAGGATCGGCAAGCAACAAGTCCAGGGGCTTGGTTGTTGTCTTCCTCAGGATTTCCCTTCTGATGAGATTCGGGTACTTGGAAATGTTTTCTGCCGTAGTCCAGTCCAAAATTGTGTCTCAGATTCATCTTACTTACCTTTTTCTATTAATTGATCTTGGGGATAGAGAACTTAACTCCAGAGCAACAGGCGAGTATCAAGCAGATGCGTCACCTGAGGCTGAGAGGCCATTTGCTTGACGCAGGTTTAGAGGAAGATGTAGTGCTCCCAATGGACAGACCAAAGTAGAGGGATGGGCAGAGATCGTAGCTCGAGAGCATGACGGCCCACAGGAAGTAGACAATGAGTCAAGCTCAGTGTCATTAGAGGCAGACTCTGATGCTAGGATTAGTTCGGAGCCATGGGAGCTAGAAAAGGAAAGAGAGAGAAGAAAGGAGGAGAGAGAGAAGAAAGGCAGAGAGGGAAGAGGAGGAGTGGCAGGCAAGGAAAAGGAAGGAGGCAAGAGAGGAGAAAAGAGAGGATGAAGAAAAAGAGGTGAGAAGACAGAGGGAAGCAAAGGAAGTTGAATGCAGAGAGCAAGATGATAGGGAGCATGGGTTTAGTAGGTAGACTTAAAGTTTTTAACGATGCAATGAAGGGAATGATAGGAAGATTCCTTCAGGACAATTCTGAGCTGCCAAGCTATTTCAACCATCTCGAGAAGTTGTTTCGTAAATGTAATGTTGACGATGATGTGCGAGCAAGTCTTCTTGTAGCGCATTTAAGTGATAAGGCTAAAACATTGACAACGCGTCTGTCACAAGAGGAGTATGAGATCATTAAAAGGTTTTTGCCTTGAGAATTTCATGTTAGTCCTCTAACTTTGCATTAGAAGTTCTATTCAGTGCAGAAGGCATCTGATGAAACTTTCACAACCCTATCCTCCAAGTTACATAGCACACTGTTATATTACTTGCGCAGTAGGGAGATTACTGAATCATTTGACGATCAACCAGAGCGTCAAACGATTCGGTAATCTCCCTACTGCGCAAGTAATAGGGAGCACATAATAAACTAACAAAGTCTATTATGTGCTGACCGTTTGAAGGAATTGATTCCGAGAGGATGTCTTAACTTCATCCTGGCGCAAGACAACGGGGGTTGGCTAAAACACAATGAGCTAACCAACTCAGCAGACACGTACATGGCGTCACATAAGTGGAGTGGAGAATCAATGGGGTTTGGTAAGGGGTTAACATGTCACGACCCCCGTCCAGCAAAATCCACCATCCCACCCAGCCTTCCAAAGACAGCCCAAGGAGAAGTGAAGGGAGGAGCCTTCGGTGGGAGTAAAATCCCATTGGATGAAGCCAAGTGCCGTGGCCTCTATTTCATTTGTTCAGAATTTGGGCACCGGAAGGCCGATTGCTCGAAAAGTAAACAACCACCCAGTAAGGGGGCGGCGTATGTCAGCGCTTGTTGCACAAGAACATCTGTAGAGGATTACCCACTTGTTGACAATAGCGATAATCAGACGGACGAGGTAGATAGGGTAAGGGTGAACGCCACGCTGACCAGCCCCGAATTAATTGCTGACCAACCATTCATCGATGCAGCAGAATTGCACTCATGCACATATATCAAGGTGCGAATCGACCACATGCCTGACCAGATGGAGTTGGTGGACAGTGGCGCTCAGATATGCTGTGGCAATATGCTTAGTGGACCCTCTGAATCTACCTGTATGTAAACGAATACAACTGACAGGGTTGCATGGCGATACGACTTTGACAGATGTCGTTCGCCTACTCATGAGACCGGCGATTGACGAGCAAGCAGGCAGGCTAAAGATTGCACCTGCGATCCGTGTCTGGATGGCAGCGGTACCCAATTTGAATGAAGCTGTCATTCTAACACCGAGTGTTGTGGCCCTCATGCAAGACACAGCGAAATATAGTGTCCTTGCAGCCAAGACAGAGATAGCCCAAATCTCTAGTCACCCAACTAACAAACCCAAGGAGGACCAGAAACAGACTAGAGTAACATTTTTAGCCAATTGATTGGGAGTAGCTATTTTGAGCAGGTAGAAGAAGAGACCGTGTCCGGTGCGACCGGTGAGGCTCCCTCTTCACCTGGGAGGAAGGTCACGATGACCTAGAAGTAGGCCAGCCCGACTTCCTAGATATAGAGATACCCCCACCAATGACTAATATCAGAGTAGCAGATACAGAGACGCTAGCGAGAGAGCAGGCTCAGTGCTCTTCGCTTAAGCCAGCCAGAAGGTTAGCCGAAAAAGGCAAAGGCGGCTTCTTGGTTGAAGGTAGTGTATTATACCATCGGGACAGTATAGCAGGTCACAAAGTCACTCAACTGTGTCTCCCAGAGTTCAGAGTAGGCGTTGTCTTAGAAATGGCTCATGATGCTCCTTTCGTGGGGCCTTCAAGTCAACAAGAGACAGAATCCGTCTGAGCTTCGGGTTCCCGAGAATGGATGAACAAGTGCGTACCTACTGCACCTCATGCAGAATTTGTCAACTGAGGGCGCCCGCCAAGGTGTCTCACCGCGTGCCTATTCAATCGATTCCACGCAATGACGAACTCCCCTTCAGCAATTTGGTGGCCGATTGCATTGGCCCAATTTTGCCGCCATTTGACACCACTACACCTAAGCCTGAGTATAATTATCCCCTGGTCATAGTCGACCAATTCTCGCGCTGGCCAATGGCCTAGCCGTTCAAAATAATGAGCACCCGAGCGGTGTGTAACGCCATGTAGCAGATATTCATGACGTTCGGTATACAGACCGATTGTGGTACAAACTTCAGTAGCAAATTAACTAAGGAGATGCTTAATCGCCTCAATGTACACCCCGTTTTAATACTCTCGGACATCCGGAAGCCAGTGGCCTAGTCGAACGCTGTAACCAAAGTCTCAAAAGACAATAGTCTACTAACTGGCACAATCTGATCCACGTGGATGGCACCGTCTCTTGCCATTTGTCCTATGGAGTCTGCATGAAAGACCATCGGCAACTACTCACGTAAGCCCACACCTGTTGGTGTATGGCACCTTACCTTGAGTGTGCTCAAAGAGTCATGGGCAGGGAAGCGTGAAGTACCCTATAGCATCGGCGTGACCCCTGAAGTGTACCTACAAGGACTTAAGGAGAATTTAGAATTGGCAAAGCTATATGCCGAATATCACTCAGACATGGAACAGAAACGACACGTATCACATTAAAACTTACGTAGCATGGACCACCATTATCAGGTCGGCGACAAGGTGAGCGTTTTGGCCCCTGAGGCAAACATAGCCAAGTTGTATAGTCGCTGGAGAGGACCTGGTACGGTGATTCATGTTGAATCACCTCGCTCATACATAGTAGAAAAGGAGAAAAGGGAAACGAGAAAAGGAGACACATTCATGCAAACAAAATAAGAAAATTCAATGAACGCATTGAGCAGGTGATTGTAAACAATTGCGCAGTTATTTACGATCGAGATGAAGAATTTGGGGAAGTAGAGGTGATCAAGAATTGCCCAGCTACTGAGCCCATCCAAGTACTCTAATTAACCCAGATAAAGTTGCTCATTTATCCCGGGACGAGAAACGCCAACTCTTAGAGTTGTTGGATCAATTTCCGAAGGTTTTCTCGGAAAAGCCGGGTTATTGTTCACTGGGAGAGCATAAAATAAAGATTTCCCCCGATTTTAGGCCTAAGCGTCTGCGAGCTTACAAAATCCAGGAGGTGCTCAAATCAGAAGTGGATAAACAAATAAAGGAAATGCTAGCCCTAGATACAATTATTCCTTTGTCTAGCAAGATGGTGAGTCCAGTTGTATGTGTACTCAAGGGACCCAATGGTCAGAATGGAGTGAGACTGGCGAATGACTATCGTCACGTCAATCTCTATTATTCAGCAGGCGATTGTTGTCCCACCCCCGACATAGGCGACATGCTGCAGAAGATACGCAAGGCCCATTACATCATCTGTTTCGACGCGCGTAACGGATATTGGCAACTTTGTTTGTGATACGGGACTCGTTGAGTTCAAAAGGTTACCATTTGGGCTCTGTTCAGCGACCAACACCTTCATCCGGTGTGTCTCATGCCTTTGCATCAGGTTCGAGACTTTCACAGAATCCTTTGTTGACGACATGGCCGTCCATTTGATGACAGGGTCTGGTCACTTGGATAACCTCAGAGACTTCTTTCAGATCATTAAGGAGTCAGGTCTGACTCTCAGTCTTAAGAAGTGCTCTTTTGCACGGGAGCAAGGTCACTTTTGTAGGACATGTGATTGGGTTGGGGACCATAGAGCCTGACCCAGTCAAAATTGCTAGTATTGGGGAGATCACTACCCCCACCTGTAAGTAGAACATTTGTCGTTTGGTTGGATTTTTCAGTTATTTTAGGAATTTCATTCCCTCTCTGGCCGAAACCGCACGTATCCTAACTGACATAACCCAAAAGAATGTACCCAATAATATCCCCTGGCGGCCTGTGCATCAACAGGCTTTAGATAAATTGAAGAATGACCTCTGTAATGCTGTGCACTTACATACAATTGACTTTAATAAACACTTTGGTTTGTCAGTAGATGCAAGCGGAACAGCCGTTGGCTGCTGTCTATTTCAATGGGCAGACGATGGGGTGGAAGTCCCAATCTCATTTGGTAGCTTTAAGCTTACGCTCACACAGAGTCAATGGTCGACAATAGAGCGGGAAGCTTACGCGGTGATATGGGCCCATAGGCGCTATCGCTCATGGATTTTTATATCAAGAGTCATACTGTTCTCGGATCACAATCCTTTGACCTTTCTGACAGTGACCACACCTCTGGGCGCTGGCTCTCCAAGTATCGACCCGGAAGCAAGAATGTTGTTGCTGATTTCTTGTCTCGGGCATGATGGAGGATAGCAGGTGGACCTAGTCATTAGCGAGGGTCCAGCCTAGACAACTGCAAATAACATTGTGTCATATGGAACGTTTTTTGTTTCTGCCGAGCTCAACAAATCCACTGAAGATCGACGATAAAGATGACATCATCGAATCAAGACATCCTCATCGTGGCCATCCTCTTAAGGGGGGAGATGTCGCCATGGGAGGCAACAGGTGAACGTCAGATGGCCGCGATGACGTAGACGACCCCTGAATTGAGGATCCTAATGGCGAACTGGGTCAAATCAACAGCCGGAGGCGATCACCTGTACACACGCAGATGTGGAGCAACAGAAGAGGGATGGGGCCGGAAACCAGACCATACCGGTTCCAGACCAGTTTCTGGGTGCCAACATTCCGATCAACAGGACCATTATAAATGCACACCGTCGGGGGCTGACTAGACACTAACACAATGTTGAAGCAAATCACCCACCATACCGATCCCTTTGATGTCCAGCATCAAAGGCCCCCTTAATTGTATAGAGGATCTTAGGCATAGTATAAATATCTATGGGACATCACAGTAGACATCCTCTGGTCGATGTAAGAGTAGAGACATGGGTCACATCGCTGCCGTTCTCGTCGACATTTGATAATCTATGATGTATGCATATTAATTTCCTTTTTTATTAAAGTTTCTTATATGAATATTGACTTGAGTCAAGAGAAGAGAACAAGGAGGGAACTCTGTGACAGCCCAATATTAAACAGACTAGCAGCACACAACTAATGCAATATGCACACAATCAATACAATTAGCAAATTTAGCCACATAATTAATGTAGATAATATTTACTTAGGAAAATGTGACAGAACAGCTGAAAAAGTAAACACTAACAAAAGTCCGGGAATAGATGAAAACATCATAAATTCTTATTCCATGCAAGGGAAGAAATCGGAGTGGCACTAGTATAGAATATCAATAAATCATTACAGACTGGAGAGTTGCCACGGGAATGGAGATATGCCTTCACAGTGACATTGTTTAAAATGGGAAACAGGAGCGAACCATGTAACTATGGACCAGTGAGTTGAACCAATATTTGTGTAAGGTCATGGACAAAATGGTTAAGAATGATATTGGGACATTTGATAGAGCATAATATTATTTAGGGCAATCACAATTGTAAATCTGTTAGAATTCTTTGAGAAGCACTATGATAAGATAGAACGAGGAAAATTAGGTAGAGGTAATTTACTTAGATTTTTCCCAGGCATCAAACACAAAGCACCCTCCATGAAAGATTGGCCAAAAAGTTGAGCTTATGGAATTAGAGGGCATGTGTTAACATCATAGGCAAAAAGTATTCTAACTGGATGACAGATGCTACAAGGATAAGTGCTTGGGCCATTGCTGTTCACACTTTTTTATTAATGACATAGACGCTGGGATTTTAGAGAATGTTTCTAAGTTTGAAGATGCTATAAAACTAAGTAGAGAGTTCTATCTCCAAATAGAATTGGAGATACTGCAGGAGGATCTAAGAAGAATGTTGAGAAAGTCACAGGACTGGTAGATGCATTTTAATTTGGAAAAGTGCACGATGATGCATATGAGGAAGAGAAACAATGAGTTTTCTTATGAAATGGGGGACAAGGTACTGAAAGTGAAAGAGGAAGAAGGCGACTTGGTAGTGATTGTGCACAAGTGTGCAAAGCTTTCAAGTCAATGTGCTGAGGCAGCAAAGAAGGCTACCATAACAAACTCTAAAGGAATGAGAAGGGCAATATTTACCAGGTTAACTGCTGACTACTGAGGTTGTAAAAATCACAGGTTAGGTCACAGTTGGACTAGCATAGCCGGATTTCTGCACATGTGGTTTTTGCGTTGTCTTGGTCGATACATTGACTCTGCATCATTTCGACGAATGTTTTAAGTTATATGCAGAATTTGCTAGGTAACCATGTTGGAGTTCTCTAGGGCTAGCTAGCTTTGCGTTCTAGATTAATTCGTCGGCTTTTGCAAGAATTTTGTACGTTTGAGAGCCATTTTATCGCAAGTTGCCTAGGCCATGTGACTACGCGGCCGAGGCTCAGCCTTGTGGAATTATAGCGGCCATTGGAGTGACCTTGACGGCCACCTTCCACTAGCCACCTTCACGGGTGGCTATTCAATCTGCACACTAACATGCGGTCAATTCCTCTTCTACATCTTCCTTGAACCTCGACGATTATCCGGACTTGCGTCATCTTCCACTCATCGACACGACCCGTATTTTGCGAATCGCTTTTGGCAGTCATCGATCACTTTCAATTTTCGGTGCAGCTTGGCCTAGAGACTTTGAACATCTATGCCATCTGTCAGCTGTTGACGGGACTCCCTTGGTTTGGTTCCACGCTTGTGCGTGGGCCAGCCATTGGCGACTTGTACAGCTTATTATTCTAACAGACTCCATCTGTTGCTACTGCAATGGATGGAGTGGATGGTAGGTCTATGTGTAGAAATGCAAGTCATTGGTATAGAAATGGATCAAAAGCCGAGACTGTCGGCCAGCGTACTCACATTGGTCACGTAGACCAGGAACAGCAGCAACCAGAGCACGAGGGACACAGCAGATGAGGGAATGAACCCAAGATTATAATCCATCGTAGACAACCATCTGACTGTGGCCATTAATGTAAGAATGGAGCCAGTCGTGCCACCAAACGAATGATGAATACTTCTATTTTTACTTAAGTACTCAGAGTTAGATTTGCTTATGTCTTCATTACTTCAAACAACAATGTGTAAATATGTAGAATAGTGAGTTCTTTTTAAGCAGTTCTCAAAGATAATAACAAACCTGTGTTGATGAGGAGTGCCTGAAATTGCCAAAAGTCCATTTGGTGAAAGTGTTAGGTTTCCCACAGGTCCCAAAATGGACAGCTGAGTAACCCCAGTTTCTGCATTCCATATTTTCATGACTCCAAATATTTCAGCCGAAAGTATTCTGAGATTATCAGTCAGTACCGAAACACAAGTTACTGTACTCAGATGTTCCTTCAAAAGAAATCACTTTTTAACACGTTTAACAGCATGAGAAACAGGTTAAGGTCAATGTCAACCCTGACCACCCTAAGCATAAGAAATTTAATTTGCCAAAAAAAGATTTTGATTGTTGATTTACAGAACTCAATGTAGGGTAAAATAATCATTAGGCCTAATTGCATTCGGCAATTTGGCCATTGTTAGAGCTTCTTTGAGATCACCGAACTGGCTGCACTTCTGAATGATATACCCTACCAGAAGTGCTTTACCTGCTTAAATATGATACGTCTCTTGTTCACTCAAATTCAATCCTCAAAATCTCTGGAAACCATAAAAAATCTAAATTTCAGTGATTTTTGCACAGGCCAAAAGCATTCTGAACCATTTTAAAACCTTGTTATTTTAAACCTTGAAATAAACCCTTTTTATAAACTTATGATTTCTATAGAACCCATGACTCATCACATCCCTCCCAAAACTCTATCCTACATGCATCCATTGCTGACTCCATTGCATCCTTTTTCACTAATAAAATTTTCTCGTTTTGTCATTCCTTACACTCTCTTATCAAAATCAACATTGAAGATTCAGGGAACCACAATGGCACAATTTTAATTTTGTCACATACTGCATACATTTAACCTCTTTGAGTATACCCTCATTCAAGCCACTCAAAACAAAAACAGTTCCTGCCCCATTAAAAAACCCAGCTAAGGTAACATCCATATATGTGGAAAATTTTGATCAAAGCAGTCGCTTGTCGCTGGATACAATCAGGCATAAAATGACCAAAAATGAAGAGAAACCTCAAACCGTTCGTAATTGATATTAATGCAGAAACGATTAAAAAAATATATATTTATTACAAATAATATATAAAACTGTTGTTTAGACTTTCATAAATGTTTCAAAAAAGCATTTTAACAAAAGCGCTATAATGTTGCGAAACGGAAAATCATAATTTAGACTCAGATTTCACTATCTTTGTTGTCATATTTAATTAGGTTATGGGTCGATATTTCCCGCCTGCCTGGTCTCGTTTTGAAGTAGAATATCTCTTTTTCCCATTCTATTAATAACTTATGACCTTCGAATATTTATTATGCTTACAGATTGGCCAAAACAAGGACACCTGTCGTAAACCATAACCGTTACAAGCTTAGCAACTGGGCACGTGATTTAATCACGTGACATAATCTTGCACCGTGGTTGGCCGATAGTTTTGAGGTCTACTTCGTGCATGCGTAGCACCGTGACCCTGTCTCTTTATACAGCGCAATCATGCAAAATCCATTCTAGTGTGTTGAATCTTACATTATTGATTCTCGGAATGGAGGATATTTTTGCGAATTCGATAAATGCTAAATGTGCACAAATTGTTGCAAGATTATGTTTAACCACGAACGCGATGATAGTTGTTATGTTAAAAGCCATCAACGACAATTCAGATGACCACGATGCTAAAACATCTAGCAAGATCGTAATGGATGCCAATACGATTGACTATTAGAATGCCGCTGGTAGGTATTCAGGTAGGCCTCGATTATTTTTTAATGCTTCAATGCTTCACAGGATCCTTGTCTATAGGCATAATTATTAGGTTTAAACGCTGTTCTAATTGAGACGTATTTGAAAGTATTCAGGCAATTGCTGTTAGGTTTAAACCCGCTTCTCACTGAGCTCGTGTTTATAAGTCTTGCAGCATAATTGTTGGTTTAAAGTATTAATGCAGTAACTGCCTCGGTTGACTTTATAAATATTCAGGCATAACTGTTAAAGTTGTGTAATTTCGTCTCTCGCACTGCCTCATCTATTGTTCACCTTATTGTGCTATGTTAAGTTTATTAACTATTGATTTGCTTTATGAGACGAAATAACTATTGCATTGTAATTGCAATTTATTTTTTATCAGGATTCTTCTCGATATCATAATTTCAGTCTACCGGTTAATAAATCGCATAAATTGCTGTTTGTTTTGAATGCAGGGCTTCTATTATTGGCTTTATATTTTTGTTGAATGCCTTTGATAAAAATAATACTGAAATGAATTTCATAGATAGAACAAAATAATTTTATATATACTGTTTATTGTAGATGTCAAGGTAAACTGAATAATGGCGATGACCAGTGTGTTCCAGAGGACATGGTCACGTGCGTGCATGGAACAATATGGCAAACAAGTCGCTAGATCACCATGACAACCAAGCAAAATGACAGATTTGTGTTGTGTTAGCCAAAATAACAACATGTTGATCTACCGTAGTTCCATTATCGAGCATCATGATAAAGGTTTGACTTGAACTGCATATGTTTTTATGATTTTCCTGAGAACAGCAAAGAAAGATTTTTGAGAAATCTGTATGGCTCCAGTGGTGTTCTGGTATGAGGAGCACCTGGGGCTTTGTTTACATTTTAGATTACAATTTGCATTTAACATACGGTGACTGGCTGAACAGAGCGTTTGACCTGTAACACGGAGAGTGCGCGTTCAATCATTGTCCGAGGCAGTTACTGCTTACTGACCTTCAGAAAGTCGATCGTGTTGTGGGATGTGTGCTGAATTATTAAGAGAGAGATTAGAGATTAAAATCTTCTCTAGTGAAGAGATTTGCATCCAGATTTCTGCTCCACCTGTGCCATTTTACCAACTCAACTCATTGCTCGTACACTGTCGGTGGAAGGATAATACGGCGAGGGAGAGAATTTGTCACACGCTCTCATATGCTGAGGCTAAGATATGAAGTCACAGACACTTCACACCAATTACTGCCTCTCAGATTAGCTTAAGGGGATGCTCTTCTCTATTTATCTATAATTTAGATCTAAAATTTAATATTGTGATATTTAATTCCTGTGCAAATTATTCCTCTTAAATGTCTTTTAGTATTTGAGACTGTATACCATAAGATTGGTCTTATTGTTGTAGATCCATGGAAGAATGTGATTGCCCGTTGCTACACATAGAGGAAGAAGCCGCCATGGACAAAACAGAGTCGATAAAGAATACTGAACAAAGACGCAGCAAATCCTTTTTGACTCTACCACTACCATTACTCTGGCAGTGCCAGTCTCAAGTCTGGATAAAGGAGGAGGGCGACGACAATGATCTTTTTTATCACACAGAATCGTTAAAATGAAGCTAGTTCATCGTCTTCCGACGATGCAGAACCACAAATCGTCTTCACACCAAACTGGAGGACATGATAGCAGGTGACCTGTAAACAGTGGCAGAGGGTAGACTGAAGGGTTGGACCTTGTTTCAACAGAGGAGCCAAAACAAAGAGGAAGCTCGTAATCCAATGGTGATTCACAATCACCTACTGCTGGAACATGTAAAACTCTAGGTCGTGGTGGCAGAAGACCCGTGACTTTGCTAGTTGATGCTGAATACATAGTGTGACTGGAATAAACTGTCATTTTATTTCTGTGTTTTTATTATTTGGATGTTAATTTTTATCCTTTACTGCAATATTTAATTTCTTAGCAGATAATAGCTGCTTAACCTCTCTCGGAATTTGAGACTTTTGTAATAAAATTGACATTTAATTTCAATGATTTCTCGTTGGTGAACTGGAATAACTTTAATAACGTTGTTCCTGCTTGAGATATCTACACCAAATTTGGACAGTGCATTTGCAATACCTGAAGCTGCAATGGTGCCAAATTTCAGTAAAATCGGTTCAAAAATAATAGCCGTTGCTAAGGAGATTATAAAAATAATATGGCTAAACTTTGCATGCAATTTTCTCGAATAGCACTTTACGTAAACGGTCACATTGGAAATTCTATAACTTTGGCTGTATGCAAGGCATAAACTAGTTGAAAACGGTTTTGGAAAGGTAAATCTAGCAGCTTCAGGATAGTGCAAAAAACAGGAAAAAATATTTCTTTTACAAGTGACTGGTTTCGTGCTGACAAGTCACATATAAGAACATAAAGATGATCTTGCTAATTACAGGCCTATCTATATCTTACCCTACTTCTTCAAATTGCAACAAAAAGTCATGTATGTTTATACTACTATATGTGATTTGCTCTAGCAAAGCAGGCTTAAGTGCTTAAGTTGCATGTTGACAAAATTGAGATTCTTTCATCATATTTTACAACAGTAAATAACCTTTATAACGGTGAAAAATTTATTAAGATATCTTCAGTAAAACCTAATTTATACTAATTTGAAGTCTTGTATCGCGAGAATAGCGATGACAAACTTGATTTCTCAAGCATTTTAAGCCCTTTCGAAATCAACATGTTATGTCGCTATTCTCGCGATACAAGACTTCAAATTAGTATAAATTAGGTTTTACTGAAGATATCTTAATAAAATATTTAAAACTAGTAAAACTAGTTAACTAGTCAATTGCTAAGTCTATTTGGTGAAAGTGTTAGGTTTCCTACAGGTCCCAAAATGGACAGCTGAGTAACCCCAGTTTCTGCATTCCATATTTTCATGACTCCAAACACAGATTGCCGATGGAACACGTGACCTTGAACTTTGAAGTGTGCATGCGCAACTATATACTCTCCAATGAGACTTTTGAATTTTGATCGCCAGGGATCAAGGTCAGAAAGTTGAGATTGTTTATGCAATTGGTCCTATAAGGGATCTCAGAATTCCTTCAATGATAGCTGCTTGGCTTTTGAAAAATAAGGTCATAGCTTTAGGAAATCTAAAAATAGACATTCTGACCTTTCTACAAATGTGAAACAAGCAACATGCATTCGCTAGATGGCCATCGTAGAGGGCGATATATTTGCATTAAAAACGGTCGGCTTTGATTTACTTTCATCTACAGTCCTCTAATAAAATGTGATTTTAGCAGATTAAAACACAAGATTTCATCACCTAACCAATGTTTTAGGATAAAGTAATAACTTTCTAACTCGATTCAAACTCAAAACACACAATATTGACCATGCGTGACATTTGTGACCATTTTCTCAAAATTGTGTGCTTTGACATAAGCCTACTTTTGCTAAAACAGCTCACATATAGACAAAAAGAACATCCTCTGTCCATTTCAACATGGTTTCCAGCAAAGGTCATTATAAGGTAATGTCTAAACATACATGATAATATAACTGATGCCATTGATTGTAATGAATACTCTTTGGATGTTATTCTGGATGTTGCATAAGCATTTCATATGATCAACCACAAAATATTATTCATTAAACAAGAAAACTTGGGCATTCAAAGAATAGCTCTTAACCTGGTTCCAGAGTTACCTAAATAACATACACCAAGTAGTAAAATGCAATGGGTCTTTTCTAAGGTTCATCAGAACGTTCCAAGCTGGGACCAAACCAGTTGCTTATTGGCTCAAAATGACGAATAATGATGGCAGACCTCAAACCAGTCGAACCGAAGCGCGTGATTTGATCACGTGATACAGTCTTCAACTGTGGCTGGCTGATGGTTTTAAGGTCAGATATGCGCATGTGCACTCGGTATGACCCAGTCTCTTTAAATGTCACAAACATTCTAGTTTGTTGATTTTTGACATACTTAATTCTCGAAAATGAGATGATCGCGAATTTGATTAAAGTTAAAGAGTCGGATAGAGCAAGAGTCCACGAATTGTTGCAAGAGTATTTGACCATCGATTGCGATGACGATCGCGATGAAAGTGAGGTTTTCAGTGATGATGATTTTCGGGTAGAATCTGATGCCAACAAGAAGATTCAGATGAGCACGAAGAATATAAAATGAATGCGTTGGATTTCAACTATGTCATGAGGCATGCTAAAACATCTAACGAGATCGTAACGAGTGACAATGCGGTTGAATATCAGAAAGCGGCTGATTTCAGGTAAACCTCGATTAGTTTTTAGTACTTAGCATCACAGGATCCTTTTTAATAGACATTCAAGTACTGTTTCTGATTCACTGCAACTCATATACAAAATAATATCACTGTTTAAACTAAGCTCTAACTGAGCTCATTATAAATTTTCAGGCATGACTGTAAAGATTAAACTGTTCTAATTGAGCTCGTCTTTATAAATATTCAGGCATTATTACTATGTTTAGACCCTCTTTTTACTCTACTTGTCCTTATATGTCCAGCCACAAACAGTTAGGTATAAAGCCTGCATTATTGAGCTCGTCTTTATAAGCATTCAGAAATTTCCTCTCAAGCACTACCTTATTGTGCTATGTATAATTTTATCGATTATTGATTAAGTTAGTGAGAGGAAATAATAATTTGCACTTGTGTTGTGGTTTGTGTGCTGGGTTGTCAATCGGGGGTTTGGGAATTCAAATCTCCTCCAGAGCAGATATTTGCATCGAGATTTCTGCTCCCCATGCATCCCATTATAAAGATTTGATGATATCATTGATCTTACACTATCGCTGGGAAGATGAGACGGTGAGGGAGAGAATTTGTCCCCCACTCTTCTATGATGATGCTAAGATAGGAAGTTGCTAACACTTCACACCAATGACTGCCTCTCGGGTTAGCTTAAGGGGCTACTCTTCTCTATTTTCTCTATAATTTAGATTTCAAATTTTTTCATTGTGGTATAGTAATATATAATTCCTGTACAGATTTATGCTCATAAACGTCTGTTAGTATTTGAGGCTATATGTCTTTTTGTTGTAGATCCATGAAAGAATGTGATTGCCCGTTGCTACACATAAAAACGAAGTAAATGCCTTGGACGAAACAGAGCCAAAAAGAAGACTGGACAAAACACATAAAATTCTTTTAACTCCAACACTGCTTGTTCTCTGGCAGTGCCAGTCCCAAGCCTGGACAAAGGAGGAGGGCAACAACACTGATCTTTTTATCACACAGTGTCGCTTAAATGAAGCTACTACATCCTCTTCTGACGATCCATAGTCGCCTTCACGCAAAAGTGGACAGAAGATCTTTTAACACTGGCAGAGGGTCAACTAAAGGGTTGCATCATGTTTCCACAGGAGAACCAGAACAAAGAGGAAGAGAGGAAGCACATCATCCGGAGGTGATTCAGAATTATCTGTTCCTGGAACATGTTAAACTCTAGGTCGTGGTGACAGATGACCAGTGTCTTTGCCAGCTGACGCTGCAAACATAACGTGACTTGAATAAACTTATTTTATTTTAGTTTTATGATTATTTGGATGTTAATTTTATCCATTATTGTATTCCAATATTTAATTCCTTAGCAGATAATAGCTGCTTAACCTCTCTTAGAATTGGAGACATTTGTAATTCAATTGACATTTTAGTGTCAATGATTTCTTGTAGGTCAACTGGGATAACTTTAATAACAATTTTCCTAGTTGAGATAGCTACACCATATTTGGACAGTGCATTTTCATTGGCAGCAGCTACAACTGTGCCAAATTTCAGTTAAATCGGTTCATAAACAATAGCCGTTGCTAAGGAGATTATAAAAATAATACGACTAAACTTTGCACGCAGTTTTCTCAAATAGCAATTTTCATCAACCATGACATTGAAAATTCTGTAACTTTGGCTGTATGTTAGTTTAAAACGGTTTTGGAAAGGTAAATCTGGCACCTACAGGATGGTGTAAAATACAGTAAAAAATTTTTTTACACAAGTGACTGGTTTGGTGCTGACAGGTCACATATAGAGTATATCCAGGTTCAATTCTTGGATTACAAATTTTCCTACTTTTAATTAATGATTTTCCTAGCGCCTCACCTCGATTACTATTGCCAACAACACAAATATTCTTGCTTCTCATAATAGTTTTATTTTGTCATGGCTTACTAGCAAACACCGCTCTGCAGAGCAAGGTGGCATCACCAGAAGTTGAGGTAAAAAGCCTCTAACGACTCTCCTAGTCAAATTTATCAATATGGGGAGCGTCGCAAGCTCCCCATAGCGTGGTCTGAATTTATGCCAGATATAGAGTAAATTTTGGGCTCTTGTTCACCTCAAATTTGTCAACTATGATTTAGAAATAAAAGCAGCTAAATCATCTGGATGTGTGAAAAAATGTGCCAATATGTAAGGGAGTGTCTTTCTAGACTTCAACATTCTAAGAGCCATAAGATTGTTGTGGATTGTGTGCCATTTTCTTATCTTGAGTTTCAGTTCAATGCACATGCATTTTGTGCAATTGCAAGCAATTAAAAACTGCTAAGTAAATCATATTTTATTTTACTGTGTGCTAATTCAATCGTCAGATAGTTTGATGCGATTAATAAAATGTAAGCATTATATAAAAAATTTGTACATCTGTGTTTAACAAGGTAGTGTGGTGATATGAGTCATGTGAGGTGGAAAATTTAGTAATAATAATAATGTGTAAATTCTCTTTTGCACCATGTCATTTAATAGTAGGTACCATTCGATCATTTCGATGGTACTTTGGTATATCGTATACATTAGTTTAAAGTCGAGAAAAAGCTAAAAAGCATGGTGCCAGATTTAGACAAGAGCAACAAGAATCTTGAAGAATGCAACTTATACAACAATAATTGTAGTGTAATAAAGGACACTACGAATTGCACAATCGACAGAGGCAATATGATTATCATGTATAATAACAGCGTATTATTTAGTTTAAATGTTATTGTAACTATTATTTGTGCATGCGAACATTTGATTCAGGCTGGACTATAGAATATTCGGATCGGCTATGTACTGAATGAACATGTACGTGGCAGACCAGTAGCCGTTGCTAATCACTTCTGTAATTGCCTTAACTAATACAACTCCCAGCGCATTACCAGATTCAAGCATCTGACAGCAAGAGATAGAGGGATAAATAGAGACAGGAAGGAGACGTAGAAAGACACATTATGGGAGATTATGGGCAAGGGCACGGCGACGGAAGCAAGGGAGTGACGAGAGATGGGACAGATAACTCAGAAAGGGGACGGTACAGACGGACGATGGAAGCAAGCGAGGCAGAGGCGACAGGTGAAGAGATTAAGCAGACGTCCGACAGGGGAAGAGAGGAAGGTTATAAAAATGGGACGCGAGTGAAAGTGAGGGATTTCGCTTAGGAAGGAGTCAAAAGGCAAGGAAAGTGTGGAGTGCCATAAACGAGATTTGCTAAGCATCTCTAAACGCACAACCTGATGCCGAAGTAATTTGACTGAGGGCGAATCGAGAAATCTACAATTATAGAAACCAGTTTGCTGTAAATATACGTCTGCATTTTTAATATATATCGTAACATCAAAAAGTCTAAAACGAACATTTACCCACAGAAGAGAAACGCCAGCTACCCACATCAACTGAGCACCGCTCACCACCATATACCTTTGGAAGAGATGATAAGCAAAATCATCTCTTCCAGTACAATAATTTTTTATTTATTTTATACTGAAAATGCCGCCCTAAGACAAGTGCCGCCTGGGGTGGTTCCCCCCCCTGCTACGCCACTGACCAGTGCAGGATTTATGTATAAGCTAAACAAGCTATAACTTAGGGCCCCCACTTTCTTGGGGGGCCCCAAAAATTGTCGATTGAGCAAGTCTTTTGTGCACAAGACATTCTAGAGAAACAGTTGTACACTGGTTTATTAATTTTCATCAATTGCATTCCTATTAAAAATTAGCTTGATTTGATATTAATTAAGTTCTGAAACCAAAAAGGCGAGCCGATAATCCAATTTATTGGCATTGTCTTACTTGTTAGCATTATATGCATTTTACTATCTTAATCTATATATTATCCTTTAGCATTTTATTAGTGTAATATTTAATGATCGTGTCCAATCATCATTCCCTAATGTAGAAGCAATTTTGAGATTGTTTTTTAGCATTGATGGCTGCAAATTGCTCTGGAGAAAGATCTTTTTCTCAGCTGAAGAGGATACAAAATGAATTTAGAACAACAATGACTCAAGATAAATTATGTTCCCTCAGTCTGTGCATAAAAAGTGACAAACTACGCAGTTTATCATTTTATGATGTCATCAGTGACTTTGCTCTGGCAAAGGCAAAAGAGGAAGTATTTTAGTTAATATTAAAATTCCTTGATCCTTATAACAGTCTCAAGAGATTAGGTAATTAGCCACTGTATATTGTGTATTTTAAAAGAACTTTTGTTTCTTTTTACCAGAATTTGCACTATTAAGTTTGTTATAAAAATGAATAAAAATGATTTTGAGTTAAAGGTTTATTATTTCACTATCAATATACTTCTTAATTGTGTTTCAGTTTAACCCTCTAGGTATAGGAAAATCATATTTGTCACCGCCATTATAGAATATCTGGACTTAGAGGCCTAAAGGTCCCCATACCATATCTCAAATAGGGCCTCATTAAGTCTAAATCCGGCCCTGGCACTGACTGTGCATTGCTTTGCTATCTGAAGTAATATTTACTTCATTATGACATTTAGCATTGCATAGGTTAGTACAGAGATGCCTCTAATTTGTTTCACACTTTTAATTCTAATACATTGCTTATGACACTATAAGGAATGAATGCATTTGCTCTAAGGATGAAATAGAGATAATTTAAGAAATGTAAAAAAAAGTTTCTGCTGATTCAAAACTTTATCAGACCATTTGCATAATGATAAAAGTAATCCTTATGAAACCTTATAATAACTTTCATGCAAATAAACTTAATAAATTTTGAAAACCCAATTTCACTACCATGTTTTATGCATCATGCTTTAATTTGTACTAAAAATATCCTTGAGCTTTAATGTCAAGCAGTAAGGCCTGACTTGTTGCAGAATGATCTACGTATTGATCAAATTTTCCACATGCTTGCCTGATAGCTGATGTAGCTATTAGACATGAAAACATTTCCGGAGACTTCTTCATGTGTTCTTCTCCAGTTCTATAGCCCACACGATTAGGTTTAGTCTCTCTTGGAGGGGCACCATATAACTTTGCAATTTTGATTACCGTTAATATTTGGAGGCCAAAGTTCAGGAAGTGTGAAAATAAAGGTTTGTTCACCAGTTCCATGAGTTCATGAGAATTTGTCCACAAAATGACATCACAATGATGTTACAATTCACAGAATGCCAACCAAGATTTAAAAATTGTGATCCTTTACAGTCATGAGAAAAAGTCATTTCAATTTCCATACTTTTATGAATATTTCCTAGTTATATGAATAACATTTGTTGTGAGTCACTTATTTCCACTCACACAAGTCATCAGTATTTGGATAAGTTATGTGTATAGATACTATTTTTAATGACTTAAGTTATGTACCTGATAATCAGTAATTATGCAAGCCATAATGATGCTCCAGATTTTGACAGTATAATCTTCAGCACCTGAAACAGCAAATGCTTCATCGCCTGCTATGTCAACACATGTTACTGGCCCCGAGTGACCAATCAGATCCTCAGCAAAATCGCATATGTCCATATTCCAAAGCTTGACCAGCTTATCACATGACCCTTCAAAAGAAGAAATGAACAAAATCATGTTATAAATTCTAGCTACAACAATGGATGAAAGGGTTGGCATAGTGATTGGCATGTCTGGTGGTTGCTTTCCATGTTGGCTGAGAACTGAGCTATACTGAATTTCAAATTTTGCAACCTAAATTGGTAATTAAAACATTCATTCAAATCTATAAAATTATTCAAGCTGTATGCAATTACAGTATTTTATTAAAGGAATTGTCATACAGTTTACCCTGGTCTATTTACTTGTGTACTTCATCAGACAATTTGGTGAACCTGTTATTATCACACATTAGTGTGTTTATTTTATTTGGAATGAGCATTTTTATTTTGGTTCAACAGTAGTGGTTTAGCAACTACCAACACGGCTCATGAACCAATTAAGCTCCTCTGTGGCCGAGGATTCTATCAGTTGGCAATTCCTCATGCACGAACCAAGGTCAGAAAATTGGCCAACATGCAGAAGCCTTTCTCAGCACTCATATGTTGTCGACTCCTCATTCTTGCAGTCGTACTGATGTAGCAACTACTGGTGGCATAGTGATGGGGGCAAGAGAGGCAAACCACCCCAGATGGCACTTGTTCTAGGGCCACATTTTCAGTAAAAAAAAAATTATTGTTGTTCTTCAAGATTCTTGTTGCTCTTGTCTAAACCTGTCACCTTGCTTTTTTGCTTTTTCTCGACTTAAAACTAACATACACGGTATACCGAAGGACCATCGAAATGATCGAATGGCATCGATCGATCGAATGTTAATTAATAGACATGGCACAAAAGAAAATATACACTTTATTATTAAAGCTGCAGAAATTAACGATTAATTAATAAATTAATCATTAAATTTCAATTATTCCGCCCATCACTAACATGTACCGGAAGTCTAAAAGAAATAACACAAGCTATATATTTTCATCTAAGCGTTGCAAAATCGCGGCAGATAGTAATCGAGATATTAAATATAAACACATATCAGGTCGATTACATCAAAATTTTGGATTTAAATTATTGGCTAATGGAAATATCGAAAATGCTGATAACGCTTATTGTATCCATTGCGACAAATCATTTACATACCATTATTATTATGCTAAATTTCTTACATTCGACAGGTGTTAAAGTCATGGCGAAATTAAATTAACTAGCGTCCTCTTGTGCGAGTCTTGCGATTAATATAATACAAACTTGCAGCCGACAAGATCTCCACTGTTTTATTTAATATTTATTATTTCCATCTAAACTTGATTTCAACTTATCAGGTAAATATGTTTACACTAACCTTAATTATAAATAACAAAATATTCATTTATTTTGTGATTTTTTTACTTTTGTACATTTAACTGTTGACAGATAAAAAAAACCGGGGCAGCATTGCATTTTTTTACCTTTGCCCTCGCTACGCCACTGGCAACCACTACCAGGACGCCTACCTCCTCACGGGACAGTGTCAATTTCAGCCCACTTAAACGTCTGGAGCTACCTGATTGTAATTAAACCCCAGCACTGTTAGATCAGTGTAAGGCAGCATCGGTCTGACCGCATTTGGAGAGGCTGTTACTCGGGATCGCACTGATTAGGTTTGTTTTTGACAAATTGGCATCCGCAACTCACCCAAAATGTATCTGTAACAAAACCCTTACTGATCGCTAACCAAACGAAACTAGAGCGTCATGTCGCTCTGCGTGGAGCAGTATGAACCACCACTCCACATGCACAAAAGGCAATGTATCGTATGGCAGGCCACACGTTTCCATGGTCTCATAGCTTATTTACCTACTCATTAAACACCAAATAAAGATGTCTTAGAGCTTACTTGTGTTCTTATACGAAATTTAGCAACGACCTTTAGCCATCAATAACACTACTTGAAATTATGTTGTTTTATTAAAGTAATAAATTAAAACGTTATGATGGTAAAAATAATCAATCTTAATAAAAATTATTAGAATTTTAAATTTCAATCAAGCATACATAAAACTTTGCTCTCACGTGATTCCGTGTATGGCAACTCCAATATAATGCTGTTATAGGTCGATTAAGTTAATCCTTTGTCCAAGCCTTGTGGCCTGTCTACCACACTGAAACTCACAGATTTCAAAACTGTGACTTCATCAACAAACTGTACGAGATGTGCATCCTTCTCGCACTCTGTGTTGTCGTCAGCATGTGCGATCTTGATATGGCTGCCGCTAGGTCATCCTTACACGATGTCCTTATGCACAGCATTAACCACATCATGCCTGAGGCCCACACAATCGAGCATGTAGCCCCTGCGACAGTTACTTATCGAAGTTCGTGAATGGCTCACAGAATGAGTGTTCTGGAACATCCTCTGAAGCAAAATGAACAAAAATTTCATATGCATCTTTTGAAGATGCAGAGTGTTAAGTCGCTATTCAGCAGGAACTGCCGCCAGTCTAGCTCATTCGCAGACACAATCTGGCTATTCTTCAAGCCAGAGACCCATCTTTGCCATCTGTTCCAAAACAAGGTAAGATGTTTGAAGTCTCAGAATATCTCTTGCAATAAAAAGCATGGCATCTCTTGATGAAGATAACTTGCAACTTCGCTCTCAACCCAATGATAAAAAGAAGATTCATGGTATGAATCCGTGTGACTGCTGAAAGACGTATCTGTTGCTCGGCCCTCACAATCGGGTTTACTTGTGCAGTTGCCCTCTACATATGTCACTTGGGAAGAAGAAATACGGGGCTGTAAATGGCAGTGGCGTTTTCTATTCATGTTCCGATGTCATTCCAGTCGAATTCGTTGATAACTCTTAAAGTGTCATGATCTTTGACAATGAGATGTTATTCCAAAAGCAAGAACCCGTCGAGGAGCATTTCACGTCATGGTGGCACGGACTGCTTCTATCCAATTTCAAGTTCAATGATAAGTCAATCCCATCATCCTATTCAACTAGGACAGCAAGAATCCAGGAGTTAAAATTGTTTTCAAGTAATATTTGATGGCTGTTAACAGGTCCAACATTTGGAGTGTAAGGAAATTTGAATTTTCATTAGGAGGTGTTACGACTTCAGCAGCATTCTTGGTTCTGATCAGATTACCAAGCCCATTTTAGAAATGGATTAAATGAGCATATGCATCATCTCAGCTTCATTACAGGGGTTTAGTTAACTGATAGGAAGTGCTTTTATCTAGTGCAAGGTTATGGGAACACATGGTATTAACGAGTAATTGCCACTGAAGAAGTTTTGCGTCCCCTAGTTGCCAGAGGGATATCCCTGTCTAGGCGCTTAGCTGACTTGCTGATTTGGACTTTGCGGATGACATTGCACTCCTTGACAACTTGTGGTATGGGATGGGATACTAATAGAGTAAAGGCAGAAGCTGGTGTTACTGGACTACAGATCAACACCAGAGCCGGCCTTTGAGGTGGCGAGGTCAGGCGTCGCCCGAGGGCGCCAATAATTAGGGAGCAGAAAGCAGAAAGTTTTCACTTTCATATTTTTGTGATTTTGTTATCTCAAAGCTGTTAAAGCCATTTTTCTCTGTTTGTTGTTTTGTTTAATTTAATTTTTTAGAATGTCTCTTAAGTGGTCTCTGGCATTCAGCTAATTTACGTCACTGACAAACATCATCAAATGACGTTCAACATTTAAAAACAAATGGTCCTAACACAATAAAGTAATAAAAAAAAACTATAAAATATAATTTTATATTTGACTAAATAATAAGTTTGGCTGTATAAAAAATTTGTATATGTCCGATAAAAGTTTAAATGAAAAAAAGCCACCTGGCTTCGAATACAGAGAATGAAAAACAGAGAAAGAGCAACAGTTTCACCAAGATAAAAGAGCATTGAAAAATTTGTTACAATAAAAAAAGAAAGACTCAGAAAAACAATCTGCTGCTTCAGCCTCAAGTTCAACTGTTGGCACAACCATCCCCACATCCCCACTGAAGGTGCTAATCCGCTGATCCGGCTGAACCAATGATAGTTCTTGAAGATAGCGGTGCAGCATATCAGTTCAAAGTCCATGGATGGAATTGCTAGGACATAAGGACGAAGTAGGCCTAGTTCACATAGGCTACAAGAGATGACAAGTTCGAGGATATGACACAAGAAACACTGAAGTTATCAGATTATGGTACTTGACCAGTTTTGTTGAAATATTAAAACTAGACAACCAACCTGAAAGAAGAGAACTTCTTAAATTGTCTTCCGATCTTCACTTGAAACTCACAGTGAATTCGAAATCTGACATTGACGGTACACTACTTTGTGATAATCATAATTAATATAATCAGTATTTCTGATAAGGTTAAGGATAAAATAATTAGTAACTACGCATAATGTGTTAAAATTAATACAACAGATACTATTCGAGAGTTCTGTCCGAATATATGGACTGCCATGCGAATTTTACGCCTGCTATCAATTTCTGTAACTGTAGCAAGTGAATGAAGTTTATCCAAACTATCTGAGGCCTACAATGTCACAAAACAGACTTCCAATTTATGAACTCTATCCATTGAAATCTAGACTTTTCTGTTATAATTAAAGATTTCGCAGATAAAAAGGCGGCCCGAAAAGTTTACTTCCAATATCAATTAAATTTATTTTGTGTTATTATTTGTGTTGAATGTGTTCTTTGTAATAATTTGAAATTTTCTTGATTCTTGAATCTAATAATGATATATTTTTCTCTCTGGAGTCTGGACATAATTAAACGATGTGTTTTCTGTACTAACAATCAATAAAATATTTCCATTTTCTCATTCTGAAAGGGGCGCCTGAAAAACTCCGCCCGAGGGCGCCAAGGAGGCTAAGGCCGGCTCTGATCGACATGGCACATCATAGATGGCAGAGAAACATACTAGGAATCACATGAAGAGATAAAATAAGGAATGAGGAGGTTAGAAGAAGAAAGGGTACAGAGAAAATAAGTAGGACACAACGACGATGGTTGGAACATCTAGTAGACATTGCATGGATGAGGACAGAATCCCAAAACACTCAATGAACAAGTGGATGCAGAAGAAAACGAGAAAGACCAAGAAAGAATTGGAAGGACATTGTTTAAAAGGATCTCAGAGACAGAGAAATAGCATTGGAGGAGATCAGTGAGGTTGCCAAGAACAGAGTCTTCCTGTGCCCCCATTACGCCCAAGCACGAGGATGGACTAGGGTCGAAGGTAAGGTAAGCTGGGTATTTCTCACTAGTTATGAGATTTTTGGCTTTCACCTGGGTATCTGGGCAATTTTGGCATAATCATCTTTTTTATCACAGTGTTTTTCCGAATCAAGACGGCCAATCATAACGTTGTGGACCTTTGGAGAGTTCTAATTGAGAGCATACATGACCAAAGTCTTACAGCTCTGCCTCACAGAACAATCGAGCTAAGCATAGGCTGACTAATCGAACAATCGAGCTAATCGTACTAATCGAGCAATCGCAATTAATCGATTAATAGGCGACTAATCGATTAATCAAGTTTCATTTTGACTCTCGATTACTCGATTAGTAAAACTCGATTAATCGATTAATCAAGTTTCATTTTGACTCTCGATTACTCGATTAGTAAAACTCGATTAATCGATTAGTTTGCCCAAGCCTATTGATGATCACAGGCAACAAGGAGGGAAGTAAGGAGTTACTTGGGCATAACTATAGGTTGGGATGCTGGTGCTGTGGATGTTGTAGGATTAAAGCTAGCTTAAATTTTATCATGAATTCAACAGGAAATCAATGCAGCTGGTGGAGTAGGACTGAGGAGCATATTTCTAGTGCGACATCACACCAAAATAGAGGGGCAGGCGTGGTGAACACACTGGGACGCAGCACTGAGGAACCGAGTTCGAGACCCGTATCCCCCCCCAAAATGACTTCTTTCCTTCTTTCGATAGGTGGCGGCTTTTTAAAAAAAAGAGATGTATAGAGTAATGGGTGATGAAATGAATGATACACTGTACTACGACGCTGGCATATGAAGTTGTTGTGCATGAACAGACAGAGGAAAGTGTGTCGTAGGTAAGAGACGAAGTAGTCAAGGTGGACACAAACATTGCTTTCATTCCGTCTATGTAGAGCTTTGTTGAGGTAATACAAGGAAAGATAAATGAATCATGCCAAGAAAAGTTACTGGATATTTACATGACAAGGTTGTGTAGTCAAGGTGTGATCAGATGTCGGTCATAACTGATGACTAAGGCTGTAAATTTTTCGCGGTCAAAAATTGAAAAATCCGTGGCCAATTTGCGGTCAAAAACACAGATTTCGCGGTGTATTCACGGTCAAATGTGTAACACAATAAATAAATCAATAACTGAGTATTATCAACGACCATTCATGCCAATGGCGGAGATGTTGCTGTGATATCTGCTTAGCAAACACAGCTGAAAGAGCAGGTTGCGATTTTTCCCTATTCGCTTTCCACGCTCGACATTCTGTGCTATTCGCTAGTGAACATCGTGCCTGAGAATAAGCTGGTTCCTCGTTTTTTGTGGGCGCAGTAGAAATTTCAAGATTACCATTATGAAGGTGCTTAGTGCAACTGTCCCTCTGATTAAATTCGACGTTCTGCATGTTCTGAACAATAGTTGATCGCCGCCGCTCACTGCTCATCTGAAATGCACCGGGCTTAACTGAACGTCTTCCTCTAGCCACCGAATGTTTTCGCACACGAAGTCGTAACTAATGTTTAGAACCTGTGCCTTTAGGCCTATCATATCAACAACATGAGCAGCACAAAAAACTGTCAAATTCGCACCCATTTGTGGAAAAAGTTTAAAATTCGTGGTAGTGTCCAAAATTCGCAAATCTTGCGAATCCTGCCTTCTCAAACTGACTGTTTATAACACTTAATTAATTATAAATAGATTATTTAAGCTAATTAATTTACAGTGGCGTTTAGTTAATCAAAGTGGCGATTAGATAATATATATATTAAAGAAATTAATGCCCAAAGCTATACGCTTGCGTCACCCTGCGTTAGCAACGGTTTTAAAAAAGATAGTAGTTGAGAGAATTGGGAACGGGAGTTTAAAAATGATGTCATCCTGTTGAAACCAAGTACATGGATTAATACGAGACTAAATCGGCGTTTTCTTGTTTAAGGTCGTTGCAATTTAGAGCTTCGACTGTGTAGAAGTCAGTTATAGTACTCTCACATCAAGCTACGTCGTTTTGAGTCAAACGTATGAGTAAGCGACAGGACATTCCTGCTGCTGATCAGTTTGCCAAGCGATTCGTTTGAAGAAATCCGTTGGTAGTCGTTCGACTTGTGAATTTGAACATTACCGGTGATACTTGAATCGAACTGCGTCCGTTTTGTTGTTTGGAATTGCTTTCTACGCTTCGACGAATTACTGACATTGCCTTTGCGGAAGTTTCTTTCTGTGAGTAAAGAAATTCTGCACCTCGACAACAATTCTACGCGTTCGCATTATGAAAGAGACTTTATGGTGAAGATGAGATTCGCCTACCAATTGTCTATCTCGACCAAAGAATGAACAATGAAGAATTGAAGATGCGTCGTACGCCCTGGGGATCAGATAAGCCAATGAAATATAAAATATTATAGTAATTAACGCCACTTTAAGTATATAGGATATTTAATGTGCTGAGACTACGATTGTTGCTTGAAGCATTATTACAATTACTACAAATATCATGCAATGTCTAGTGTTCATTATTTCTATTTATATTTAACGAAACTAAGCTGTTCTCAGCCAAGGACGATGATGTCTAATCCGACAAAGACCATGACCGAGCGGAAAAATTTACAGCCCTACTGATGACGCAACGTTTGCTTAAAGAACAAGAAGTTAAAAGATCTTGGAAATGTTATTGAGGTTTAAGTCAGAAAGGTTGCTAGCATCAAGGTCAGATTTGAAGTATGACAGAGAAAACCCTTCAGCAGGTTTGCCAGATGAGCAATTAGGTTGGAAAAACAACAGAACAAGAGAGAATGAGTGGTGTTGGTATGAAGTTCATTGCAGATGATTTATGGACTATTCTCTTGACAAGATTTAAGACTTCAAAGTACGTGACAGGTAGCATGTCAGTAAAGGCAGAACCGGAGAAGTCAGAGTCGAGTTACCACCATGTATGCTTAGGAAATAAACCACAGATAGTAGGTCTGAATCTGTGCGATTCTGTCCAAAGCCAATGACACTGATGTTTCATTTGTTCATCAGAATCATTTGCACTATCTGCAGGAACATGAATAGATTGGAATCACTAAGCATGTCACAAAGTGTTAAAGGGTTACAATGTCGTCAGTCAGCTTTGATATTACCGAATATGCAACCCACTGACTGGCAATGGCAGGGAGTAATTATTTACACGATGTGAGCTTGTGATCCAATTCAAGTTCAGCATCGCACACCACACCTGCATATCGTAGATCGTTGTGCAATCAATCATTAATGCGACCTTCAGAACCAGGGCCCATATGCATGGGATCAGCTTACTCCACAAATAAGGCTTACATCTGGATTAGCTATTCTCCAAACAAGCCGTGGCCGTTGTTTGTTGCTATGCATGAGTGAGGAATAGCCCTTGGAGTAGTTGCATCTGACATAACATTCGCAAGACTATGCTTGACATTGGGGTTTTTCTAGGGTACAAATACCCTTGCAATGATTTAAGTGATTAGAGATAATGGCACAGGTGCATAGATATTTATAGCGCTTAATTCGAATTGCAAATCACATTTTGTGGAAATCAAACCTAATTAACACTTTGAGCGCGACTAACGTAATAATACGTCATTCATTTCACATTACAGCACACGACTGATGGTAACTGGCATCATTCAGCATGCCCAACTACATTACTATAAAATCAGCATCCTGGGAATCTTTTGTACCGCGTCTCAGATGCAAATATGACTGCCTGGTGCATAACGATGCATGTTGCTATTGTAACCTGAGGCCATATATATATATATATATATATACACACATGTGGTCTCTTGGCAGCCTCTTACGAGGCGGTCGGGGAAAGTTGTACCAAGGGAAAAAATATATATGTTCAATGTATGTATGGATTGTGTATGTATACAATACCATGTATATATGCTACATATATGCTCATATGGATAACACATATATGCAATGTATGCACTGTGTATGCTATGTATATGCATGCATGTACTAACGGAAGGTTCTACACGTGGAGCGTATTGCAAGCTAGAGCGTAGCGATGAACGTTTTAGTGTGTACTGCAGTGGTGTATGCTCTGTCGTTCTCAAGTAATTCGCAGTCTCATCTCAACCGATGATCGGCCAGCTGAAGCTTCGGTTGCCCAAGGGCATTTTTCCACCACAAGTCGTCTGACCTATCACGACTGGCAGGACAACACTACATGGACATACTACCGTCCACAGAGCGCAAACAGTCACCAAGTCATAGATGTGTTGTATGCTACAAGCGTGGACAGCGCAAATAGACACGTTATTTCTGCCGCACATGTTCTTCTAAGCCTGCACTCTGCGTCGTACTGTGTTATGAGGATTATCATTCAACTGCAGACTTTTAGCCAGGTTACTATAGAGTAGAGTAGAGTAGAGAACAGTACAGTAACCAAGAGGTACTTTTCATTTATATTGTTTTGTTTTACATTTTCAAAGTTACTATAAATTACAAATGCTTTCCAATATCTTCACATTACTGCTTATAGCCGATAGGGCTGCTGCGTGCTCTCAATTATTTCCGATAACTGCTAATAAGGCTGCCTCGTGCGGATAATAATTGATCCATGGTCAATGTGTTAATTAATTATGCTTGCATGAGCTCATTAGAGCAAACAAGAAGACATTTTGTTTCAATTTTCTAAAATTAATTATTACTGCATGGCCAAAGGCAATGAACCTATACTCGGCACATCATATGCCACATCATCAGCTACTTCATCCCAAATTAAGCTTATTAGCAATTTTCCATGGCAAAAATGGAAGGCATGATAAAATGTATTATCCTCCTTAGATCTAGAGGATTGCAATGATCTAGAAAAACTCTTTAGTGTCATAAACTTTGTTAAATGCAATGAATCTTAATAATGGTCGCCATTTTATTATAGCTCTATTCGGGAAATAGGTGACTTACACCTAGGGTATACTAAGAGTAACTATATGTCCAACGAAAGGCACAATTCCCGCCTCATGTTTTATGTGCTACTCCCGCATATGCCAGATTTATGTCAGGAGTAAGAGTTACACTCTGCCTATTCTAATCCCATGCCTATAGCCCCAGGGCAATTGAAGTCCCCACAGAACATAAATCTTTCACCGGACTTGACACATATGGATGACATAATATATCTTCCCTCACTACCTGGCAACTGATCGGGCAGCACGTACAACTGCCAAATTCCAATAATTGCTTATTAATCACTAATCACTCCCAAAAACTTTCACAATAACAGCACCAGAGGTGAAAAGTTGTTTTTTGGTTTATTTGCCTTTGCTGGTTCCTTCTTAGAAACAAAAAACAAAAAAAACAAGAAAACCATAAGCTAAACAACTCAATCATTGTCCATAACACTGTGAAAAAGAAACTAAAAACTCATCGCCTGAGAATTATCTTTGCGTATCTCCAACTTTTCAAAAATACGTTTATAGTTGAATTGTAGCAGGCTATTGTTATCTAACAAATTGGCTTCAATGACAGCCGCTCAAGATACCCTCATTGCACCTGATTGAGGAAAGAACGACAAAAGAGGCCTCGATTGAATAGCCTACACTGGTGGCTGATAGGTGTTATTGACTTCTGAGACAAAGAATTTGGCTCCAAAAGGTTGACCACTTAGTAGCAAATCTCAACTTATAGTCTGGAAAATACAGTATAATATTTGGTTGTCAAAGCAATTCTTAACAGTACCTGTAATAGCCATCTTTCCATCAAGCGATATCTTGACACAAGTAACCATAGATGTATGCTGGTAATTGGATATGGTCAGCGATTCAGGCGTAAAAAAGGACCAAACACAGACACAATCCTAAGTCAATAATAATATCAAATGAAAAGTTAAGAAGGAAACAGTAATTAAACTATTTGATAATGAAATTATCTTTTAGAAGTGACACATCTTTCATTAATTAATTGATTCATTCATTCATTACAAATATTGATACAGAGACTTTTATAGGTTACTCAGGATTACTTCCAACTCAGGCATGGTTGAAAAGAACAGTATAAATAAAGTCAGCCTGTTGACAAGCACATCGCCATTGGAAGCCTGTTGCATAGTGAGGGGCCAACCACTGAGAAGGCTCGATTTTATTTAGTAGTTGTGCAGGCAAATAAATGAGTTGATGAGTAGGCCTCACTCATGTTGAGCAGAGAGAAAGCAGTGACCTGGTGCACTCAAAGTAGAGAAGACAGGCAGGAGCTGCTACAGGGAGAGCCAGCATAGCACATCCAGCTTATAGCCCTCCGGCTATAGATGTGGCCAAATTTCTGATGTGCTCGAAAAGATGTGCGGAAGAACGCAAGACCCAGCCCAGGCACCGCAACTGCCCAGCTGGGAGGTCTACATAGAGTGAGCAACAGTAGTCTAGTCGAGCTGTGATGAAGCAGTGGACGAGTGTAGCATTGGCATCTGAAGTTAGCGAGAAGTAGGCTCGGGGTCCAGCATGACTCCAAGGTCCTGTTCAACAGAGGAAAAGAAAAAGAAGCAGCAGTAATGGCAACAGTAATGACAGATGGGTGCCATACAGCTAAATTTGATTAATGTTAAACTTAGTCTGCTACTGCAATATCAATCAATCACTGCAAGCATTACATAGCACCCTCTGTAGGAGGCTAAATTATCTCCCCGGAGAAATTAACACCTGGAGTGTATTGTACCTAGGATATATTGACTCTGGAATTAAAGGTACCTAGGATAAATACACTTCCCCCTGCGAATAAACACTACCAGGGAGTAAATTCTACCTAGGACAAACTGCTCCCAAGGAGTTCCCCCTAGGATAAACTGACTCCTACAGCTAATGCAATAGGGGAGTTAATTCTTCCTAGGACAAATTGACTACTAGAGAGTTAATTCCTCCTAGGAAAAATTGATTCCCATACCTAATGCAGCAGGGGAGTAAATTCTTTCTAGGACAAACTGACTCACGGGGAATTAATTCCTACTAGGAAAAATTAATTTCCTAGTCTAATACAATAGGGGAATTAATTCTACCTAAGACAAATTGATCCAGGGGGGTTAATTCTTCCTAGGATAAAATGACTCCTATACCTAATGCAGCAGGGGAGTAAATTCTTTCAAGGACAAACTGACTCACGGGGAATTAATTCCCACTAGGAAAAATTAATTCCCTAGTCTAATACAATAGGGGAATTAATTCTACCTAAGACAAATTGATCCAGGGGAGTTAATTCCTCCTAGGAAAAATTGATTCCCTAATCTAATACAACAGGGGAGTTAATACTTCCTAGGATAAATTGATTCCCATATCTAACGCAATAGGGGAGTTAATTCTACCTAGGACAAATTGATCCCGGAGAGTTAATTCTTCCTAGGATAAAATGACTCCTATACCTAATGCAGTAGGGGAGTAAATTCTCCCTAGGACAAACTGACTCCCGGAGAGTTAATTCCTGTTAGGAAAAATTGATTCTGTAATCTAATACAATAGGGGAGTTAATTCTACCTAGGACAAATTGATCCCGGGGAGTTCATTCATCCTAGGATAAAATGACTCCTATACCTAATGCAGTAGGGGTTAATTCTTCCTAGGACAAACTGTCCCATACCGAAAGTAATAGGGGAGTTAATTCTTCCTAGGATAAAATGATTCCTATAGCTAATGCAGTAGGGGAGTTAATTCTTCCTAGGACAAACTGACTCCCGGGGAATTAATTCCTCCTAGGAAAAGTGGACTCCTATACCTGATGCAGTAGGGGAGTTAATTCTTTCTGGGACGAATCGACACCAGCAACAACAACAACATTAATAATAATAATACAAATAATAATAATACAAATAATAATACAAATAATAATAATAATAACAACAATAAGAATAACAACAATAACAATCAAAATAACAAGAACAATGACAATAACAACAACAATAACTACAGCAATAACAGTAACAATAACAACAAAAACAACAATAACAGCAATAACAATAGCAATAGCAATGACAAAAACTAAAATTATAACAATAACAGCAATAACAATAAAAACAATAACAATAACAACAGCAATAACAATAACAGCATTAACAACAAAAGCAATAACAATGACAATAACAACAACAGTAGCAATAACCATAAAAATAGTAAGAACAATAACAACAATAATAGAAATCATTTTGTTGCTCTTGTTATTGTTACTGTTAATGTTGTTATTGTTATTGCTGTTATTGTTATTGCCATTGGTATTGTTGTTGTTATTGTTATCGTTATTGATACTGTTATTGCTATTGTTATTATTACTATTGTCATTGCTGTTATTGTTATTGATATTGTTTTGGTTATTGTTGTTATTGCTGTTATTGTTATTATTGTTATTGTAATTGCTGTCATGGTTATTGATTTTGTTATTGCTATATATATTGTTGTCATTGTCATTGTTATTATCAGTACTGTTATTGTCATTGCTATTGTTGATATTGCTATTTGTGGCTATTGTCATCATTAACGTCATTGTTATCGTTATTGTTGTTGCTGTTTCTATTGTTATTGTCTTTGTCACTGTCATCAATCTTGTTATTTTTATTGCTATTGTTATTGTTATTCTTGTTGTTGTTATTTTTGTTATTATTATTATTGTTGCTGTTGGTGTTGATTCGTCCTAGAAAGAAATAACTCCCCTACTGCATTAGGTGTAGGAGTCCACTTTTTCTTGGATGAATTAACTTCCCAGTAGTTAGTTTGTCCTAGGAAGAATCAACTCCCCTATTGCATTAGGTATGGGAGTCAATTTATTCTAGGAAGAATTAACTCCCTGGGAGTCAGTTTGTCCTAGGTAGAATTAACTCCCCTCTTTCATTAGATATAGGAGTCAATTTATCCTAATAAGTATTAACTCCCCTGTTGCATTAGATTAGGGAATCAATTTTTCCTAGGAAAAATTAACTCCCCAGGAGTCAGTTTGTCCTAGGTAGAATTACCTTCTCTATTGCATTTGATATGGGAGTCAATTTATCCTAGGAATAATTAACTCCCCGGGAGTCAGTTTGTCCTAGGTAGAATTACCTTCTCTATTGCATTTGATTTAGGGAATCAATTTATCCTAGGAAAAATTAACTGCCTGGTAGTCCGGTTGTCCTACGTAGAATTAACTCCCCTATTACATTAGATATGGGAGTCAACTTATTCTAGGAAGAATTAACCCCCCTGGAATGAATTTATCCTAGGAAGAATTAACTCCACGGGAGTGTCTATTCACCAGCGGGAGTGTGTATGTCCTAGGTACAATGCACTCCACTACTCAATTGTTCCTAGGAAGAATTAACTCCTAGGACAAATTGACCCGGGAGTGTTTGAGACGGGGAGTGTATTTGGCCATATCTTCTCAGATGTGTTCCCGGTCTGACTACGGCTAAAAAATTAAAAAATGTGTAAATGCAGGCGAGGAATTTTTGGGCAGAAGCCAATTCCAGATGAAATGATGTTGCATCACAGTGGTAGGAGTGAAAGGGTCCTTATGGGCTATGGGCAGCAGAGCGGCATAGGCGTCAGTGGCCTCAATGGGCCAACACAACTCCTTGAGACTGGTGCAGTGCCACAAGGTTAAAGACGTGAAGATTGTTACCACGTCTATTTCCGCTCAGTCTATCTCAAAACTGTCCCAATCAGCAGTTGTAATTATTTTTGTCTTCTTTATGTTGAAGTATAGGCCTGCCTTCTCACTTTCTCTCTTCAGCCTTGTCAGTTTTGCCAGATCTGCTTTCTTCCCTGCCAGTAGTGCTATGTCATCCGCATATCTTAGATTATTCAGTGTCCAATCTTTACTCCTTCAGTTGCTTCTCCCATTTCCGCCCCAGGCCCGGTTCTATGGATTTTTCGTAAGTAGGCGGGATGTAATGTTGCCACCCCCACACAAAAATTTAATACGAACAAAACATAATGAGGTTCTGAGCGCTATTAACTTGCTAAAAGCAGTGTATACATTGAAATTCTAAATATGAAAATATTCTATTGAGTGTCTGACATAGAAGAACTAGAAGCAAAAATTACAGAATTGTTTAATAATTTTTTCAATCAAATGACACAGTGATACGCAACTCGTTGGGGAAACATTGTTACATTATAATGGTTGATTGAAGAATAGTTTTCTTGTATTAACGCACCAATGAAGTTTCAACACTAATTGACATTATTTATTTAAAATTCACTTGCCTGGCTTTCAATGCTGCAAACTCCCAAATTAGATATTCCATATTTAGTTGATTTTGCTCTTCGGAATCGGATGAGGAGTTTTCGCTGTGATTATTATGCGTGGCATGCGCCTCATCAGACGAACTTCAGAATTGCGTCTTTCTGCTTGGCCGCAGATGATTCACGTCCGAGCCTACATTTTTTTATAATCTGACCCAGACAATCACTGCCTCTTTCTGCCTCTATCATCCGCCATTTCGTTATGATATTTTTAGCATTTAAGGGAATTAATTTTAATCAAATAGGCCTATCCCATAGGCCTATTCTATTTCTATTCAATTTAAAACTTAAAGTTTTTAACTTATATTGATAAATAAGGTGCTCATAACCGGAAGTTGACTTAATTGATGAAAAGTGAATCGAAATCAAATATAAAGATTTTTGTTGAGCATGCTTAAAAGGAGAAGAAGCAAATGAAGTTTAATAATTTAATGAAAAGAGAAAATATATTTCTTTGAAACAAATATTTATATTTGAAAATAATTTAGAATATCAAGTAACTTCACAAGCACTCTAAAATTAACTAGGCAAGAAACTTCTACAACTGATTGCAAAGAACATAGGGGCCTAGGCCTTCTTTGGTCATTTCCATATTTATAAATTATTCCATCTGTTTGCACCAAAACTCCTATGGCTGAAAGAGAAGCCTTTCAAAGCATAATGATTGACTTATCATATTTCTTGATCGCGACTTATTCAAGCGAAAGAAAAACTATATAAATTACAGTGGGTAAAAGTATTGGTATTGAGAATTAATGCTGACAGGCTAAAGAAAAGTATCGCAATACACATGCGATGCGAGCATGTGGCCAATACCATCTAAATAAAACAATCGCGATACTTGCTGCAATATTGATAAAAGTATCGGCAATACCATGTATTGCGATGCTTTATCTCAATATTAACAGCCCTAGAAAATGGCCCCTAATAAATGCATAATAATAATAATAATAATAAATTCCAATAATTTTAGAAGAACTTTTGATGCTTAAAAATACACTACCATTTTCTAACCTCAGAAGCTGAGTGTAAAAATCTTTCATCAGAGGAAAGTTTGACATCAGTAGCACTTGATAAATGACCTGCATATGTGTACAAAAGCTCAGCAGAACAAAAGTTGAACAAATAAATGTAACCATTGCTGCATGCCACAACACAATGACAGCAGTCCGATGACAAAGCAAGTGCATTCACCTGGAACACAAAACATTTATTAACACAATTATGTTGTGAATCTAACAGAAAATATACAGTAAATGTTGTTTAAATAGTACCTCCTCTAATACTTCTCCAAAACTCTTGCTTTAAAAGGCAAAATATCAGGTTCTTTAGACATTGTCAAATAACCATAACGAAATATTTTAATGTTCACTGACAATTCATTAGAAAAGCACGCACATTATGTGCAACAATTAAATACAACAAACGATTGACAGCAAGCAATAGGGAAAGGAATCAAACCCTAATGCAGTGATTCCCAACCTGTGGCCCTCCAGGCCTCAAAAATTGGCCCTTGTTCTATAAAAGATAAAAATTATACGTGCAAAAAATAAATATTTAACAGAATAATTATTTTCTGTTATAAATTATTATAAGTTTTTGACATTTATAAGTAACATCAATTGTACTTCAATTTTAATATTTATGTTTTAGTACATCTCTAGTCATGAAGTTAGCATATGCCAGCAAGCAGCCGCTAATACTTAGGTATTCTTTCTTGCGTAAGCGCTGCTTGGTTCTTTGGTCGATGTCCAACACATGTATAGCCTACATATGAAACGATGGCCGTGTAAATTGTTAAAACAAAAATAAGCTTAGCAACTTAGCCTACTATAGATTCACTTTTAGTGGCTATCAAGTTTATTTACTTTTCATTTCCTGTGGCCTGGTAATAAATTTACAATTAGTTTTGAATTATCATGTTTTTATTTCAAAAATAAAAATATTTGCGAAATGAGCAAGGAATAAAAAATCAAGAACAAACAAAAGTTTCAAGAGTATACGAACTTAGAATGTCGTGAATATAATGAAGAATATAATGATTATTTAAAAAATCTGTGGAAAAATTCCCAAATTTGGCCACATCTCCCCCTTCATTTGCAAATCCCTCTACTGGCTCCCTGCACCTCAATGCATTCATTTCAAGACCCTCAGGCTGATCTGCATCTGTCTCCTTGGCTCTGCCACACCTACCTTCAGGCCCACTACACTATCCCTCACCAAGTTCTCCTTAGTTCCTCTGCCCGCAGACTCGTGGTTCCCCACATGTGCTCTGCAACAGCCCAATCCAGGAGGCTTGCCTATGCTGGTCCCATCAGCAGGAACAGCCTCCCCTTTCTCTTTGGGAAGAGCTGATCTCTCTGCCATCTGTCTCAAGCGCCTTAAGACGTTCCTGTTCTCCGCCTAGCTTTGTGCTGACTCGTGAGCGCCTCTGATTACGAGTGGCGCTATATAAATTTTCAATTACAATTAAAATGGAAAGGAAAGTATTATGTTTATTCTTGGTCATAACGGAAAGCCAGAATGTTTGATTTGTGGATTCAGCGCTTCAGTTTGAAAAAGTAGGCTATTATTTGGACCGACAGTAGTCATGCAGATTTGGTCGATAAGTAGCCTATCTAATGAGCTTGGATTTATGATGGGAATTTATTGCCAAAAAAGAGAAAGGGATGAATGGCCAGCAATCACTTTTCTCAGATAGCCTACATGAGCATAACAGAAGTACAGTTGTTACATCATATGAAGTTGCTCTTCTGTTAGCAAAGAAGAAGAAGACTGAGAAGAGATTGTAAAGCCAGCTTTTAATATAACAGCTAGAATGCTAAGAGACAAAAAGATGGAAGATAAATTTGAATGCACTTTCGATCCAGACATTGAAAAATTGCTAACAATATTCATCAACAAAAATCGTATTAATGATTAGTAAAGTAGCAAGTAATAAAACTTTAAATAAACATTTCTATTCTAAAATGATTAAACCAAAATTTATCTATGTGTTCTATTCTAAAATAAAAATTTGGTAAAATATAAAATAATTATCTTTAACCTTGTGGCCCATCATGTCCTCCAACTAAGTAAAAGTGGCCCTAAGACGAAAAAGGTTGGGAACCACTGCCCTAATGGGACAGTGGTCTCGCTAGCAGGGTCACTTGATAAAGCGCCTCTTCAAGAAATCTACTCAGAGGAGCTCTCTGCGCTAGCCAACATGATGTTAAATGTAATTTCAACAGCTGTCAAAAACAATTAGCAGAACAGTGCACAGTAAGCTAAAAGAGTCACCAATGGCAGACCCAAGCACAAGCAAAATCATGCCCCTTCCCCATGTCATTGGCTGAAAGCTTCACGCAAATGCACCAAAATTACATGTTGATTCTACGATGCACGAATACAGCTAAACCAGGTCGCCATCATGCCATGAGATCTAAATTGGGAGCTTTCGGATTGGTCGGCAATTTAGGTTGAGATCAATGCATGAATGTCACGCTAAACTGGTTTGCGCGGCGACATTATTTCTTTTGATTAACCTTGTTCTTTAGATGTTGTCAACAAGTAATAATTAGATTTTGGTCTGACTATATTGCGAAACTTCTGAATTCTATAAAGTCTGAAAGGAAAAAAGTTAAACACAGTCCTTCAAGATTATCTATGGGCAACCGATGACTATTCGGAAAAATCCATAATTGTAGTGGGCCAACTCTATTTTTCTCGGATAAATAGTTTCCGCAGTGCGCATAGTCTTTTTGTGGATGACCGAGCAGTACACTACAGAACAGTTTTCTGCAGACAGTATGCCACGGACAATTTTCTGCAGGACATTTCGCCACGAGGAGCGGACAGTTCGCCGCGAATAAGGGATATATTTTTATATAGCACCCCATCAAGGTCAAAACATTTTAAACTTATTAAGCAACTCACAAATGAAATTATAAACATAATTGTCAAGTGAATGATTATTTTCCCGAATTAGTCATATAGGTTTGTGTTATGGCTATAACACTTTTAAATCTCCTTCTTTTCACTTTTCCTTTCCAGTTGATAAATGTACCCTTCGTATGTTGACAATCTTTTGCCTTTAACTGACTCAACAAATTCAGGCGCCATTTCAGTGAAAAGACAACTACATTCACATTCTCAGAGACAGCAGAGGCTTATATACTTTTCTGCATGTGTAGTTGTGTACACGAGTGTTCAGTAATTTCGCAGCCTTTGCTTTTAAGAAGCGTTGGCGCCAGCCTTTATACTTTAAATTTCGCAAATGCTTGAGCAATTCGCGGCGGCCAACTGCGGCGAACTGTCCTGCGGTGAATTGTCCGCGGCAAGCTGTCCTGCGGCGCCTTAGAACCGAATTATGATGTCTGGGTGTGAATGGCAGGTAGTCACAAAGTGCTCGGAAGGGTGAAACTGGATATGGTAGACTGTCTCGCATCTACATGTGTAGAGCACACGAAGTGGATGAGAATTGGGCAGCAACGTTCAACACATTTAACAATTGTAAGGACTACCCGGGCAAAGCCGGGTAGTTCAGCTAGTATTATATGTCTTTAATATCCAAATAAGGACATTATCATTAGAGGCTGGTTTTAAAAAGCTGTGCATGCCCTGTCTTCTTCTTCTTCTTTGGTTCTCTGCCTTCAGGCAGGTTCATATGTCCAATGATGCCACTTCTCCCTGTGTTGAGCCTCTTCTTTCATTTTTCCGTATCCACCTTTCTCCATCATCCAGTCTAAAAGTATTGTTCTTGGTCTACCTCTTGTTTTTTCCCTTCCATTCTCCCCTCTATGATGTTTTTAAGTAGTGAGTCTCCTCTCATTACGTGTCCCATCCATCTTCTCTGTCGTTCTTGAATTGTCTTTATCATTGATCTCTTTTCTTTTACCCTCCTCAATATTTCTTCATTGGTCTTGTGCTCTGTCCAGCTGATTCTTTCCATTCTTCGCCATATCCACATTCAAATGCCTCTAATCTTTTCTGGTCTTCTTTTCTTATTGTTCATGTTTCTGCTCCATACAGGACCACACTCCACACCAGAGTTTTGACCATTTGCTTTTTTAGGCTTCTACTTAGTTTTCCCTCAATAGTTCTTTCCTCTTGTAGAATGTTTCCTTTGCCATGGTTATTCTCTTCTTTATTTCCACATGGCACTTTGCATCTTGTGTGATCAGACTTCCCAGATAGCAGAATCTCTCTACTTGCTGTATCTCTTCTCCATTTATCCTTATTCTGACTGTTGATTTCTCGACTTTGCTTATTTTCATTCCATACTCTGTTGCTATAATGTTTGACTGATCCATTATTCTCTGCAGTCCAGTCTGACTAGTCGCCATCATCCGCGAATCTTATTGCCTTTATCAGTCTTCCTCCTACCTTTACTCCCTCCTCCACCGCCTCTCTTGTAATTTCCTCGATATGCCCTGTATCGATATGAAATTATTATTGCTACATCGATGCACCTAACTGAATAACGTATCAACCAAACATATTAAACAACTAGACAAGCCTATTTTAGAAATTGTCTTCTATTTTATTAATTATTTTTTTAATTAAATGTAATTTAAAATATCTTAACAAGTCTAATGATCCTTATGGAAACTGCTAGGCTCATGTATAGCATTACAATTATGCATGGCAGATGAAGCATTTTCATGCACAAGTAAAATGTAATTTACACTCAATGTCACATTAAACTATGTTTAGAGATGTCGAGGAGCAGCCTTGTGGACTCCAGCCTCGAGCCTATGGATCTTGACCTCATAATCATGCCTGGTTTCATTTACAAGAGAAATTCAACTGAAGCAAAAGCAAAGGAGGTCACAAAAAGAGTCTTGTACCTGACTTTTGTATCCAGTTAGCTCTTGAAAATGATGTCCTGTTACAAATGACTTAACATGTATTGTATTGTCCTGGCAGACTAAAACATACAAAACAGACTTACACATTTAGAATAGTATTCACAAAACAATATTATTATAAGCAGTTTTAATTTAAGAAAACATAAGGCTTGATCAGACATGTAGATACACTCGTGGAACTACATTACCTAAACTAGTCTGTATTTAGCTTGTGGTCAAAGATGTCACATGGTAGAGACATCTGGCCATTTTCAAGTTGAATTAACCCCTTTACCGGGGGTCCCGATTATAATCGTCTTTGACAATTGACCTTTAAACGACAGTCCCGATTATAATCATATAAATGATATTGTGAACTACACTGTACGGCAGAGCCGATTTTTCTAGTCCAAAATGCTAAGACGCCGTTACAATGGCTATCTATGACTATTTAGCTGACCATACTTTTGTTTTCAATCCGGCGACATCATCAATAATTGTGACCACGCTATCCGTTTTCGTTGCGGACTTTTATGAATCTGTTGCCGTTTGTTGCAGGGGTAAACAAACATACACATGCATATACATACATACATAAAATTATATACATATATATAAATGCATACATAAACATACATATATATTAGGTTGGTATCGAAAAACATATTTTTTTCATAATCCCGGGAACACCCCTAGTTTTGTTCGTATTGGTAGTAGAAACTTAGGTGTAAAGACTTTTTAAAATATTCCATTATTTAGAGGTGCCGCATGACAACTGCAATTTTGAATATGTCATCATGAATATGTTCAAGTTGTAAAAATCAACTTTTTTCTGGTGTCGGTTAAACACTTATAGAACCTATCATTTGATCACTCTAATATGTGATGAACGTGGTGTTTGTGGAGTACCTTATACTGTGCTATTTGTTCTGTAAATTTATGGTCAAGTCACAAATATAATGAGTGTCAACAGGTCTTGATAGAATTAAGATTAGCGATAGAAACGAAGTGTATGCTTTGGTATAATTCTCACAAGCTTGCTGGTCTGTACCTTGATGGTTCGGCATTGAATCGATGGTACATTCCACAGAGCTGAGTAAAGGACAGATTATAAACTTTTGTGACATTTGTGAAATACATTTGTGAAATACCATGGAGAAACTTACCATCCCATCCCATCATGGGATGGTGAGATGGACACAGAGGCGTAGCTAGGGTATTTTGTGCCCGAGGACAAACTATAGAATTGGCGCCCCTTTGGGGGCCATCCATACATGACGTCACGCGCCTATGGGGAGTGGTGTCACACAATTGTGACGATGTGTAACGAGGGAAAGGGGTACAAGGAAATGTGATATCACATCAAAATTCATAATTTTATTTTTAAACATTTGCTCAATTAAACAAGTTCCACTTATTTAAAAGTAGTTGTAGTAGTTGTTTACCACAATTAAGCAACAATAATTATGATTAGCCTACTGCATTCTTAATTTTTGAACTGTTTACTTTTATGCTCGACGTCAATTTTGGGGTTTTGGAAGTCAGGCAGCCATTCATTAACACACAAGCAGAAATCAATTATACCGCCACAACGCACAGGCCACAGATCGAGAGACGCTGCACGTCTGGACTAATGGTCACGATCACAAACGACGAAAATGGAGAGAGTGTGGATTTGATCGACGAAGAATAGCTGGATCCGAATGGGAATATCCATTGAAAGGGAAGATGAGGTCCAAGCTCTCGCATTTATTATATGAAGGAGCATTTTGCTTCTCCTTGCGAGAATGGAGAAGCATAAAGTTTGGTTTATTTCAAGTTGCTATTATCAATTTTTTTTAAATGCAGTGATTCTACCAGAGGTTCTGATCTTGTGGAATGCATAGTGCCATAATGCATAATGCATAATGCCAACAATTCAACTTTTTCCATTTCGTCATCGTTCTACTATCCTAGTTTGAAGTATTTGTATAGTTATAATTACTTTTTGAGTGATAATTATAAGAAAATGTGGATATAACACCCTGAACATCTGTTTTTTGGGTGGTGCAAAGCGATGTGAAGTCATATTTCAGAGGTTGTGATGAGGAGGAGGGCCCAAAGAGGGTCAAAATAGGTCCATAATTGCGTGACGAATTTTATGGACGGCCCCTTTCTTGTTTATTTCACATTTTTCAAATATATTTAAGGGCCAAATATATTTAAAGGTCATTTTTTTTACAGAATGTCCTAGACAGTCTGTAAAAATTTATTTTTCTTGATTTAACTGTTGCAAATTGGTCAATGACATTATTAAAATTTGTTTTATCCCATGTTGCTCGCTCGAGGCTTAGAAGAACAGGATCGCTGAGACGATCTTGTTCCATTGAAGCTACAAATACGATAAAATTAGCTGTCTGTTTTGTATAGGCATATAAGAATTATACATGAACAATACAGTACCCTAATCTGACTCAACAGCCAAACTAGGAAAAGGTGGCTACCTGATCAGAGCTTGACTCCTCGGATTCGATCTGGCACTGGAAACAAACTAAAGGATGTGGCTTTTGTGGCGCTAAGAAATTTTCGAGGATTTACATTACATTACAAAGACTTTCAAAGAAATGGTTCATCTGAGCGAGCTATGGTGAAGTCATGTTTGCACAATTGGTCTGTAATATAATCACTATTAATTTACCTGTATATCTGAATATACATGTAATAAATCATACTGTGGCTATGCCTGCCACATGCACATTCTGTGTGTGTGTGTTTGTCTCTTCGTTTATGCATTTGAACACTTTATAGCTATTCACTCGATCGCTCGGGGAACACCTAGAACACCCAGTAGAGGGGTTGGTGGATTGTTGAGGAGGATGAGGAGGAAGAAATTGTAAGGAAGGATTATGGAGTAGGGGAAAGGACAAGGGTGACGATGAGAAGAGGGTGAGGAGTGCGAACGGAGGATGGTGTGAGAGGAGGAAGCAGTTAGGACAGGGTGAGAAGTAGAGGAAGGAGAACAAATTAGGAAAAGGTGAGTGAGGACAAAGAGTGAATAGAAGTTAGAGGAGATGGAGAAAGAGAAGAGGAATTAGAGATGAGGAGGAGGGATTAGATTGAGGAAAGGTGAATTCTGCCAGACAGGCAGCCTCCTGCAAGGCTGCAGAGTCCCCTCAGGCCAGACAAGAACAACAGGCTGCAGATGCTGCCAGAACAGGAATGCCTCCCCACAACTTCAATCAAGGTGCCCCCATAATCTTCTTCACCCGAGCGAACGCCGGGTACCCCAGTTAGTACAAAATACATAAAAGGTGATACATTGGGCAAATCATTTATAGATAAAAAACAGGAGCAGACCAAGATTAGAACCTTGAGGTGCCCCATGGTAAATGGGTTATTTTCGGTCAAGGCTTTAATTGCATATATATACATATATATATATATATATACATTCATACATACATATGTACACACATATGTACATGCATATCTAGTTATATACATATATACATACATACATGTATATACATGTATACATGCATATATACATACATACATGTATATACATGTATACATACATATATACATACATATATGCATAAAATATACATAAGATTTTTACAATTTACAAGCCGAATGAGAGTAAGTTTAAAAAACTTTAAAGCCAGTAAAGGGGTTAAAAGGATTATTTTAGGTCCTTTGCATGCTATGCTCTTGCACACTCAGAGATTCATTGAGTCTGCTCCTATCACATTTAGCATTAATTCATTCATTCATTCTGAGCATTTATATCTGTGTAGAAACTTCAAGAAACCTACTACTACCTTTAGCGAGTCAAGCACATGGATTTTCACTCGATTATCTCATTAGCAATTATGAATGTGATTATTTTTTGAACTACAGAGTAGTTTTGACTATAATTTCACTTAAATGAGCATTAACGTTGTGCCTTATTGTCATGCCACTAGAGAAGACATAATAGTCACGGCATGGGATGTTGTTACCTTCTTCTGGAACAACTAACAAAGTGTATCTACTTATGTTTTACACAAACTTAAAAAATTTGGACAGACTGTGCATATGTATTTTCAAGATTATAGGTTAAGTGCATAAGAATTTCAAGATTATACATAATTGAAATAGCATGACATACGTGATCAGCCTATCAAAGGAGATTTAGGCAAGAAAAAGACACAAGAAAAATCGGATATAAGCAGATAAATGAAATAAATAAATGAAAGTATTGAACTAGCTGTGATTTTTGCTGTTTTAATAGTATTACATTGATTATGTGAATGAGACCCAAGGAATAATCCAAACAGATTGGTTTTCCATACATTTCAGTGTGTGCTGGTTGTTAAAGTGCTAAGGACAGACCAGACAATATGGCTATTACTTATATGAGCAGGTACACCGGCGGTTCCTGCTGCAAATCCATCAATGTGGCCACAGCTTCGAAAACCCAATGCCTCTATCACAAAGTACCTTCTCAGGAGACAATGGTAACCTTTCTTCCAGCAGCATCAGCAGCAAATCTTGCTGCAGCAGTGGCAGCAGCACCCTTGCACCTTTTCAGCATCAACAATCTGCCTAAATGCAGATGATGCCACCATGGCGCTGGTCTTCACCATATGACCAACCACATCGACAACGTTTTTGATTGTGTTCTTGCTTTGCCAAGATGCATGCAATGCTTGGTATCCAGTTGAAAATCTCACTAGCCTTAACCCAACACCACCTATTGGGTTACGTCAATCCAACCCAAAAGACAAACATGTTTACATGCTGCATATATCAAATCTAATAGTTCATTATGAATGTGTAATTGTTCACTGTTCTGGTCGGTCGACCAAACACGCAAGTGCTGCACGTTGCCGCCTGGTGCTAGGTTGCTATACTAGGCTATTAGCTGAACAAATTATTGTGTAACCGGACGAGATGATGGGAAAGAAACTGTGGACCATTGTGGTATGACTCACCGATGTCACAGTTTACCGGAGCGTCCACTGGAAGAACATCGACTGGGCTTCATAACCAGAGTTAGTGCTTGAGGGTTAAAACCAAGTATGGACCTCACTCATCCTGGATAAAGTCTTGTCTGTGTAGTTGTCTTTCGTAATTTCCTCATAAGTGTACATGGCTGAGCTGTTAGCTCTCACTGTCATAAAGTGAGATAATAATACAGAGGTGTACTGGGCTGCCGGGACACCGTGAAAAATCCCGGTGGGGCGCCAGGATGAATCCCAGTGGGCCGCCAGGATCAGTGCTGCGATATTAGAGAAGCACTACCAAACTAAAACGACAGGTAATATTGTTCATATTTACCAGTAACGGCAGCCTTTATCGGATAAATGTCCATGACTATTTTTGTTTTTAGTCTATTTTAGTATCCAGGCAGTAACATGGCAGTCGCAAAATCAACGGCTGCCATGCTAAAATTGACATCTGCCTCCCCAGTCTCTTAGGCTCTCTATTTCTGCTGTGTCTGCTCTTATAAAGATTCTTAATTATAGTTGGTTAGTAATTATTAATATTATATTAATAAAATAATTTACAATTTTGAGTGGTATAAATTTTAAACGTAAGTGGTGATGCGGAGAAAGTAAGAGATAAGAAACTAAAAACTCTGGTTAAAGATGGAAGTAAATGCCAAAATCTAGTTGATTTCTTTAAAGCTACTCCAATTCAAACCAAATAGGCCTACACTATTTTTACAGTTTTCTAAAGAAACACCTTCAATAAGTACACAACCCAAAGAAAATCAAGATGATGACAACATTCAGCATTCAGTATTGCCAGCAAACTGCATTCCCACCTTACATTTAGAAAATGAGTTAACTGACAACACAGTCTCTATGAAAACAATGCTGGCAAATCTGAAATTGCGCCCTGTGCCTACATGTATCATTAATCTGGCGCTCACATATTTTGTTGCTTATCTAAATTTCGAATATAACATAAAATTCAGTAATAGACAGATAGTTTTTCTAAGAACTCATTTTGGACGGTCAACAGGCCTAATAAATATTTTAAAAGAAACTAAATATAATGATCTATAGATACATAATAATATTGCAGTTGGTTAATTGTAACCAAACTCAATGTTGGCCAAATTGTTTTCGATAAAAGCAGACAACTAGGGATGACTGATAACGCATATTTTGAAAACATGGTTTTTATATTAAATCAAAGTTACCAAGCAATAAAATAGAGATCAGTGATTCATTGTAAGTATTTATAAAACTTGAACTGTCATTATTATTATTATTAATGTTATTATTACAGCAGTCTTTTATAGTGCCCTTTGAAGGTCATCTGATGAGAAGCGCTCCCAGCCCAGGCTCGGTCAAACAGAACTGTCTTAAGGCCAGATAAGAAAAGGGCAGATAGGTCTATAAGGCGTGAGATGCAGTGCCACCGGAAGGCCATTCCAGGTCACTGGACCAGCCAGTGAGAAGGCATGGCACTGACGAATAGCAGTCCATGCACGGAGGACAAGTTACTCCGCTACGAGACAGAGTGCAACGAGCCAAGGCGTTGAACAATGACAGTGGACCAAAATAGTTCTATGAGGTAGAGGGGTGCTAGGCCCTCAATGCAGCGCCGTATCAGTGCACAGACTCGGTAGGCAATGCGCTGCGAACAAGGGAGCCAGCGCAGGACATCACGCATGTACCCAGAGACTGTCAAACTTAGGTATGCGGCCTACAAGCCGGGCGGCTGTGCCCAAACCTCTGTCAAGGCATCTAGGCCACCAAGCCCATCATTATAAATTATGACACTGCAGTAGTCCAGTACAATGCTCCATCATAACTTTTATATAGCCTACGGGATGTAATAGCCACCAAACTACTTTCTTAGTTGCAACTGTAATTTTAGTGTTTATTTGTGAGTAAAACAATACCATATTCTAAGGAAAGAAAGAATTTATGGAATAATTAAAGTTATTCCATCCTGAAATTTGCGCCCCTTCTATATTTGCGCCATGTGCCATGGCACCGCTGGCACCGTCCTTGATACGGCCCTGAATCTGAATCCCGAAAACGATAGTTCAGAAACTTCTCTTATCGATGATAAAAACAAACACCCATTAGGCCTACTATTTCAAACGTCCTCGATCGACAGAATACTTTACAATCATTTTTAAGTTTCACCCAATATATCCAAGTGCGAATGAAACTAATCTACCGTTTACAAATGCATATTGGGTATTTTTCAGATGGTATCAATAGGAGAGGCAGGATAGCAGTCTAGCAGGAGCTGCTTGTTTTTAAATTTCGTGTTTTCTCCATTATATTTCTCATTCCTTTTCATGTTTAGCAATATTTTCATGCTAAACTTATTTTAATTATTGGTTGTGGAATTCTGCTTTGACAGATGAGCTAATCAGTTTTTATTCTCGCTGTCATTAGCTTTTATTCTGTATGGTAGAGAGGAGGGTTCATTTTTGTGCAGCAATTTCTTTTAGCAGACGAACAAAGGCTGACCCTCAATCCCAGCAGCTTTTTCCTTTCATCCTTCTCTTGCTCCTCGCTGGCGATGTTGTGCTAAATCCCAGGCCGCCTTCACTGCTTAACTTTAATTTAGGCTTGCTAAATATCTGCTCATTGCAGAATAAGGGTGCATCTCTGCACAATTTCCGAAATTTGGCTGCAGTCTAGTGATACCTCTGCCTATATTCTATATTAAAGACCTTACCCCCGCTAGTTTCTCCATGATAGATGAACCTCGGAGTAAGGGAATTTATATTCAAATCTCATTTACCTATACGGAAACTTGATCTACCTATTCAAAAGCCCACTTCGTTTGAGTTGGTAGTTGCAGCACTCAGCTCTGGAAACAGGAGGGTAATTCTGCTTAACCTTTATCGACCCTCGCATCATCATTGTCTGAGTTTTTCACTGAACTTCAGCCATTGCTGGAGTATTTGACAACTCAGCCTTCTGAATTTGTCCTCATGGGTGATTTTAATATTCAAGTTGACTCAAGCAATTGTGGTGCAGTCTCATTACTTGACATCCTTTCGTGCTTCAGTCATAACCAGCATGTTTCTTTCCAGACCCAGACACTTTGTGGACCTTCTGGTTACAAGGTCTGCCTCTGACATCTTACATTCAGTAACCTTGATTGAACCCTATTCTTTTTTTTCAGAGCTCGTCTTTCCCAACAAACTGCCACCTACTTGGAAAACAGTTAGCTCTCGTCCTTGGAATAAACTTGATGTTGCAAATTTCAAAGCAAAAATATCGTCTTCCTTACTATGTCTTTCTCCAGCTGGGACAGCCTGCGAGCTTGCAGAGCAGCTTGCTTCCACACTAACTAGTCTACTTGACAAAGAAATTCCCCTTTATCAAAGAAGGTTGTCACTCGTGCACCACAATCATGGTACAGTGCGGCCATTGCTGAGGTAAGACGCCGCCTGAGTCAGTTTGAACGCTGGTGGTGACATTCCCGTTTGTCCTCTGATTTGGCTCGTTTAAAAGACAGCGTAGGGCAGTTCGGGAGCTTGTTCTGCTGCAGAATCAGAGCACCTAACAAATTTGGTTTCTGAAAGTACAGATTGCCGATGAAGGCTTTGGACATCTTTAAACATACATCTTGGGAACATAGAGCACACTGGTATGTGTTCAGATACATCATACCTTGCTGACAGATTTCTGAATTTCTTTGTGGATAAATATCTGGCATTCGCATGAAAATCTGTGCCAGATCTAGATCAGACCTGTTTTCTTACCCACAAACTCTTCCTCCATCTCTAACTTCCTTTCAACCTGCTACCTTGAGCAAGGTTCAGAAACTGGTCTTCTCTGCTTCTGATAAAAGTTGTATGCTGGATATTATTCTGACATCGCTTTTCAAAGATTGTTTTGACATCCTTGATCCTGTTGTCACTTCGCTGATAAATTTATCTCTTAGTGAAGAGAAGTGTGAAGGTGTGTTTCCTTCAGTCTTTGGTCATGCCTTGGTCAGATCGCTTCTTAAGAAGCCCACTTTGGATCCTGATGACTTATCTAACTACTGCCCCATATCCAGTGCCTTTTTTGCTGGCGGAACGCGCCGGAGCGGCATTCCAGCACCCTTTTCAATGACTAAAAAGTAAAAGAGCATAACTTTGCAAAAATTCTGGAACCTGATATAAAACTTTATGATTTCAATTTTGTTCCATTCTAAAATTAATAGGTAGGCCTAAGTGTATAGATTGTGAGCATTGTGTCCTATAAAATATATTTCATTTGGTAGCTAATTTTAGCATAATTAATTTTTTTTAAGAATACAGATGCGTTCCGGCACCTTTTTTCTAGAAAAAAAGCACTGCCCATATCCAACCTCAATTTTGTTTCCAAACTACTAGAATGTGTACTTCTGTGTCGCATTCTGAAGCACCTATCAACTTTCTCGCATGTTTCACTCCACAGAAACAGCCCTTCTTACTGTTCATAATGAAATTCTTAGGTCAATGGACAGGGGTGAGATCACTGCTTTGGTGCTTCTTGATCACTCCAATCTACAGCACCATCTGCATAATTGGTATGGATTGTCTGGTCGGACTGGTCCTGCTCTAGATTGGTTTAAAACTTATCTCCACCCCGCTCACATGCTGTTTATGTCGATGGTAACTTTTCTCAGATGTCCTCTGTTGATTGTGGTGTGCCTCAGGGTTCTATCCTTGGCCCTCTTCTTTTACACTGTACACTGCCCCTTTAGGTTCCCTTCTAAGTAAGTACTCCATGGGTCATCAATTTTATGCTGATGATACACAAATCTGTCTATCCTTTAATAGTCTGACATGTGCTTCCGCCATTCAGCTTATTACTAATGTATTCTCAGATGTTCAGTCTTGGCTAACTGCTAACAAGCTGCCACCAAATGAGTTGTAGACCGAATTTTTACTATTGGGTACATCCCAGCGGCTTAAGCAATACAAATCCATCGATTCTTTAAACCTGGGTGGGTCTCAAATTATGCACTCTGATTGTGCACAGAATTTAGGCATTTGTTTTGATTCAGTGATGTCATTTAATGCCAAAGTAAATTCAATTTGCAAATCCTGTTATTACTATATTCGTGACATACAAAGTATTCAACAATATATCCCTGCTGAAACTCAAATTCTACTTGCTAACGCACTTGTCTCTAGTTGCCTAGATAATTGTAATTCTCTCCTGTTTGGTATCACAAAAGCTAACTTACTGAAACTGCAAAGAGCACAAAACTGCCTGGTTCTCATAAGTGGGATCACATAACTCTCGTTCTTAAATCATTGCATTGGCTTCCTGTGGAGGAACGAATTAAATTTAAAATTGGTTTAATTACCTATAAGACATTTTCTTCTGGTCAGCCAGAGTACCTACGTACATTGCTTGTCCCTCAGGGTCATCATTACTCGACTAGGTCCTCTGATTTCGTGTCCCTTGCTATACCTCGTGTTAGGACAAGTCTTGGTTATGTGGGTTTTCTCTGTTGCCAGTCCAAAGTTCTGGAATTCATTACCTCACACCGTTCAAGCCGCTTCGTTTCGGTCGCGGCTTAAAACCTTTTTATTTACCCTTGCCTATCTTCCTTAGACTGTCTTTCTGTCTCTTAGGACTGACCTTTTGGTTTTGACCTGATTTCGGATTTGTTTTGGTGTGCCGTCGGTTGATGCCCTGGGCATTATTATGGCGTGGCTATAGAAGTTTATTAGATCTAGATCAGACCTGTTTTCCTACCCACCAACTCTTCCTCCATCTCTAACTTCCTTTCAACCTGCTACCTTGAGCGAGGTTCAGAAACTGGTCTTCACTGCTTCTGATAAAAGTCATAGTCATCGGAATTGGGTGACATTATGTGGCCGAAATGACACCCAGCTCAGGCCAAAAGAACTTGCATATATTATTACATTATTATAGTGACTACGGCTAACAAACTGATTTATAACTTTAAATACGTTCGTGATATTTTATATCTAATTAAAAATTATATTTGTGCTTTATCATATTTGTTATTAATGTTGTAATTTGTAAAGTTACCCGTGACTTTGAAGGCCTCAGGCTTGGATGGATGACAACAACATGATGACAACAGTTATAGTTATTTCAGTTATTCAGTATTGCCAGCAAACTTCATTCCCACCTTACATTATTTTAGAAACTGAGTTAACTGACAACAGGAAAATAAAAGTAAGATAGGGCCGTTTTTTATTTATTTTCCCAAGCCGCTCAAACACCCCAGACCACCTCTGTAATAATAATAATCTTTGTTTAATTTCAAACTGACAAACTGCAAGTATAGTGTTAGATGGTGGATTCCCACTGTGATTGCAGTAGCCATTATGTTTGAGGTGCCACTGTATTGTGGCGTTAATCTACGGCTGTTACACACCCATCAGTCAACATGTACGGAGTCAGTGCTGTAGCAACGTGTTGTTGGTTTCATCAACGTTGTGCATTGAGTTATAAATCTCCAGATCAACCAAGGCCATCTCAAAAACTTTTATGGATCGATTATCAGTTTTTATTGGTGGTCTTAGAAAAATATTGTAAATTGTAATATAACACAACTATGCACGTTAGTTTAAATACTACAATACTACATATAGCAAAATTATCTTGCAACTCCGCCAAAGCCGGTCCCAAGCCCAGTTGAAAAAGGAGGAGCGTCGGGGAGCGAGGTTGACAACCTCACCCCTGTAAAAATAAAAACCACCACTACAGAAACAAGGTGAGGATGCCATTCCGGTACACTAAGGCAGAAAAGAGACGACTTACCGTCAAACGGATGTATGAAGGAGCCAGGCAAAACCCGAAAGGAAACTCGGATAATGACAAATCAGATCTTCAATGCCAAAACACTCACTAGAATTGGCACGTGGAACGTTCGAATGCTGTTCCAGTGCGGAAAGATGGACCAAGTGATTCGAGAAATGAAAACATACTTGCAAGACATACTAGGAATCAGCAAAAGGAGATGGTCGGGACAAGGAAAAATAACTAGTAAAGACACAGCAATATTGTACGCAGGATCATGGAGTGAGTCTCATGCTTGGGAAGGAGGCATCTAGGGCTCTGGTCGAGTGGAATCCGATTAGTGAGCGCATTAGCACAGCTATATTCCACACAAGGCATGCAAAGGTCACTAGAGGACAGATTTAAGCCCAGACAGAAGTTGCACCTGAGGAGGAAAAATACAACTTTTACAACCAGTTGGAGAGCACAGTCAGCGACATCCCAAGTTATGACATAAAAATTATGATGGGAGACTTCAATGCAAAGATAGGAAGACAGGAGGAGGGGTTTGGTCAGAACGATTGGCCAAAAGAGACAAATGACACTGGAGAAAGACTACTGGCATGGACAGGAGCTGGAGGATTCATTGTAGGAAACACCTTCTTTAAGCAGAAGAGAATACACAAAACTACATGGACATCCCCTGGTGGAAGAGTCTCGAATGAAATAGACTACATGTGCATAAGAGGAAGATGGCGCTCTGCAAGATGTATGAACTTTCAGAGGAGCTGACACAGGTTCAGATAATGGTCTTGTAATAGGAACAATCAAGATTACACTAAAGAAACAGTATGTGACGGGATCAAGAAACCGTTTGCTACAGAATGCCTAAAGAATGCAGAGACATCAAAAAGGTTCTAATTGGAGACCAAGAATAGAGGAGCAATGGGAGATGTTCGTACAAACCATCACAGATAGTGCAGAGAAGAAAATCGGACAAAGGAGAGGTACATACAAGGAAAGATGGATCTGGAAAGAAACATGGGAACTGATCAACAAAAGAAGAGAGACCAAGGCTAGAAGAGACTGTTCCAGAAATGAACAACAATGGGCAGAGAGAAACATCGAATACAGTCAAGTCAATCGCATGGTTAAACAAAAATGCAGAAAGGACAAAAGGAAATGAATAGAGGAAAAGGAGAAGAGGCACAGTATGCAGCGAATCGAAATGATATCAAGACCCTTTAAAGGATCGTACGTGAAACCTCGAGCTCAGCGTACAGCACCGACAACCCCGTCAAGAGTAAAGATGGTCGTATACTCACAACGGAAGAGGAACAGGCAAAGAAATGGATGGAGCACTTCAGTGAGGTTCTGAACCAACCGACGCCAGAAAGCACATTTGACTTTGAGGTTGAAATGGACGTTCCACAGCTAGATATCACACTGGAGGAAATTTCCAATCGTGAAGTCGCAGAGGCAATAGCACTCACTGAAAACAACAAAGCTGCTCAAACATGGAGGAGAGGTGGTAACATAAGAACTCACACACCAGTTCAACCTTATTTGGAGATTAGAATGTACCAAGCGAATGGAGAGATGGAATTATCATAAAGTTACTAAAGAAAGGGGCTTTGAACGACTGTAATAATTTGAGACGAATAACATTGTTGTCCATACCAGGGAAGACCTTATGCAGGTTGGGCTATGCATAAATAGCAGTAAGACAAAAACCATGAACATCGGAGGTCAACAGTGCCAGGATATTGTCGTCGGTCAGCAGACCATCGAATTTGTTGAAGATTTCTAGTATTTGGGGAGTGCAATTTGAAACAAAGGAGATGCAGAGGTGGATGTAAGAACCAGAATAGGTAAGGCTGCAGCTGCTGTGTTCCAAAGACTGCATACTGCATACCATACTTTGGTATGGACACTACGGACCATCAAACCAAAATACCTTTGTACAGATCAGTTGTGATACCAATGTTGACATACACAAGTGAGACATGTAAGGAAACGGCAAGAATCTCACACAAACTGAATGTTTTTCATCAAAGATGTCTTCGAACTATTTTGGGCATATCATGGAGTGATCATATTATGAATGAGGAGGTTCTGAGGATGGCTGAAGTGGGGAAGATGGATGAGATCGTCGGACGGAGGAGAAGAAGAATGGCCGGACACATTTTGTGGTTACCACCACAGTCCCTGGCAAACATGGCAATGGGATGGATACCGGAAAATGGAAGGAGGAGCAGAGGAAGGCTGGTGAAAACCTGGAGAAGCACCTTCAGACACGACTTGAAGGAGATGGGAATCGACTGGGAAGATGCAGAAGAGACTGCTAAAGATCGTACAGGATGGAGAGCTCTTGTCGACCAATGTTCCAAGAGAAGCGGAAGGAACTAAGTCTAAGTATCGCAATGCATCATCAACACTCGATACCGAAGTGTTTAAGTCACATTATAATGGCATCTGACGCCAGCAACTTTGACTATGAGGCGATAGGCCTAAATAAATATAACAAACTGCATCTATTTACGATAGCATCTGACGCTACAGTTGACCAACTTAGACTATGAGGCCACTGCACAGGCCTAAAAACTATCACAAACTGCGTTTATTTACGATGGCATCTGACGCTACGGTTAGATCAAGAAGACCTATCAGCGTAATTGAAAGCAAAGATTACAATGAGGTGATAAATAAATGATATTTAGTTTCTTTCCAGCGCTGGTCGGAGTAAGCGATAATAAAGGAATTTGCCTTCGATACTTGAAACATACATGTAGTGCAGAATGAGATAATACGAATTTCTAATAGAATAATATTGTACAGGCATATAAAAAAATTATCTTAATAGAATTACATTTCGATTTCATCTATATGAAGTCAGTAATTTGTGGAACTGTGACTTATTGTGAAATCGGTGTTAAAACTAGACAACTAAGGATCTAAGTTTCGAGTTTGTTTAATGAAAATCTTTGGTCTATTTCGCCTCTTGCGTAGAAGTCAAAGACCTTTTACATCATCCTGAAATAGCATTAAATTTCTCAACTTATATGTGAGTATATACGGTAATAATATGTCAAATCCTGCTGCGCTGTGTTCATCAGGGCAATATTTCCAAATGATTAACTATGACAACAAAATTTATTTACCATTGCTAATAATTATTTAAAATACTTCTTTATTAGTGAGGAATCACACAAACTGCCTCTTAACCTGTAATAAGATATGTATCATCCACTGAGACAGAGAGAAACACAATACCGGATGTTATATAATCATCAACAATGGACATCAAACTCATATCCTCCATGAACCACAGCTTTACTGTTCTGTCCAAAGATCCTAAAATATATAAATGAGCATAAAAGTATATCTGAACATACAGACTGCAATTTAAGTGCTCTAAATAGGAATTTATTCACAAAGAAACCATAAATGAAGATAGTTGAATAACACAGTAAAAACTGGAATTAGAAAGTGTGGTATAAAATCATATAAAAAGAACTCAAAATTTATACATAAATTGAGTAAAGAAATAAAGTAAAAAAATGAATAATTGGCTTCATACATGCATCAAACAGATAGGTGTTATGAACAGTAGGGCATAACCTGAAATTGCTTCGGACATTTGCCTCGGCCGAATATCCAGTTTTTGGAACTATTCGGAATTATTTGCCGAGGCAAATATTACACACATAAATAGTTAAATCAAATTTTTATAATTCAATAATTTTTATCTAAACATTTTTTTTTTAAATTTAAAAACCAGTAGTTATTACAGGAAAAAACATTTATTTTGCTAATTTTTCATTACTCAAAATGGCTAAAGTGATGAAAGTTGAAAATTTTAAGCTACGCCTGCAGATGGTTCTCGCCGGTCAAAGCTGAACCTTTCGGTTCCTACCCGGTTCCAGCAAATAGCGCATCCAAATACTCGAATTAGGTACTCAGTGGAAATTGTCTACTTGGTTGTGCCCTAATGAGCAGTGGTGCCACTACCAATGAGGTGCAGAGTTTTTTTCTATTGAAATATTTATTTCCATTGAAAAATAACCTGAGACGCTATCCATAAAGAAGCGTCACGCAATTTTGGACGATTTTTGACTCCCTTCCCCATTCATCACAAATGCCATCACCCACTCAAATACAACGTCACAAAGCTCTGACCCCCTATAAAAAAACCGGATGTCCAGAATGCAATGCAAATTTTCTTATACTTATCAACAGAAGGAATAATGACTATAAAAAATACATGAAACTATAATAGTAGAACGAGTAGAAAAAATGGAGAAAGTACAATAATTACAAACTTATGCATTCCTCTAAATGAAAGAAAGGCTCTGGCATAATCATTACAATTATTAAAAAAAGTTTAATAACAATAACTGGAAACAATTCAAACTTTATGCCTATCCATTCTCTTATGGAGAAGAAACATGCTTATCAAACATCCATGGAATAAATCATATCCAACCCACATGCTCTCTATTTCCTCGTTTCAGCTACTCTCTGTGGCCTGTGCGTTTGGGGGTTTGGTATAATTGATTCCTGCTTGTGTGTTACAGAATGGCTGCCTCACTTCCAAAACCCCAAAATTGACATCGAGTGTAAAGCAAAAAATCAAAAAATTATGAATGCAAAAATCATAATTAGTGTTGTTAGATTGCGGTAATTGGTTAAGCCACAGTCCAATTGCCAGAGAGACGAGAGAGAGGAGTCAGAGTGGCTACTAAGACTAAACCTATTACTAGATGGCTCTCATCTGAAGCATCCCATGCGAAGCAGGAATGTCGTCGACTTGAAAGAAAGTGGAAACATTCTGGACTTGATGAGGACAGACAGTGTTATCGTCGACACTGCCGTGTAACAAATAAACTCATAAACGATTCACAAAGCTCCTATTTCTGCAGCCAACTTGAAAGTGCTGAGAATCCTCGGGACTGATGGCACATCGCTCAGCGTCTTCTACACTCAAAGGATAGAAACAACTGCCAATGCTCAGACACAGAAAATCAGACTCTGTGTGCAAATTTAGCTGCATTTTTTTAAAACAAAATTATCGATCTTAAATGTAAAATTGCTAGATGTGCTGCTAATTCAGTGTGGAATGACCTGCTGCTTGACTCCGAATTCTCCGGCCCTGCCTTCGATGACATACCACCTGTTACATTCTTTGAAGTCTTTAATCTTCTCAAAAGCATGGTTCCTAAATCATCAGCATTGGACAGGGGTCGCCTTATGATTTGCCAGGGTTGCCTGGAATATTCAGAAATTTGTAAAAAAAACGCTTCCTGGTGTGCTGGATCTTCTGGCCGCATTTCATGGTCGATAATCACATCCTGATCTAGTGCTTGTCGAGAATGTATGGTATCCGTTCGGTCATGCTGGACTAGTTTCATTCCTACCTCTGCAGTCGTCACCAGACTGTGCTTTTCAATGGGGTTTTCTCATCCATCCACCCACTCAGCAGCAAGGTTCCACAAGGCTCCATGTTGAGACTGTTCCTATTCTTACTATACACCACCGACGTGGGGGAGATTGCTGCATCTCTTGGTCTGTCATCATACTTTTATATTGATGACACGCAGCTCTATATGTCGGGGTCTCCATCCGCTGCAGGCCACCTGAGTTGCCACAACGAGCATGGTGTTGAGTGTATTGAGAAGTGGATGCAATCCAATCGACTGCGGCTTAACTCTGAGAAGACTGACTTCCTCTGGTGCGCCACCAGCAGATGGTGCCAACATCTCGACATCAGTCCGCTGACCATATGCAAGATCTTGGCAGCGCCTTCGACCGCAGTGCGCGATCTTGGTGTTGTGCTGGAGTCAAATCTGTCCATGAAACTCCATGTTGCGTCGAGAGTCGGCTACTGCTTCCCTCAGCTCCGTTTCATCAGGAGCTGCACAAGTTCCTTGTCTTTCGAGGCTGCAAGGACAGCTGGTGCTGTCTTTTTCATCTCGCATGTGGACTGCTGCAATAGCCTTTTCTGCTGGCGTACCCACATGTCTCTTGGATGGACTCCAGTCAGTGTTAGACGCCGCTGCTTGGCTTATCTGTAAAAAGGCAGAGATATTACTGCGTCATGCCGCTCATATATGATGTTCTGCACTGGCTTCCTGTCCTGCACCGCATTGAATTCAAGCTATGCTTGCTCGTTTATGAGGGCTGTTAATATCGCGATAAAATAGGGCGATACTTTGGTATCGCGATACTTTTGTCAGTACCGCAGCGAATATCGCAATAGTTTTATTCTGCTGGTATTGCATGTGTATCGTGATACCTATTTTTAGCCTGTCAGCGATACTTGATACCAATACTTTTTCTCACGGAAATTTTTTTACAGTTTCTCAACAAATATGCGAAGTCAATCGTTGTGCTTTGATAAGTTTGGGCCTATAATATATAGAGCCTCTTTCAGCCATATAAATACCTTGGTGCGAACAGATGGATTATTTTATAGGCCTAAATAAAGAAATGACCGAAGTACATAGGTATATGTCTTTTTGTGTTCACTGGTAGAAATGCTTGCCTAATTAATTTTAGAGTGCTTGCGAATTTAGTTGATCTTGAAAATGAATAGGACAGAGGAAATGAAGATTGCAAGTGCGATATCAGAGCATTGTGTTTGAACAGCTTGCCTGAAGGCTACTTCAAAGACATTTTGATTGGCCCAAGGACCAATATATACACATTACTGGAAAGTTCCCCATGTTCCTTTGTGTCAACAGTTATTGGGCGATATTCATAAGCCAGAAATTTTAGATCCTTTCAAAATAACTAGCTGATTCATCAACCTTTACAAATGACTACCAGGTATATCAGCAAAATAAAAAAAAATGCCATTAGATTTGGGCGACATCTGCGTTTAAGAGAAAAGCATGTACAGGGAAATTTGACAAGTAACCATTTTTCTTATCTAAATTCCTTGTGATTAGCCCAAGCAATTCCTTGGGAAATTTTCTACAATTATCTGTGCATGAATTATAATTTCTGCTAAGATCAAAATAAGCAAGCATATTGAAAAGCAGGGCTGTTAACAATACTTGAAAAAAGTATTGCAATATCAATACCAATACTTTCCAAATAAAGTATCGTGATACCAATACCAATACTTTTTCTCAAAAGTATTGCATACCAATACCTATACTTTTGCTAATACTTTTCAACATGCTTGCTGGATTCGATCTTAGCCTAATTTATAATGCATGCACCGATAATAATTGAAAATTTCCCATGGAATCGCTGTAGACCTTACTACGGTCATTTCTTCATTCATGCCTATGCAATATTCCATCTATTCGTACCAAGACTTATATGGCTGAAAGAAGCTATACATGTACATGTATATAGAGGCCTAAACTTATCAAAGCGCAACGATTGACTTCATATTTCTTGAGAAATCATATAAATTTCAGTGAGAAAAAGTATTCGTATCGAGTATCGCTGACAGGCTAAAAATAGGTATCGCGATACACATGCGATACTAGCAAAATAAAACTATTGTGATACTCGCTTCGATACCGACAAAAGTATCGCGGATACTTTATCGCGATATTAACAGCCCTGTTGAAAAGTATTGGTAAAAGTATTGGTATTGCAATACTTTTCAGAAAAAATATTGGTATTGGTATCGCAATACTTTTAATTACGAAGTATTGCAATACTTTTTCCCAGTATTGTTAACAGCCGTGTCGTCTATAGATCGATCCATGAATCGGCCCCCTTGTACCTTAGTGGTCTCTGCAGCGAGACTCACTCCTTTGTGTCTGACTTACGACTCAGATCCTCTGAGAGGATCGACTTCCGCTGCGCAGGATGAGGACTTGATTCGAGGATCGTGCTTTCTCGTCTGCCGGTCTGAAGTGCTGGAAAAGTCTTCCACTGGTTATAAAACTTTGTAGTCTTATGGCTGCGTTTACAGCGCCATATAAATCGTCATTGTTATTATAATTATTATTATTATTATAGTGTTATGAATCAACACTGGAACATGTGCGTTATTAGCCCATTTTCATACATTTATTTTATAATATTCCTGGTTGATTTTTTTTATGCCTCTCAGTAAAAAGTTTTAAAATATATTTATCTTAAAGCCATAAAATTGTGTTGCCTTTATTCACAAGATGAGCAACGCACTGCATTTTTGGACCTTAACATCCTCACTATACCATTTATATTCCTTTTCGGCTGAATAGTTGGTCCAATTATTCATATTCTGACAAATAGTAAAAATCGCCTATTTGGTACAGCCAGGCCTACATTTTACAGCATCAAAATAGCCTTTTTTCCTAACTGAAGTTGTACTCGTTTGACTCTTTCATTGGTATAATCATGCCAACTGCGAAAATCAAAGTCAAAGTTTCAGAACATCAAGTTGTTAGCAACCATCACTTGATTGTTCTGTTACTTGATGACTATGTTTCTACCGGGTATGTTATGTGTGAAATAAAGCACACAGCATCAAAATCTGGTTACTACTTTGCAAATTATCAATGATGGGCACTTTCAACTAGTGTAGTTATTAACTAGTAATTATAACTACTGTATATGTTGTTGCCTAGTAGTTATAACTAGTTTTTAGGAAGTAGTTAAAGAAGTAGTTACAACTATTTTTATCAAGTAGTTTTAAGTTAACTACAATATTCACCAGGGAAAACCTTATGCATAAATAGCAGCAAGACAAAAACTATGAACATCGGAGATCAACAGTGCCAGGACATCATCGTTGGTCAGCAGACCATCGCACTGTTGCGAATTTCTCCAGTGCTTGTGGTTGATGTTTTAGAAGCTCTTGTTAGGGATATGACTGCATAGACTAATGAGCGTGACATAGACTATAAGTGACAGCATCGACTTATAAGCTCACGTGACATAGATTATAAGTGGCAGCATTGACTAATAAGCTCAGACTACTATTCAAAAAGGACCGTGTGCAAAAGAGCCGTGTGCAAAAGGGCCGTGTGCAGAAGGATCGTGTGCAAAAGTGAGCCTATATAATGCTAGCAGAATGCAAGGGAGAGAGTCGGTTCATGTTCGAAGTCATCGCCGGAAAGTACCTTGCAAGTTGATCTTGAGTTCGTACCAGAGCATCGGTCCTTGCAAGAGGAAGCCGAGAAGGAGCCTGACGATCGATTCCTCGGCGGAGAAGCAGTCAACGGACGGCGATAGCTCTTTACCTGGCATTAGGGACAGTGACGATAGGGCGAACTACCAGTGTTTGCGGACACGTTCTTTTACGTAGCGTTAGGGAAGTTGCGATTGAGTAGCACCTGTGTAGGATTTTATGTAGCCGTAAGAATGCAATTGTGGTGAGTTAGATTAGGCGTACTTTTAGTTACGAATTCTGCCATTTTCTTCAATACAAGATTTGAAACTCTTTGGTGTCTTCGTCATGTCGTCGATAGAGGGTGGTACTGAAGGTTAAGCATGCGTCAGACATTATCGGTAAGACTCTTTGCCAAAAAGCGGGAGACGGACCTGAACTCGATGCCATCGTGGAGAGGAGATTCTCGGAATGGGCAGTCCCTGTGTGCGTGCAGTTAGGGAACAAAGGACTAATAACAAACAACCAAAGTAGCGGCACGTCAGAGTACACACTAGTTCCATCTTATACAAATTTCTGTGATATCACACCAAACATGGGCGTCGTTCATTTTATCTCATAATTAAATGGGTCATATAATTGTGTTATTATAAATGTGCCCTTGGGGCCTACTGTTGTGAGGAAGTGGGTTCCTCCCAGAACTATAGAGAAAGACATTATACCTGTTCAATTGCATACCATTGAATTGTTGGGCTAGGGCTAGAGAAAACCGGCCTTAGAGGGGTTAGGGCTATAATGATCTAGGGTTAAGGAATGTGAATTGGCTTGTTGAGGAACACAGCCAGTAACCTATTGAATGACAAGTGACCAACTGGCTAAACTGCAGTAGTGGCTGACCATTGGGATTATTGACCAATGAAGAAAGACAGGTGAAAGACAGGTAAGAGAGAGAGAGAGAGAGAGAGAGCAGGGCAAGAGAGAGACTGGGCATCTGAGCAGAGGAATTGAAGCATGGCCAGACCAGACCAGGTGCCGAAAGCAAGGATGAGATATGCAGTGATATTTTATAAATCAGAAGAACCCAAGATTATGGAATGGTAACTCTCTTTGACCTGTGGTAATTGATAGCTTCAGAATCATTTGAAGTGGCGAGAAGGGTTTCTGGCCCTCTAACTAAAAGCAGCTAGAATTCTGGGTGACATCAATAATTGTTTGTATTTATCATTAAAAGGCTGATCACTCCCCTATAAGGGGAGTGATCAGCCTGAAGGTGATATATTTATCATTGATAGAGTAGATATATTAATGCTATCCAATAGTTTGCATTTGCATCTAATTGTATTGATATAAACATACAGTGCTATCAAATGTGGATTACAATTAGATATGTATCGTGTTTTTGATCTCTTTAATACTTGTGTTGAATATCAGCAATAAATATGGACACTAAATTCGCAAGCTGTTTGATGACTATCAATACACATAGCATAATTTTAGCAAAGTAGTTTTAAAAGTAGTTAACTACTTATCTGGTAGTTACTAAAATAGTTATAACTGCTTGTAATTTAAAGTAGTTAACTAGTAGTTATAATAACTACTTATTTTGAAAGTAGTTATGACGTAGTTTTAACTACTCTTCAAGTAGTTGGTGCCCATCACTGCAAATTATGGCAGCTCTGCATGAAATCTCAACAGATTAACCTTCTATAGCATCCTATTTAGCAACGCAATTCTTGACACTATATGCAATAAAAGTCAAAAGTCATTTTTCTCCAACTAAATATTTGAATTCAACATCTTTAATTTCAGACATTGAAAGTAGACATATTGCCAAGGAATAATGTGCCTTTGTTTTACAAGTTGCTTCAGACTGATTTGTATCGATGTGCTTGAACTACAAGCGCCTCCGAGTAGACTTCTTGAAAATGAATGAATGAATGAATTTTAAACCAAGCAGGTATGAGCTTTTATTTAGTTGGGTAGCAAGTTTGGTAGCTGTGATTGTTGCAAACACATTGGGGAGGGGGGGAAACAGGATGTCTGTTTGGAAGGTTTAAGTATTCAGAAGTTTCAAAGTGAAAATAACTTTGTCAAACAAAGTTTTGCAGCCTACTTAGACTAAATGCTAAAGTAACTCAAACTAGGAATTGATAAATTAGAGGGAAAATATCTGTATGTGATTATGTAGAAAGTATTGTGTACTATAGGCCTTATATGGGAATCAGAATTGGGTCACAAATACACTAAATCGTATAGGGACTTTGAACCTTGTTGTTGATATAAATAGTGAGACCATGCATCACATATCAAATGGATGTAACTGACAAAGACATTACTGGGGCGACTTGATAAGCCTACATGTAACATGGTTAGTGAATAGCGAAGTGCCAAGGAACATTTATATACACGATGAACGTTTCACATAGAAGAATTGTCACTGTCGTTTACTTTTAATTCTTAGAAAAATATAAAAGAAATTATTAATCGTAGGATCACCGAAGTTAAAATCTGTTGCTAGATAGGCGCAACAAATATATATATATATATATATATATATAGAGAGAGAGAAAGAGAGAGATATATATATATATATATATATATATAGAGAGAGAGAGAGAGAGAGAGAGAGAGAGAGAGAGAATAGAATCATTACAGCATTTTAGTGCAGTATTTGTGTAGTAAAGTCTGAAATAGCATACATAGAAGTGAATTTACTGAATTGCCGTAGGGGCCTAGTGTGAAAGTGGGTAATCCTGTAGTTTAGCTTATTTTATTCCACAAAAGTTTCATCAAAAAAATAACGTATTTAATTATTTGGCGTGAACAGATGTCGAACTGTAGCTCAAATGGAGATGGGATCGATGAAACAGTATAATGCTTAAGTAGAAACTGGATTGATGAAAGAAATTATGCTGAAATGGAAGCTGGATCGGTGAAAATATCATGCTTGATTGATGCGAGAATGTCGTTACGATGGAAGTGGAATCGATGTAAACAAGGTCGTGTACCGTGTACGTGAGCAAAAACCCGATTGATGAGAAGAAATGTACTTATAACTGGAAGCTGGATTGATGAAACGAAATATATTTTGAATGGAAGCTGGATCGATGAAGAGAAATAAGCATGAATGGATGCTGGATTGGTGAAAATAGCATTCATAATTAGAAATTCGATTGATAACAACATGGCACCGCGATGAAATCTAGTGAAATTTCTGATCAACATTTTGTTGAATGAAATACTCTAAAACACACTTTAAAATTCTTTTTACAGATCCAGCTTCCATTTAAAGCATGATTATTATCATCAATCCAGTTTCTACTTACAAAATACATGATATAATGAAGGAAATAATTAAATACGCTAAACTACAGGTGTACCGAAAGGACATAGCTTTTCATGTTTATACAAGAAATTGAAGTTAATTGTATTGAATTTAAATATTATTGAAGCTCATCGTCACTGAAATTGATACCACAGGAAAAAACAGATCCTGATGGCGAGTTGAATTTGTGGGGCACAGAAGGGTATTTTGTGCGGGTACGAACATTTGCCCCCGGACATTTGCCCCCCCCATTTTGGGCGGCACATTTGACCCCAGGATTTTGGGTGGGACATTTGACCCCAGGACAATTGCCTCCCTAGTGTGAAGTATGAACGGATGATCACAAGTTATACATGTAACTGCCATTATGTAAAATAAATGAAAACAAGCAACTAATTATCGCATCATACAGAAGGCAAAGACAGAACTGGACAGTTCTGAATCTTTATTTGCATAAATAAATTGTTTCTAGACATATTTTCTAGACTTCTGAAGGAATTATTTCAGCATGGTGCAAGTCTGCAAATGCTGAAAACACTACTATAATTGGAACAGCTACATTATTTGAACCATGTGAGTCTCAAAAGCAATTCTTCTTGAATCTAATAGTATATATTGAGCTGATCTTTCCAATGGTGTAACTTTCATGCCTTAATCACCTATCCCACATGCCCATATAAGGCCCTGAAAGTGGTCGTAAAAATGCAAAAATGTGCTTTTTGTCAATTTCAGATGGCCACAATTCAACAGGTACATATGATAAAGCTTGTCTAATTGCTTATTTGGGCAAACAATGTGGACTGTCACTGCAAATGGTTCACAGTTTCTGTGTAAATCAACCCATTTGGCGATAGCGTAGCTGTAAAGACTTGCGTCAGACAAGAGTGCTTTTTCTTCCAATTTTCAATCTGCTGCTAGAAAAAACTATCCATCAGATATCAAATTCTTCAGCAGCCTTTGATTAACACCTCAAAGACAAAGTGTCCTGGAAATTTCATCAATTTATCTGCAAAAGTAGTAGAATTACAGCCTTCTGAATATGGCAGCAAATTAAGACGCGATTTTCAAATCGCGAGAAAAAGGGGTCACCCTAGACGTCTTTAAAATTCCGTCAAAATAAATTACTAAGAATATTGTGCAAAAATTTTGCACACCACGTTCTAATACATTGATGCATATTGTGTAAAAATTTCAGCAAAATCTGAGATGGTTGCACGGGAAGATTTCTATAAATCTGTTGATTTGACACGGAATGACCCAAAGGCATTTGACCCACAGGCCGCATTTGTGCCTCTCTACTGCATTTCAGATAATGTTGCCTTTGGTATTGGACTATTTGCAAACCATCTTTAAGAACCTCACAACGTGTTGTGTATCATTTCAAAGGCACTTCTAACTTCAAAAGGTTCGAGAATCAATTTAATTAAATCAAGATGATATTTGATTATGACATTCACCAGTGAAATAAATAAATGTTATACATTTGTAATTTGTGAAGAATTTCACCTGTAATCAGTACTGTTTCCGAATTGCCAAAAGCAAGACTTGTCACAGAATCACTATGAGCCTTAACTGAATGTATGATTTCACCAGTTTTTGCACAGGTCACTCGAACTGTCATGTCCTTTGAACCCGAAATAATGATATCATCATTTCTAGTCAGCAGAATGCATAGAACAGCATCTGAATGATCCCTGCAAAAGTGTTAAATGAGAACATTTGAAAACTGACAAAATCCTTAACTATGCACAGAACAAATATAAAGGGATTAACATTAGGACATTCAATTGTGTAATTTAATTGCAAGTGGCTAACTATTATTTATACCAGTTTCATTATATTTAAATTATATTGATTTCTTTATAATATACCATTTGTCACACTTATTTTGTCAAATTAACCAGTACACAGCTCTATCAATCAATTCTACATTTCCTTTGATAACACTTCCTCGTCCAGTTCTCTCAATCCTGTATCTCGCATCTTAATGAAAGTCCAGTCTATAATACCAGAAATGGCAGATTGCACCTAATAAACTTATCCAGAAATGAGTCACTCATTTTAGAACTTCACAGTAACTGAACAAATCTTATTCTTACAACACAACTTTGGCACTATGTTTGACTCAAACCCATGGTTAACTAATGCTGAATGCAGGTATGATATCTGCAGGATTAGATGCCTTGATTTTTTTCTTTTCTGCCCTAGTTTTATTTGCTAATGCCTTAGTCTTCAGCTGTAATGACCAGTTGACCACTGTACTTTGCATCTTTCTGGTATTTCGAAAACTTACTTGATAAAGCATCAAAGAGTTAAAAATGCCTTAGCAAGAAGAGGTATCACTAAAACTCCAAAATAAGAATATATAATACTTACACTTAAATCATTGCTTTTAAATAGCTTCCAAGACTGAGCTAATTGCGTGTAAGACTACTGTGGTGAACCCTGGTTGAGGCCAGGCATTCACGTGTCAGCAGCAGTTGGGGCGAATGCCATGAGAAAACCTTGAATTCCTTCCCGTCTTCTTCTGGTACCCCGGAAGGCCGAGCTCCGAGGTTTTCCCCATCTTCTTAATCGGGTAGGCCTTTGACACTGCTACGAATTCGAAAGTCACTAGACTAGAGATGAAATCAATCGTTGTTCGACAAATCTTCTTTATTATTAACTGGATCAACATCGAACATTCAACACAAGCCTTGGCAGTTCAGTTCCGCCCTTCTGTGTGCTGTCTTCTGCCTCTGTCTATCGTAGCTCTCGAGTGCAACTCTGCGCTCCCTTATATAGACCCAGGGAGCTCCCACAGAGGAAGCGAAACGCTCCCACAGGGAACAAAAATGCTTCCACAGCAGAGCGAAAAAGCTCCATCAACAGTAAGGGAGGCGGAGCCAAAATGCTACCCACGGCAGTACCGGGGCAAAAATGCAACACTACATTTCAGTAAACTTTAATAATGGTACAGTGGTGATTCCAAAGATTGCTGAATACTCAACCAGATCTTTGGACTTAATAAAAATGCAATTCTATGGACAAGACAGCTCTTGGCTATGAGTGGTTGTGAATAAGCCAGTGCTATGGCCTTTTCTGCTGGTGACTAGACTCAGCATTAGACACTCGACGTAGACCCGATGTAGCGATTTCAAATTACCCCCATTCACCTAACCCTTAGTAACAGTAACCGGGGGTAATTTAAAATCGATTTCAAGTTACCCCGGGGCTAACTTGAAGGCAATTTCAAGTTACTCCCTATGATTTCAGATTACCACAGGGGTAATATGAAATCAGCTTCAGGCTACCCCGGTAACTTGAAATTGATTTCACCCGAGGTAGACCCGGTGTAGCGATTTCAAGTTACCTCTGATAACTAACTACGTTACTGCCTTGCTGTTCAGCAGTGCCAGTCCCAAGCCTGAAAAAAGGAGGAGGATTCTGCAGCAAACCACATCTTGCAACAGAAAAGACACATGTAAAACTAAAACTCAGGTTGGTCGGGCGATGAGATGAACCCATCTATGAAGGGTCGTGGTGATAGCCGAAAGTCTCAAATCTTAACAACCATACAATCGTACATGCACATAAAATAGCAAAGAAGCTGTATGGTAAAGGGTCACAGAAAATGAATGTTGAAGATAAGAGCAGAAACACACTTCGAACACACTTTGAACAAGCAATGATATGGAGGGAACATTATAATAGTGTCCTTAATTGCCCAGGACCACTAATAAAAAACAAATTCGGTTTAGACATGGATCCCCTAACAATGGATGCAGATCTACAAGCTATCACAGAGAAAGAAGTAGAACGAGCAATGAAAAGATTGAGAAATGGGTAAGCCGTGGGCATAGATGGCAAACAAGCAGAATTACTGAAGAGTGGAGGAAAGGAAATGGTCACTAAAATTACCAATTTGTGCAATATTATATGGAGGACCGAATAAGTACCGAGAGACTGGCAGGATGGAATCATCATACTAATCCCAAAAAGGTGATCTTAGATATTGCACTAATTGGAGGGAAATTACACTGCTCTCTGTGCCAGGGAAAGTAATGGCCGTCATACGTTTTTGATAAAGTTTGGGAGGTTGCTGACAGTATTCTACGACAACAACAGGGTTATTTAGAAAGAATCGATCCTGCTGCGATCAAATCTATACACTACGATAGATTATTGAAACATGTGTAGCAAAAACACAAGATTTCTTGTCAACTTTATAGATTTCAAAAAAGTTTTTGACAGTGTACACAGACCATCAATTTGGAGCACTCTTATGGCTTGCGAGAAAAAATTATTGGCATAATAAAGAAAGCAGGTGTGCTGTAAGAATTGATGGAGAAATCAGAGAATGGTTTTAAATTGCCACCAGAGTATGCCAGGGATGTGTATACTATCACCACTATTATTCCTACTAGGTTTTGAATGGATAATGAGAAGAATGAAGAGATCCATGGAATAGAATAGAAAGACGCTAAGAGGCTTGTCAATTTGGATTTGCGGATGACATTGCACTCCTTAACAACATGTGGAATGGGATGATTGAACTTACTAACAGAGTAGAGGCAGAAGCTGAAGTTACTGGACTACAGATCAATGCGGCCAAAACAAAACTTCTGAAAGTTGGACAACGGGAGTCAACAAAAAAAGATGTAAATACTGGAGGAGAACCAATTAGTGAAATAAAGGATTTTTGCTACTTGGCAGGTGTCATTGCGAATGAGAGCGGCTGTGACAAGGAAATCAGGGACAGACTTGGAAGGGCCAGTGCAAAATAAGTAAAAGGCTTAACAACATATAGAGAAACATAAGCCTAAGCCTCTCCATCAAACTAAGCCTCAAATAGCCTTAATTTGACGTTACTCTACAGCTCGGAGACATGGCCTATGACTGCTGCAAATTGAAGGGACTATAGGAGATGGCAGAGAAAGATCCCAGGAATCACATGGAGAGTTAAAATAAGGAATGAGGAGATTAGAATAAGAAAGGGCATGGAGAAAATGGAGGTAATGATAAGAAGGACACGATTACGATGGCTGGGTCATATACATTCGATGGATGAATAAAGAATCCCGAAACAGGCAATGAACTGGGTCACAAATAGATGGAGAAGAAAACGAGGAAGACCAAGAAAGTATTGCAAGGACACGGTTCATAGGATCTCAGCAACGGAAGAATGACAAGGGAGTAGACCAGTGAGGCTGCCAAGGACAGAGGAGTGTGAAGGAGCTGTGTCACCCAATGTGGTGGTATCACGAGGACAGAATAAGGTAAGGTCTAAGGATAACTTGAAATCGATTTCAACCAGGGCTGTTAACAATACTGGAAAAAAGTATTGCGATACCAATACCAATACTTCATTAAAAAAGTATTGCAATACCAATACCAATACCAAAGTATCGCGATACTTTGGTAACGCGATACTTTTGGCAGTATCGCAGCGAGTATCGCGATAGTTTTATTTTGCTGGTATCGCATATGTATCGCGATACCTATTTTTATCCTGTCAGCGATACTCGATACCAATACTTTTTCTCACTAAAATTTTTATGGTTTCTCAAGAAATATGCAAAGTCAATCGTTGCGCTTTGATAAATTTAAGCCTATCTATACAATGTATAGCCTCTTTCGGCCATACATGTATAAACCTTGATGCGAATAGATGAAATATTTATAGCCCTAAAAAAGGAAATGACTGTAGTAGGTCTGTATCCTTTTGCGTTCATTGGTAGAAGTGGCTTAATTAACTTCAGAGTGCTTGCGAAGTGAGTTGATCTTGAAATGAACAGGACTGAGCAAATGAAGATTACCAGTGCGATATCAGAGCATTGTGTTCGAACTGCGTGCCTGAAGGCTACTTCAAAGACATTTTGATTGGCCCAAGTACCAATATTCCCTGTGATTGGATGAAATGATTTCTTGGGATATTTTCAATAATTATCTACTTATTATTATTATTCAACAGTTTAACGACATCTTATAGCAACGCAGACTGTTGACGTCTTCAGAATTTGAATTATCGGTGCGTGAATTATAATTTATGCTAAGATCGAATTCGGCAAGGATATTGAAAAGTATTGGTATTGGTATTGCAATACTTTTAATTAGGAAGTATTGGTATTGCTATTGCAATACTTTATTCAAGTATTGTTAACAGCCCTGGCAATACCAATACCAATACTCCACCAATACTTTTTGGCGAGCAAGTTTCCTGTTTATTCGCACATAACATGTGCTAAAGAAAAAGAAGTATAATTACACTATTATTTTTACATACGAAAAATCAGTAGCCTAGAATTACAATTATTATTTTCACATGTCAAAGATCTGTATAATTACAATAATATGTTTTACATGAAAAAATCAGAATAACTACAATTATTATCAAAATTATTATTTTCAAAAATGTGTACTACTCAAGCGTGCTACACGATGGCCTATCGGTAATGCGCTTGCTCGCGTAGCATGCAGTTGCGAGTTAGACTTCGTGTAACGACCCTGGGCAGGTTGTTTGCGAACACATGCCTTTGCTACCAAGCAATAAGCTGGGAAATAAACAGCAAGTCCTACGATATCACTGGCCCCGTGTCCAGGATCTTGGGATTCGTCCATTGCCGGCTCAAGGGCCTAGGAAAAGGAGATGAGCACCACTCCAACGTATGGAATATGGGCTGACTTAACTACTCAATGATGTGCATAGAGGGGGAAACACTATACGATCGTTTCCCTGATTATCGATTCCTTATATTCTGTGACGACCTAGATTTCCGGGGTCTAACCTATCTTGGGTCGACTGCAGGCAGGGGTCCATACGCCAGAAGGCCGATGGCGTCCGCGCCCCATGGTCAAGAGGGTACTCATGGCTAGTGAGTCCAGGTTCTAGTCTAGGAAGTTTTTGCCCCTGCCCTGCATGATTTTCAGGTGGCTCAATAGGGGAAGTACCCCGGCTGGAGAGGGCCCACATTTGTTAAGACCTTTTTCTATATATAAGTACAAAATAACTACAAATGCAACGATTTGATAATATTCATATATCTCTCTGAAATGACTAAACTCAATCTCAGCAATGTCACACAATTCTAACTATACTTTAATAAGAGTCAAAGAGCATATACGCGGCCACTTCAAACGACCCTGAGGCGATCGTCGACCTCAGGCCAAAGAAAGTGGACGTCTGCTAAAATGTCAGAGTTCTAGCTATAACTTATAGTGAGAGCCAAAAACGTATACGACTACTTCAAACGACTCTGAGGCGATGTCTACCTCAGGCCAAATAAAGTGGACTGTCCACTAAAATGTCTTACTATACTCTATAAGATTACGCTAACTCTGCTACTAGAGTCTACACTGTGTCACAGTATCACACCTCTCTTTCTGGCCGCGCTGCTTCTATCTCTCATCTGCTGCTGCTCTCTCTCTCTCTCTCTCTCTCTCTCTCTCTCTCTCTCTCTCTCTCTCTCTCTCTCTCTCTCTCTCTCTCTCTCTATTTCTCTCTCTCATTCACATCCCTCACCTGTCTTTCTCCATTGTCCAGTCACCTCTCTAAGCCTCTGGCCCAGTGGTCAGCCAGCCAGGCAGTTCCATCTGGTCAGTCAGCCGGCCACTGGCTGTTCTCCTTAGCGGGCCAGTCGGTCCACATTCCTTACTCTGGATAAGCCTAGACCCCAACCCCTCTAGCAGCCGGTTTAAACTAGTTTTGCTCTAGCAGTCCGCAAGTACGAAATCTCACAGGCATGAAATTATACAGGTATATGCTTACCCCTGCAGTTCTGTGAGGAACCAATTTCCTCACAATTCACACCCTATATCGTAGATTGCAACAATAGACAATTTTCTGAGTGTGATGATTTATTGCTCACCATTTCTTGATTGCAAAGATTTCAAGTGAAAGAGAAATATTACAATTTTTTTATTACGGTGATAAAAAAAGTATTGGTATTGCGTATCGACGACTGGCTAAAAAAAGTATCGCGATACCGACCAAATAAAACTATCGCGATACACCCTGCGATACTGCAAAAAGATCGCCGATACCAAAGTATCGCGATACTCTATCCCGATATTAATAGCCCTGATGGCAGCTTGAAGGGTTAGGGTAACAATGCTTAGCAATTGAATATATATATATATACAGTAAATGTGGAAATACCAATAACTGGTTATGACAATAATGGTCAGAGTATAAAAGATAAAAGACATTCACGCTTACGAAGTTCTTATGATGAGCAATCTGTCACATCACTTTGAACCTACAATTTGTCAAGTCTTTTTGTTTCCTTTAACGAGATAAGTAGAGGATTGTATTATCAAGTCAGAAGTTCTGTATCCATAATTGTTCAAATTTTTGTTGTAATTGCACTAATTTCTTAACCAGTTTAACTGAATCTTTATTATATCTCATGTTTGCATGTAATATGTGATGCACATTGATCTAGTGTATTACTAGTTTCATACAATTTGACTTTTATATATTTTCACATATTAAAAGAGCTTTCCGTTTTGTATGTGTCACGTATGTTATTCAATATACATATTATCATTAGTAGTAACCCACTTGTAAGCATAACAACTTAACATTTTGTCCCATTCTGAGAGGGGATAACGTGAACATGGCGGGAGGTAATCTGAAATCGATTTCATATTACCCCTGGGCTCATCTAAAATCGATTTCAGATGACCGGGGGTAACATGAAATGGGGGTAACTTGAAATCATTACAAGAGCGATTTCAGATTACCCCCATCCACCTTACCCCCGGTAACTTGAAGTCGATTTCAAGTTACTGAGGGATAACTCGAAATCAATATCAAGTTACCCCCGGGGGCAACTTGAAGGCGATTTCTAGTTACCCCCAGATTAGGCCTACTCTGGGGTAATATGAAATCAGCTGCAGGAAACCCCTGGACGGTGGTAGCTTGAAGGCCACTTATCCTGCCTCAAATTGCCACTGAAAACAGTCAGTACTATTTGCCTATAGACCTATTTGCTTCTGCTTAGTTAGATGCATATTGTTTTTGCGAGATTTACATCTATATAAATAAACAGAGAATTCTGTCTGTCTGTGTGCCCTTGGCAGGCGATGCATTTGCATAGTTTTAGAGCTATTCACTCCAAACCTTAACCACTGGCTCGGGGAACACTTGATACACGCAGTTGAGGGGTTCCTGAAGCCCACGCACGCCGTCTTCCACGTTTCCAGGGCCAAAAACCTCCCAAGGAGTTTTCTTTTCAGTCGCCAAGATCGACACACGTTGGTTCCCGACCTATGAATGCTGTATATGTGCATGTGATTTCTGTCACCTATTTCTTTTATGAATGGACAGTTTGGGAGATACAGGTATAAAGTATAGAGTTGGCAATCGTTTGCACAGTGTACTTTGTACGCATCAGTGTCTATACACTATTCCGCTTTTCAGCTATTCACTCGACAGAGCTTTCATGGGTCAAAAAGCGAGTTCGTGGGAATGCAGAGGGTTCGGGCTATCGGATGAAGAAGAGGGGTTAAGATGAAGAACAGGGTTAGGAAAGGGAACGCAAGATTGTTAAGGAGGAAGAAGAGGAGGATGAGGATGAGGAGGTAGTCATAGGGAAGGATTATGGAGTAGGGGAAAGGAGAAGTGAAATGATGAGTGCTTGATGAAGTGGAGAAGAGGGTGAGGAGTGTATAAAGCAGGATGGGGTGGGAGGAGGAAGCAGTTAGGATAGGGTGGGAAGTAGGAGGAAGAGGAGAAAGTTGGGCAAAGGTGAGTGAGAACAAAAAGGAGTGAATAGAAATGAGAGAAGACAGAAAGAGAAGAGGAATTAGAGATGAGGAGGAGGGATTAGATTGAGGAAAGGTGAATGAAACGTAATGAATTGGTGGGGAGAGATGATGCCAGGAATCAGAAGTAGAAGGGAGGCAGGTGAGTAAGGATGAAGACTAAGGAATAGGAAGAGGAGGAAAAGTTGAAGATGCATGTATATCTAGATTCTATTCGTCTACACATTTGCACACTTTCACACCTATTCACTTGAAACCTTCGCCGTTCGCTCAGGGAACACCTGGGACACCCAGTAGAGGGGTTGGTGAACCCTGCTGTCTTCCTGCTCTCTAGGGCCAAAAACCTGTCTCAACCCTGGCAACGTCGGGTACCTCAGCTAGTTAATCATAAATGGCAATTAATAACCTTAAATGGGGCAGTTAGTACAGCTAACGTAGTTTTCTGAATTAACAACTTGAAATGGGACAGCCGATAGGCAGCTATCGTAATTGTCTGACTGTTTGCTTGGTCCTAAATATAAAATTCTTGGTTTATGTGCGATGAGTAGTTAGAGTTGGTGTATTAGCCATTTGAAACCGCGTGCGTCGCAGTGTTGATATATTTACCTTTATCATTGTTTTATTATTTTATAGTTAGGCATATCTCTGTTAATGTGACAGCCTGCAAGAGTCACGATAAGTGGTTTACACTGATTGGTAGAAGCCTTGTTCTATTAAAACATAGTTTAATTCCATCCCCATTATCTCTTGTATTACTGATTTCACACAATTTACATTTCTTTGACTTTTATATATTTTTCCCACGTTAAAACTAGCCTTCTATCTTATATGTGTCACGCGTTTTATTCAACATATTGATTATCATTAGTTGAAAGCATAACAATTTAACATTTTGACTCATTCAGACAGGGGGTAATGTGAACACGGATAGGGTATTTTGAAATAAATTTACGATTACCCCTGGGGGTTATCTTAAATCAATTTCAGATTGCCGGGAGTAACTTGAAATGGGTATGAGTTCCTGCAGGTACCAGGAAGCTGATACCACGTGTAATGCCATACCAATGCAGAGGCCCGAATAGGGCTGTCAATGAACTCTCCATAAAGTTGATTGAAACTGCAATTCATTAGCTATTTGTAGAGCACAGACCACAGGCTTGGTTCAACTCTGTTGTTTTTTGAGGCTAGGCATAGCAGCAGTCAAATGGATAATTGATGGTCTGGTCCCCAGTAGCACTTGCTGACCTCATGTGATGAAACACTCATTCAGTATATGATAGGTTGTAATGGTTGGTGTCTTGAGCATGACTACAATGGTGCTGTACATGTTTTCGGCTAAATTACTATTATTATTATTACAGCAGTTTTATATAGTGCCCCTTCAAGATCTTGTACTCAGAAGCACTCCCAGACCAACCACAGTCAAACAGGACAGTCTTAAGGCCAGAGAAACAGAGCAAATTGACCTATAGCCGTGAGACGCAATGCTATTGGAAGGCCATTCCAGGTCACCAGACCAGCCAGTGAAAGAGCACAGCGCAGTCCTGGCACGGGGGACAAGCAACTCCACTTGCGCAGCAGAACACAACAAACCACGGCATTCAACAGTAGGATTGGGCGATTAGTGACTTTTACTAATCGCAAGTAATAGGCATCAATTAATCAATTAGTTCGATTAGTAGGCGACTAATCGATTAATCGATTGTTCAATTAGCTCGATTGTTCGATTAGCTCGATTAGTAATATCACAACTCGTGTTATTGACCATGTTCCTCAGTAAATGCTGAATTACGATAGCCCGCATAAACTAATCATGGAAACCTTATATTTATAACGTGTATGACAGAATAATTATTTGTCCATATTTCAATATTATTTGCAAATTAGATATATAAAATAACTGACAACAGTTTTATTTAACTTCTGTGTAAGCTTACTGTACCTGCGTACCTGACAATGACATGCAGGTACGCACCTGGTGTTTAAGACATCGACGTCTTTTAATATGTTTCAATGCAGTTTCTTTGCAAATAAAGTGTAGGCACATAACAAGTCTTTGTAAATCTTGTTTCTACCCCATCAGGGTAATACGTCACATAAGGTCGGCTCTAACTCAAAATATGTCTGAAACTATAGCTTGCTCACTTGTCTCCTCTCGCCTTGATTATGCTAATGCACTCTTTGTCGATCTCTCAGACGTTGAACTCAAAAGGCTTCAACGTATCCAAAATACGTTAGCTCGAGTAGTGCTACGTGTCCCGCTATGAACATGCTCCTCTACCCTACTCCACCAGCTGCATTGGCTCCCTGTTGAATTTAGAATCAAATTTAAGTTAGCTTGTTTGACCTACAAAGCCATCATCACCAGTACACCTACCTATATTCATGCTCTACCAACTCCTTACATTCCTCCTCGTTGCTTACGATCATCAAGTACAGGTCTTTTAGTTGAACCACGATGCAGAACAGTTATGGGCTCTTGTGCCTTTTATGTCTCTGCTCCTAGGGAATGGAAACGACTGCCACTCTCTCTTCGTAGCTCAAATTCACTTCCTTCCTTCAATAAGCGACTCAAAACTCACTATTTTTCTTTGGCTCTCAAGGATTTGAAAATCTAATTGCATCTTCTCCTGGCGACTGACTACCCACGCCTCAGATTCACATTTAGGTGTGACCTTGTGCGCGTTACAAATTTAATAATAATAATAATAATAATAATACCTGACAATGACATGCAGGCACACACCTGGTGTTTAAGACATCGACGTCTTTTAATATGTTTCAATGCAGTTTCTTTGCAAATAAAGTGAAGGCGCCTATAAACAATTAAACATGCCGTATGAGTGTGACTGTTTGCGGTTTCATTATAATCATAATTATCACTGTTCCATTGAACAGTTTGGAGCAAATGCTTTTATAACGGATAAATCTTCTGCGGCCGAAACTTTGACCGAAAAATAAATGAAAATTCAACTTCTACGGCTGAACCCATACAAAATTTACCTCTATGAGAGTGCGAAACACCTAAAATTTGTAATATGCATCGTGAGGGTCAGTTATGGTCAGATTAGGCGTCAACAGGGTCGTTTAGGGTTAGTGTTAGTGTCACTTTTAGACATATAAGTATATATATGCACGAAGATCTTTTGGACGCAGATGTCATTTTTCGGTTCGTTTTTAGGCCAGACTTTCGGCTGCAGAAGCTCCATGCTTTTATATCCAGATGCCTTCCTGACCCAGGGCAAGCCCTCTTTCGGATGGGACCTGCCCGCAATTTCGCAAGGCACAAGGGCCTCAGACTTAGTTAGAAGGGCGGCCTGTAAGGCTGTGAGTGGCTGTGTGACACAGGTGGCTTTATTACGTCCCACATAATTCCCTGCTAGCAGCTTAACACTGTCGCTGTTGGCCTGCATCAAGACGATTCAATTTCCTATATCACAACTGGTCTGTATTTATTCAGAGGTCTTTCCACTATATATATATATATCCGCTATATGTGGACGCGTGCGATACAGCAGCTCCGACGCACAATTGTTACAGCTCTGGCTCACAGAACAATCGAGCTAAGCGTAGGTCGACTAATCGAACAATTGAGCTAATCATACTAATTGAGCAATCGCGACTAATCGATTAATCGATTAGTAGGCAACTAATCGATTAATCGATTAGTAAAACTCCATTAATCGATTAATTTGCCCAAGTCTATTCAACAGTGACAGTGGGGCAGCAAAGTTCAATTAGGTATAGGGGCGCCAGGCCCACAATGCAATGCCGTACCAGTGCAGAGACACGGTAGGCAATGCGCTGTGGGTAAGGGAGCCAATGCAGGACATCACGCATGTACCCAGAGACTCGGTCAAACCTAGGGATGCAGTCCACCAGTCGGGCGGCCGAGCGCAAGACCATGTCAAGGCATTTAAGCCGACAAGCCGGGAGCCCATCATATATGGCACTGCAGTAGTCTAGGCTATAGTATGGCTTCCCTTCAATATTAAGAACATCAACATTTCACAATTATCCATTTAATGAAATAGGAAAACCTACCGACAAAGAATTGTAGGACAGCCACTTGAAATATCCCAGAAACGCACAGTGCCATCTAGTGAACCAGTGACAAGGATGAGATTTTCATGTGCTACTCTTAGACAAGTCACAGGACCTACATGACCTACAAGTATGTTCAGCAAAAATCAAATGATACTTAAGAAACATCATGGTACAGTGAAAACCATACATTTTCAAAAACTGTGAACAGCCTGCTGCTTAACTGAAGATCTACAAAAGTCCATATAACATCAGTTGCAATAAATTTACAGCTCAGATTTTGAAAATGAAGTTGCTGTAGTTGTATGTGCAGTTAAGATAAACCTGCTAGTAGAAGCCAGTAGATGATTTGATGGCTGGAACTGTGAAACAGATTTGAGGTATTAGGTTTCGCGTTTGACACTAATTGTGTATAGTTTCCAAAGTTCCGTCATGATACTTAAGTCTAGTTAAGACTATTGGCCTATTTCTGCTCTCAGTCCCAAGTTTTGTGTAAACTAACTGAGCTGGTCGAGGTTAAGGTTGTAGGCGTCAGGACTCAGATGGAAATGTGAGACTCTTGTACAGGTTGTATATTTTCGTTCTTCCGGGTGTTAAATATATTTTACAATTAAAAACATCTTTGTTTCTTGTACAATCTAAGGACCTTAACGTCACCTAGATAAACATGAAAAAATATCAACAATTTTAATGTTTATTAATGTCCTTGCCTATGCCTCTGTCCTTTAAACATTTATCCAACTAAGCAAGCCTAAATAATAACACAAGATAACAAGGTTTTTATAATGTGAACTATATTGGCTCTCTTATACTATTTATTGGCTGTTGATTTCAGATCTAGGCTATAAAAAATTGCCATCATGTCACATTTTTATGCTATGAGTCATTTCTAGTTAAATAAATAAGTAAGCAAGTTGTACTGAACTGCACTGTGGGGACATCATATATTATGAACAATGGAATAATGCACAATCACAAACAATGACAGCAAGCAGTTACAAAGTAGACATCTTCAGAGCTGTGAGAGTGTAAAGAGAAACCATAGAAATAGAGCTTCTACAGCATTCGGGGGACAAACCTACACCATGTACATTTGTAAAAGGACCATTGAACTAGACACAGAGACCCAAACCAAGGAAATCCTGAGGAGGGAGCAGGTCAACGTCATTCACGGCCCAATCCAGGAGCTTCGCCTACGTGGGTCCCACCAGCTAGAACAGCCTCGTCTTCGTCAGGGGCTGCTCTGTGTTTGCCACTGCCTGCATCAGCCCGTGTAGCCAGTGTAACTGAGATCAGCTATTTTATAAGGTCAAGTTAATAAGTCGTCTGATGTAATGTAATAGACAATCGCGAAAAATGAAAAAATCGCTAAAAAGGAGTGGCCTAGGTCTATTCACTAACTAGAATCTACATAGTATGTGCACACATAGATAGATGTGGCAGACAGATAGATGGATCAAATAGACCAACAAATAGATGGATGGATAGATAGATAGATGGATTGATAGATGAATGCATGGATGGATCCTCTGCTGCCTTCTGGAAGCACTTGAAGACTTTCGATTTTGTTTAGCTTTGTGTTGAGCCGTGAGCGCCTCTGATCTGAGTGGCGCTATGTAACTGCATTACATTAAATTTCATTACATAAGGGTGTTTGACTGGTGAATGAGAAAATTGTCCAGCGTCAAAGCTATACCTTCTGTCAGCTGCTTGATCTTTAAGCATGGACTGATATGGTATTGTTGATTAAATTGTTCATTGCCAGTATCCATAGTAATTCCATCTTAGGCCAGCAGGGAGAGTCCACCATTCATACATAAGTCACCATTTCACACTGAGGTCGTAGGTGTGTCAGTGTGTTGTTGAAAGCACAGCAGCTTCTTTTCATAGAGGCAGGCAAATTGTCGTACAGCTCATACGCTGTCTGAGATGATGACTTCGTTCTTGACCTCATCCGATCAGTACAGGTATGTGACCTTTACAGCATGATCTACTCAGTGCATACGGACGACCTGTCTACAACGCAGCTCTTCTACAATGATACCATAATACTCCTTCTGTTGATAGGACATCAAATGGGTTCCAGTTACAGTTGGCCATACAGAGGCTCTACTGTGTCAACAATTCAATCCTCTATGATAGCCCTGACAATGGAATCTCAGGAAAAGGAATGTCTGATGGAGGATCATAAGTAGGGATCAGATGTATCCATTCATTCTGAGGCATCTGTCATGATGTACCAGCATCCTGTGATTCAATGAATATGTCATTTGACTCTAGCACCTCAGCTGCCTGCTATTATTATTATTATCATTATTAAATGGACGATTTCTAAAGCGCTGTAACGCAGCCATGCCACTACAAGGGCGCTTCACAATGACACGATCAGCAAACTAACAAGAAAAAACCGTACTATAACAATCACTACATCAGTTCAACAGGGATATGCCTTCCTGAACAGGGGGCATTTGAGTTGTGCCCTAAAGATCTCAATCGATGCTGCAGAAAGCACCTCGGGCGGGAGGCTATTCCAGCAGCACGGGCTGGCAGCAGAGAAGACGCGATCACCGAATTTGGTCTTGGGGACAAGAAGGTCTCTCGCAGCTCCAAGCAGCTGGAGACCAGCTGAACACAATGACGTTAGCGTGCAGAAATTTGCAATGTATCCCGGTGCGACACCATGAAGCGCTTTGTATATGAGTAGACATAGCTTGAACTCTACACACCTGTGATGCGTGATATACACTACACAATTTTAACATATTGTCATGTGAGAATTACCTTGTCATATCTCCACTTTTTTCGAAAATGCGTTCAGAGTTGATATGTAGCAAGCAATATGTTTTCTTTCTTCAGTGTAAATAACTAAGAGATGCAACACGTCGTTTTAAAGATATTTATCAAAAACTAACTGTCGTATCTCCTGCTTCCAGACATCGCTTATCGTATACCTCCAGAGTTGTATGGAGTTTTCATGGTGTATTTTGGATATAAGCCAAGATAATTGTCACGAGACGCTTTCACACCAAAAACCTCAAACTCGTTTTTCTCAGAATTTTCGATTTTGGAGGTACGCCAAGATAATTCTCACGTGACAATATGTTGACTATCATCTATGTCTCCGGGCTACAATGCGTATAATCTGAATCTTGGACACTATCGTCACAGTCAATATCATCATCATCCGACGAACCTAGACCATTTACCAGCTTCAACACCTCTGCACCCCTTCTTTTGTCTGACACCCCTCCTCAACAAAACACTATTATTTCTCTCATCTGTTTCTACTAAGCAAACATCTGGCATCAATTATATGCAGAATTATTATTCTAGTGCCGATGCATGCGTATTGCACCATTTACTGTAACTAAGAGTTAACCCCCCCCTTGTGATGTGGTCTCAAGACCGCGCAGTCTTGGTATCGAGACTGTTTCAAGATCGGAAAACCAACCAACGGATTCCCGTAAAAAGCTGACAAATGGCACCAATGTTCGGAGTCTCTTGGCCAAGCTGCGCCGAAAGAATAGAGCAACGACTGCTGAGAACGATTCGCAAACACAGGGATGGAGACGACTAGCAGTCCCTCATTGGTGGAAGATGATGCACTTCCGGATATTTGTCAAGGTTCAAAGAGTATGTAGAAAAGGCACTCATCGCGTGTTGGTCGGTATATTGAATAGCCACCCATGCTTATCGGTTGAGGTCATTCCAATGGCTGCATCAGCCACCCTCCACCGAAACGAAAACGCTCAGCAACAGAGGCGTACACGGCCGCACGGCTAAGATTCAATCACGTGCAGTCACAAGGCATTGGCAACTTGCAAACAAAATGCCTCTTAAACGCACAAATTCCTTGTCAAAGCCGAAAAAAATGTCGGTTACTCAACCTAGCACTAGACAACTCTGACATGTTCAAAGTCACTGAGCAAACTCTACATGTGCAGGGTGGGCCGTTAAAAAGTAACCCCCTCAGGTTTTTTGCTAATATTTCAGTCAAAAGTAGAGATTAGTCAATGAAACTTTACATGCGCTAAGCTAATTCATATTTAAATATAACCACAAAATTTGACTAAAATATGTCTCACAGAACAAAAGTTATATCACTTTTAGTGAGTCCAACCGCTGATTTTTTATAGTCAAAAAACACTCGACGCAACAAAAGTTACACAAACGATTCTAGGAGGTCACATCTCAAGTAATTGTTATAAAACAAACATCATATTGTTTCACACTATATACCACCAGTAGCCACACATATTCTGAGTCTATTTGGCAAGTTTTGATGACCTTATTGGGGGCCATTGCATCGGTGATAAAATTTGCCCAGGGACACGACAAAAAGCGGTGAGGTTCAGGTCTTCTTTTGCAAATCTTCTAACAGACGTGCGGCTGATGTTCAACTCTGCTGAAATTCGCCGAGTACTGGGTTGATTTCTGATGTTGCTATTCTGTGAGCAAATAAGTTCGTCAACATGCTCGATATTTGTTCGAGTGCGAATAGGCTTCTGCCTTTCGCTGCCCTTACAACGTTACACAGCCTCGCACCCTATCAACAACACGTCTGCATATTTTTTATAAGTGCTCTGCTCCAGTGATTTCAGAGCGAGCATTGATTACAGCTTTGACTCCAAGATCATGCTCATTACTCATGAAGTGTCTGTATAAGCATTTTATCTGTCATGGACACCTTGCCCATGTTTATTTTGTTACAGATGCCATCATAAAATGATTAATCACAAAACGTTTTTATTCACCAATTTAATCGACTGCTTGCTAGATGACGTCAAAGTTACTTCCATATGCGATAATTTCCTGTTTCTTTTCTCAATAATTATAATAAGGAAGTGTGTTCTATCACAACTATTTGAAATGTGACTTCATAAATTTCGCCTTAATAACTTTTGCGGCGAAAAATGTTTTTTGACTATCAAAAATCAGTGGTTGCACTCATTAAAAGTGATATAACTTTTGTTCTGTTTGAAATATTTTTGTGCATTTTTGGCGGTTATATGCAGATATGAATTGGTTTTAACCATTTAATATTTCCTACTATTGGCTGAAATATTAGCAACATTTTGTAGGGGGTTACTTTTTTTGGCCCACCCTGTAGATTAAAATACTCGTCAAAATGATGCAGAGGCCGATAATCAACCAAAAAGGTCGATCATGTGCGCAAAAGTTGTATCAGTCTTGGTCTTGAAGGAACGGTCTTGGGATTGGTCTCTGTCTTAAAGAAGTGAGCTTGGTCATTTGCCATATTAGAGTAATTTTATTGATATCTGTCAGTTAATTTCGATTATTTGAGACACCCAACGTGTACGCGCGATTGTTATCAATTTTATGGATTGCTGACAAAAACTTCTAGATCCTTATAAAAATATGGATAGCAAAAAAGCATTTGCAAATTGCAAATGAAGCCAATCATTTCAAAATCTGCCTTCACAAACTTCGTTTTGGAACAGTCTAACAAGTGGTCAGTCACGTGTAGACGATGCCAAACTACACTGTGTCCCACTGAAAAGTGGACCCCAACAAACTCAGTAAAACTTGCAGCATTTGACTGAAATTTTCAGAACAATAATAGCGTGCATAGCAACACGAAATCCTAAGTTTGTTTGGAAATGTTGACGATTTTTCAAGGTTATGAACATTTGAAATTCAGTACCAAAATGGGTAAGCGTCCAACATGGGATTCGACAACAGCAGTAAGGAAGTGAAGTTTAGTCACAGCTGGTGTCCAAAATGTCCTCCTTGTTCACGAACACACGATTGCAGACGTGGAAGACACTGTTTAATGGCCCGGTCGATGATTACGTGGTCAAACAGCTGCCACTCCTCAATCAGACACGCCTCAGATGATCGACGCTACGAATGAGGGAATGATAAACGCATTCCTTCAGCACGTTCCAGCTTTGATGGTCAACTGAATTGAGGACTGGACTGTTTATGCCAGAACCAGTTTCTTGCCACAATAATTTAACCAAAATTTATCTTCTTTCACACCAAAATAAGTGACGTATTCCATCGATAATGATGTCTCCAACGTGTGAGCAATTAACCCAGGTTGGAAACTTTCATATTTACCAGCCATTTTTAATCATTTCTTTGCTTATGCTGCATCAATTTAGGTCAAATTTTGCAGATTTATTCGAAAAAGACATGGGATACTGTATGTGTAATTTTATAGATATAAGTCTAATCTTCAAGCAGTTTCTGACAAACTCTTAGGGGTCCACTTTTCATCGGCCTATGTGACAAAATAAAATTGCAAAGGAAAGATTTTGGATGGTTTCTTTTTGCTGCTGCCACATATTAAGTGAGAAAAGGCAAAGCTTCCCAGAACTTCCTTGCATGGTTGCTGGACAAGGCATTTTCAATTGACATTATAGGACATCTTAACCAACTGAATTTGAAGCTGCTGGGTTTTAATTTTGCAACTGAATTTGTTTCATTTTTCGACCAACTTATCTCTGCAAACAAATTTTCAGTAATGAGCCTTATTAAGTCAAAATTAAGCACCAGGATAACAACCGAAAATCTTATGGATCAGCGAATCGTAACAATAACCTTAAAACTTCTAAAGTGCCAACCGAAAGCTAAGCGCAAGGCATCAGCTGATTCACGAGCGCTGTATTGAATCAGAAGGGCCCTAATGGTGGTTCAGAGAAGTTCGAGATACGGTTTCCAGAGGGATTTGAGCAGCTGTTATTAAGCTAGGTGGGTGTCATTGATTATGGCGAGAGTTGGCAGGCGAAGGATCAGATGAGTCAGGGTATGCATGATTTCTTGAAGAGACGATGCTTCAGTTTTGAGTAGAAAGTCAAAGGGGTGATAGATAGAGGAACCTGATACCTGATCGTTACAGAGGTGTGGTGCAGTGTTGGATATGACTTGGTAGAAGAACCTGGGTCTTTAGTTATAAAAGTGCAGAACCAGGTTTCTCACCAAATAAATGGATAAGTTAACGAATTTCGTTGAAGTGTATATTTTTTAAACATGAAATATATTATGATTTAAACCAGAGGTTAATGATGCTAATTTCTATCGTAATTATTAGCTGAATAACTGCATTTGTTGTGCTTGTAAAACCACGGCGGCTCCCAAATGTTGCTAAACTATATCAGACTATGTTTGATATGCGTATAGCAAACTTTGGTAAACCATAGTTTAGGTTGGCAAAGTCATTTTTCTTGCAAATATCATGCTGTCTAAATTTGAAATAGAAACTGAACTAATGAACAGAATCCTTGCATAAATTTAGGCTGGATTAATTAATAGAGTCTTGTTTAATCAGAAGCTGGACTGATGAAAAGAATTATGTATAATTTGAAGCAGTATTGATGACAGGAATCCTTGCTAACATCAATGCTTGATTGATTAGGGTCCATCCATATATATTACGACGCAACAAAATCGAATTTTTTGACCCTCCCCTATTGCACCACGTACATTTCGTGGTGCAATAGGCACTCCATGCATACGTACATTTGAGCTCTACCCTTCCCCATTGCAAAAGTTAAATAGCTAAAACATCTATAAGACATTGATTTTACCACAGGCTATTTATATTTTGTTAATCATCCTATTTAACAACTTAAATTTGTTAACTGTTATGAAGAATTAAAAACACTAACAACACTTGCATCTAAAACTGTTTTAATGCTACATAAAATTGATTAAGCAGGAATATAGACTAGGTTTACAGTTTTTATTTTCATATTCTGTGTTGTGGACATCATAATTAGACACTAATATTTGCCTAAGTACATATTTTCGAGACCCCCACCCGCACCATATGCGCCTGTATGCAAAATGGCCAAAATTTGAAACTCCCCTTCTCGTAGCTGCGTACGTAATATGTGGACGGCCCCTTACAAGAATCTTGTTTAATCAGCAGCTGGCTTGATGAAAGAATTGTGTTGAATTAGAAGCTTCAGTGATGAAAGAATAATGTCTAACTAGAAGCTGGATTGATGAAAGAAATTATGTTCAATACGAAGCTGTTCTGATAATAGAATCATGCTTAAGCAGAAGAGAGATCAATGTGAAAATTTTACTTAAGTAGAAGCCGCATTGATGAGCAATAACTTATTGCTTAAATGGAAGCTGGATTGCTGAAACATTCTTTGCTCAAATGAAAGTTGCAATAATGAAAAGAATGATGTCTACATGGAAGCTGGGTGAATGCAATGAATTCTGCAGAGACGAAAGCTGGAATTGCTAGAGAATTCTGCTTAAATGCGAGCTGGATGAATTGCTAGAGAATTCTGCTCAAATGGGAGCTGGATGGATGAAAAATGCCTGCCTAAATATAGGTTACATTTATGCTGCTGAACTTTATCTAAAGAGCTCTGTAGCTAACCGGTATCCTATCAAAAGGGCGAAAATTAAAATGGCGTAATCAAAAGGGCAAAAATCATAAGGGCAAACGTTCAAAAGAGCGTGCGATCAAAAAGGCGACAATCAAAATGGCTTGCACTGAAAAGGGCGACAAACAAAAGGGCGCACGTTTAAACGGGGCAAATGAAAATAAATTAACAGAATGCTTAACAAGTCAGCCAGCAAAACTATAAACATCTTGTAATCCATTTATTTTTTTTATCGTAAATGCTTTAGTTTAAGTGGCATTATTTTATTAATAATGCTACTGCTTAAGCAGAAATCTCTCCATCGATCCAACTTCCATTCAGGCATTATCTGTTTCATTAATCCAGTTTCAACTTAAGCAGAAATATTTTATCGGTCAAGTTTCCATTTCAGTTTAAGTTTTTATTATCAATCCAGTTTTACTTTAGCAGACTTCTTATCATCAACTTCTCATGCATTTAAGAAGAATTCTCTCATCAACCCAGCTTCGATGTAAGTAGATTTCCGGGCTGTTAATATCGCGATAAAGTATCGCGATACTTTGATATCAGTGATCTTTTTTGCAGTATCGCAGCGTGTATCGCAATAGTTTTATTTGGATGGAATCGCGTGTGTATCGCGATACTTTTTTTAGCCAGTCGTCGAAACGCAATACCAATGCTTTTTTTTCGCCGTAATAAAAATTATAATATTTCTATTCTACTTGAAATAATCACGAACAAGAAATGGTGAGCAATAAATCATCACGCTCAGAAAGTTGTCTCTTGCTAATAATAAATATTCGTTTATTGATAAACATGGAATGTCACTCTGCAAACCATTAAAATTTATTAATTGTTTAGTACCATGCCTTGTCTAATTCAATCGAGTTTCAGATAATATTATAATAAATTATAATAAATGCAAGAATTCGTTGGAGATTCTATCTAAGAGTTCTGCATACGACTCGAGGGATCAAGTTCTTGTCATCCTTATCATGCAGTGAGAATTGTTGCTATCTACGGTATATGGTGTGATTGGAAGGAATCTATAAATAGGGAAACGACCGGATATATAATGTTTTCCACTATACGCACATCCTTGAGTAGTAAAGTCAGCTCATATTCCATACGGAGCATTGGAGAGGTACTCATCTCCTTCTCCTAGGCCCTTGAGTCCGCAATGGACAAATCCTACGGTCATGGACACGGGGCCAGTGATATCATAGGACTTGCCGTTTACTTCTCAGCTTACTGCTTGGTGACAGAGACACGTGTGCGCAAACAACTTGCTCAGGGTCATTACAGGGAGTCGAACCTGCAACCGCATGATCCGCGAGCAAGCGCATTACTGATAGGTCACCGTGTAGCACGCTTGAGTAGTAGGCCTACACATTTTGAAATTGTTTTTCTACGTATGGTGGAATGATAGATTGTGACACCTTCCTAAAACATATAAAAATAATAATTAATTGCAATTATTCTGATTTTTTTGGTAAAATGATTATTGTAATTATACTGATTTTTTATGCAAATATATTATTGTAATTATACTGCCTTTTCTTTAGCACATGTTTTGTGTGAATAAACAGGAAATTTGCTCGTCAAAAAGTATTGGTGAAAGTATTGGTATTGCAATACTTTTAAGAAAAGGTATTGGTATTGCAATACGTTTTGTGATGAAGTATTGGTATTGGTATTGCAATACTTTTTTCCAGTATTGTTAACAGCCCTGCTAGATTTTAGTTCATCGATTCCACTTATATCCAACAGTATTGAATTATAGAAGAATTCTCTCATAAATATAGCTTCTGTTTTAGCATAATTCTTTTCATCGTCCCATCTTCCATTTTCTCCTAATATTTTCATTAAACCCAACTTCCATTACAATAAAGCTTTTCATCGAATATTTCACTGATTGACTGATTTATCTTGAATGATAACATACATTACATAGATTATAACATTGCTCATATTGATTATCGTAATAAAAAAATGAAGCATTACAAGCCTGCATGATCAACTACTCTTCTAGTTATTTTTATTAGAGATTAGCCTTATGCATCAAAGCAAGACATGTTGTATTAATTTTGTTGGTTGTTCACCAATTAACTATAAACTAATTAAGTAGTACAAACCTGCATGATCAACTATACCTCTAATTATTTTTGATTCAACATTTGACCTAAGCATCAAAGTGAGACACGTTGAATTAAGGTTGCTGATTGTGTTTTAACATCAAACTTGTATTATGGTCAACAGAGAGGAAAATTCCGGGGGAATTGTCCTATGCGAAAATGTCGGGAGGAAATGTCCGGGAAAGATGTCTGGAACCCAAGTTGGGGCGTTTGGATCGGGTTCTGTGCCTTCTTCTCAATAGTTGTTTAGGTAAGTAATCAGATGGAGGGAAATGTTCAGGGAAATGTCCTAGATGGAAATGTTGGGGATGTTGGGAAGACATGTCCCTGAGGAAATGTCCCTGAGGAAATATATTCTGTGAATGCAGCCAAAGGGTCGCAGGTTCGAACCCACCTCGAGTCAATGTGTAGCATCCTTGGACACCCATAATTGTCAGTGAGGAGAGCAACAGGAAACCACCTCACTCATCTCATCCCCAGGTGGCGTAAAGCCAGTGGACCTGCCTTCGAACAGAGAACTCATCATCACCATCATCACCATCAACGCATTCGTTTCAAGACCATTGCGTTGGTGCGTAACTGTCTCCTTGGGTCTGCTCCCGCCTACCTTCTGGCCCTCTGTACTAGGGTCTCCTCTATTCCGCACCGGGTTTCTCTTCGTTCCTCTGCCCCTGAACTACTGGTGGTCCCCACATGCGCTCTGTCACAGCCAAATCCAGGAGCTTTGCCTATGTGGGGGTTCCACCAGCTGGAACTGCTTCCTCTTTGAAAGGAGCTGCTCTCTCTCTCTCCCCTGCTGCCTTCCGGAAGCGCTTAAAGATTTTCCTTTTTTCTCTTTAGCTCTGTGTTGAGTCGTAAGCGCCTCTGATTCGAGTGGCGCTATATAAGTGTTCCATTAGATCACATGACATCACTACCACCACCACTAACCACCACCACACTACTAACCACCACCACTAACCGCCACCATCATCATCATCATGCTAGGCATACTTGTGCCCACAAATTACTGCAACAACCAATTTTTCTTAAATGCAAGTACACAGAAGATTCAACTTGTAAAGATATCAACATCAAACCATCAGAAAAGGAATGACATAGATGGCTGTAACAAAGTTCTACAGCACTACTTGAAAGATATCAGATGTTTGAAGTCAGGTTTCACAACAGTATGAAGAAGGTGGCAAATAAGGCTGTCAACGGGTAACCGAGTACCCGACCAAAGCTGATTACCCGGGTAATGAAATCGGGTTTCGGGTACTCGAAATTCTGTAAAAATGCGCGATTTTACCTTAACATATGCCAGAAATAATCTCTTGGTCATATTGGCTGACTGCCCGAGCAATGAAAATCGGTTCTTGGGTAACGACATTGCGTAAAGATGCGCGATTTTACCCGAACATAAGCCAGAAATATTCCGTTGGCAATGAAATTGATTCTCGGGTGCCCGACATTCCGCAAAATGCGCAATTTTCTACGTTTCCAAACAAAACATTCGCACGGTCGGGTACCCGACCGCAAGAGTCGACGGGTACCTGGGTCTTCATTTCAAAATTTTTGGACAGCCTCAGTGGCAAACAGCATGAGTAGTATTGATAGTACGAGTTCCAGTGCAGTTCAACCTTTGGACTGCCTGCAATCATCTATGACATCATCCATTGTCCACCTGTCAATCATCCATTGTTCTCCAGGTGCAGGTTTCTCTTTGTACCTTCCTAAAGTACATGATCACTCAGAACAATTCAAAAGGGGTATATTTGCCAGATCCATAGAGTTGCTGCAGTGCACAACAATGTCCCCCTCCCTTTCTGCTTAAGCCTTAAGCACACAGCAATGCATAGTTAGTGTTAGCCAGTATGAAGACCGTTAGGGCTGTGCAAGAGTTCTAGTTGAAAGGTCAAAAGTGTGGTACACTTCTATACCTTGGTCAAAGGTCACTGAGATAAGGTGCCAGATGCCCAGTACAAAGGGCGACCTGCACCAGCAGAACAATGAATGATTGACAGGTTGTTGAAAGTACAGGTCGCCAGGCACCCTGCGCCAGGATAACAATGGATGATTGACAGGTGCTTCAAAGGTTGACAACATCGTAGATGATTGACAAGCAGCCCAAAGTGCTCGAGAACCCATACTATCAATACTACTACTAGTACAAATCAGAGTATAATTCCTCGAAAACATGGCACTACAGTTTTGAATGGAAAACCCAAGGACTGAAGGGACTTGAGACATGTAAAGCAGGGCAAACAAAACGGTGTAGAAAAAACGAATATTTAATTTGAATTGAAGATCATTCGAGAGATGAAGTGCAATACTCTACCAGTACAGTACGAAAGCATTAGGAGTCAACTTAACCTGTGAAGATATGCATCAGTCTTTGAGATGGCACATGATACATTCTGATCTCATGATCATTTTCAGAGCTTGAAAAAATATGTTGACCACTGAAAGTGGGGCATATAAGCTTTGTTTTCTGACCAGTTTTCATCATCAGGACCAATGCTGATCTTGGATCTGGTAACCAGGTTGACAATGGAACAAGAAGTGGCAAACTGTATGAATCACACCAATCGATGCACTGCTGAATTAGCGGTTTAATGTGACTCGGAAATTTATCTGAAAGAAAGACAGGTTATTGACTTCATCACTTATTTCCATAATCTTCTCTGCCTTATTTGTTCCAGACAACAGGTACCTTCATTAGACCGATCAGTGTGTTCTTCTTGTCACCCCGCTTTACTTTCATCAGTTCTGCTGCCTAGAACAACCTTTCACCGAGTAGATATCTTGAAGAGGCGCTATATACCGTATATACTCGCGAATAAGTCGTCGTCGCGTATAAGTTGCTACCTAAATTTTGGGCTGGAAAGTGAGAAGTTGCATTGATCCGTATATAAGTTGTGGCCGCATTTCGAACTTCATCTGACACCCAACACGTGTTTGAATTTCGCACCAATGTGCGAGTTTAGTTTTTTGCATCAAAAGATTTATTCAAGCGTTACGCTTGAATAAATCTTCTGATGAAAAAAAATTTCCTTTGAATTATTGGTTAATAAATAAAGTATTAATTTCTGTATACTAAAAAGATTATATTTATGATGTGGACTGTGTACGTTTTGCAGTTTGTCAAAAAACTGGAGACGAGATAAAATTTTATTGTAAACTAGAGGAAGACTGCATAGAGCATAAATGCACAGAGTCATTGCTACCGTTTTATATAGCGCTATACTTAAAACTATATCTGCAACATTATCTGTGAAGTTCAATGTGGCCAACAGAAATAACTGATTATATATACTGTCCTTACAAATGTAACATCTTTCAGCTTGACATTTACCTGTAGGAATTTCCAGCCTTTTAATGGTAATGTTGCACTATAGTTGGTGTTATGGCGCTGTAAAAGTGTTCCATAGCTTGCCTTATGTTTGGAAGATGGGAACAAAGAAGTAAGAACAAGGTTAGTTTCGCCAGTAAACAAAATGCCGTTTTTTGCAAGAATTCGTGTAGTATTGATAGTACGAGTTCCAGCGCAGTTCAACCTTTAGACTACCTGGCAATCATCTATGACGTCATCCATTGTCCACCTGTTCACCATTGTTCTCCAGGTGCAGGTTGCTCTTTATACCTTCCTAAAGTACATGATCACTGAGCATCTGTACTGTGCTTGTACTGAGCATCTGGAACATTATCTCAGTGACTTTTGACCAAGGTGCCACACCTTTGATCTTTCAACTAGATATCTATTGTTTTATGCTAACCTTACCCCAAAAATAAGCATGGCCTAACCCTAGACAGAGACGGCCCTACCCTAAACTTTAGTAAATAAAATATCAATCATTAGAATTTTTATATTTCATTCAGAGAGCTGTGGTTGGACTTTAATGGTGCACCTCTGGTGCAAATGTAAATGACTGCATTTCTTGAGAAGGGTCTAGCATGCATTGCAGTAACTGCGAAAGGGTGGCTCAAAAAAAAAAGCCCCGCCTGAAGAAATGCAATTTCTCAACAACCGATAAAGATATCTTTATATCGATAAAGCGATATATAGCAGTTGATATACTTAATGTAGTTTCATCAAATAGTAACTTTAAATAAAACATAATACAAGAGTTATGATGGTACCTAATTTTTATAAACTATATTTTCGCTAGCTGATATTCCGGGAAAATTTGTACATTCGCTAGCGGATTCTGCTCTGCTACTATGTGACATAGGACAGATGACATTTTAGTGTGGCCCAAGTATAAGTCGTACCCCCAACTTCGCATTTTAAAAACTGTCCAAAATTATACGACTTATTCGCAAGTATATACGGTAAATGTTTGAGTACATTACTAGTTTATCTATATTACCTTACCCTTCCACGTTTATCAGTAAAGGATCATTGTGGAAGGGCTAGGGCTGTGTGGGCTCAAGATTGTTGAGATCATTGATCTCAACAATCTTGTTTGGAGATATTTGTTTGTGGAGATATATGTCTCCTTTGCCGATGTTTCTAAGGGTTTTGGACAATTGTTGGACATTTAGTCACTGACTAACAGAATGGCTTCACCTGCTGAGTGGGTTTCAGGTTGTTTCACCAAAAGCCTAAAAGTCTTCGGTTATGGCGCCCACCGTTCTATGTCGGTGCAACCATTTACTGACTGATAAGAATATTCTCTACACTCTACAGATCCAGTGTCAGAGATAAGCCCCGACACAAAGTCTTCTACCAACTCCGAGAGATGGCAGTGGGTGGCATCGAGGCATGTGTGTGACTGCCCTTGTCGCTCCTCTACGTTGACGTTACGTTTACTGGGAACTTTGAACTTCGAATAACAAACAGTCCATTGAGTCCAACCATCAGTTCGAGATGAGAATCTGTTGACTAGGTTTTCGTGTTTGCGGGACCTTGCCAATAGCGACTCTTCTTGTCATCTGTTATTCGAGGTTGTTCGTATTCACCTGAATATTGAATCATACTGACTTTAACATCATGTAGATCAGCGCAGGAGGCGCCTATGAGTAGGAATCTTGTAGAGGCGCCTTATAAATGTTTGTAATAATAATAATAATAATAGTAATAATAACCAAGGGTCCTTTCGTCAAGAGGACTGTTGATCAGTAATTTTGTTTTTAGTCATTTGAGATGCTTTAAAAATATTTCAGTTTGATTATCAGTATACACAATAGTACTGGCACAGATCTACGATTGCCCTTTGAAAACAACAACCATGTATTATTTTGAGGAAGAACAATGCCTATCTATTTTATTATTTACTTTTAGTGATTGATTTATAAACTATGAACTTTATAAAACTTCACCTGTTTTGTACAAATATTTCTTGAACAACTTCATTGATTGCTTGGTAACAGACTGTCTTCTTGACGAAAATATCACCAGTCCTCGTGACAAACAGTCCACTTGACCAAACGTTCGCATTCCGGCAGAAAACGTTCCTCAACAATGATTATATGGCTTTTCTTACTCAGACAAAACTGTTCTCCAACCACACAACTTGCGACCGCCTTGTGATTATATGCAAGTCAGCATGCAACTCAAAGAGAGTTCAAACACATCGTTCTGATAAGTTCGATGCTTAACTTCGTAATTAATCCACAAACGTCCAACTTCACATAATGACAATTTGACTTTTCATTACTGACTTTTCTGATTGTCCGTCCTATTAAGCTAGACAGCCAATTTTGACGAAAAACGAGAAACTTGTCGACATAACATATGAGATGTCTACTCTCTTTTTCTGTTGGCTCCGATCTTCCCTTACAGTTCATGATGCCAATCTTCACTGCTCATGCGTGGCAGATGACAATCTCATAGCCAATCACCTCTGTCCACCTTGCTTGACTGCAACAGCTGATCATGACTATGATATCCCTTTAATATATCGTACATTAGCTAACACAATATGTCACACTGGATCAAGCTAAATGATTATAATAATTTTTATAATTATTATAATTATTATCATGATCGCAATTATTATTATTACTCTTGCTGCTGTTATCATCATCATCTTCATCATCATTGTCGTTGAGAATGTTGTTACAACATATATCTTACACTAATTTTTATAGCATTGTGTAGAATCTAATACTTAGTGGGGAAATACTTGGCCATTCATGATGTTTGTCACAAAGCGAATTAGTATAATCAAGGCAAGAGGATACAATTGACCAGACTTTGGTTTCTAACATATTCTTAGTTAGAGCCGACCTCGTGCACTTTAAATGCCATCTTTACATAAAAGACGACTAATATGACACACTTTTTTCATTTATTTCCCATAAGATTCTCACAACAATTAGACAACATTATGGTTGTTATGCTAAGAGAGCACAATAAAATTTAGTACAAATATAAATCAGCCCAAAGATAACACAAAACTTTAAAAATAAAAAAGTGTGACTACAGTTTTTTATCATTTCTGTTTTTTCTTGTTTACAGGCTGTTTTTGGAGTGGGGTGGTGGGGCCCCTCCTCAGCTCAGGGCCCTAAGCCTTTAGTTGACTTATGCCTTAATCCGGCCCTGCCTCCTTTGGGTGGAGCTGCAAGCTCTTTCCACTACTCTGTTTCAGTGGCGCTTGAAGACCTTCCCATTTGCCACCTAGCCGTTGACTTGGGTCAGGAACGCCACTGATTTTAAGCAGCGCCTTAAAAATGTTCAGTTAAAATTACAGTTACAAAGGACATAAGGCAAAAAGGAGGGTATATCATTCTTTTTCTGGATGTCTGGCAATTCTAGGCTTGTGTGCATTTCTGAAATTTGTAAGAAGGGCAATGTTAAATTGTATTATAATGCATGGTACTGGAGTTTGAGGAAAAAGGGAGTTTAAAAGAAATGGTGCGATTTGTAAAATCAATATATGATGCAAGGACTTCAATGATGAATGTGGCATACGCAACACAGGAAAATTCTAGATAAGCGTGATGCACATCAACGGTCCTGCCTTAGTCCTCTGCTAGTCATTATAGTAATGGATGCTATATTGAAACATGTAAGAAGAGAGGTGCCACGGGATACGCTGTGTGCAGATGATTTTATAGTGGCTGATGAGGAGAAAGCAGGGATACAGATACATCTTACAAATTAGCAGGAAAGATGGGAGTTACCTGTCAGTTGTCGAAGATGGCCAAGTAGTTCACTTGCTAACTGAAGTGGATCTGCGGCTAAGATCTTTACAGATCTGGTGATTGTCTGAAGAATGAGGTAAATGTCACCATCAAGCACATTTGCAAATGTTATTTCAAGGTCACTTAGCAGGCTGAAGACTGATGACGAATGTAGCTTTGCAAGAAGATATTCAAAATTGCAAATGCTGTGCTCTTTAAGGGCATCCAAATCACCTATTACACAATTTAAAACCATTAAAATAGAAGTTTTTAAGAAAGATAAACATAAAACATCTTTGCACATGCCTTTGGAATGCAGAGAAGAGTTGTCTCAAGATTGTAGAATAATTTGGTTGAGGTGCAAACACAATAGCAACCCATCAACATGACAGCTTGTAGCTAACTAACTTGCATTGGTACTGTAGTACTTGTATACCGACTCCAAATGAATGAAGAGCTTATTGGCACCAGGTAGTAAGGAATTCCATAGATAGCTACAGACTAAAAATAGATAACTTGTTGAAGAGGAGAAAAAAACGTCAAATAAGTCCGACACAATATATACTCTGCAGTGATCAATGTCACTGCTGCAGGTCAAGCAAACCATTAGATGACTTTGTTGAATTGTGATGAAAATGAGGAACAAAAACTGATTTCAAATACCGCTGTTGAACAGATTTCAATGTCTTATAAACCATAAGTCACAATTTGTAATTGATCCTCTTGTGAATAGTAAACCAATGCAATTATTTAAGGCATGGGTCCCCAAGATGCGGCCTGCGGGCCGCACCTTGCGACCCTCAAGCAGACCTAATGGGGCCCCTGTCTAATTTTCAAATTTTGAAAAATATACTCATGTCCAATTTGACAAATACATTTTAATTTTAATGTTCCTTTTGGCAGCATTTAACATTTTGGCAGTTTAACTGTTCGACGGTTAAGCCGAGGTGCAACACTAAAACGTTTTTTAGTCTTAAAAGCAAAATTGCAAAATTTATGAATAAAAAAAAAGAAAATCAATAAGAATTGAAGGAAAATGAAGAAGCTCAGCTCTATTACAAAATATATCGAATGGCTGTGCACCTTAGTGTTTTTATTGGACATCACTTCACTTTTGAACAAACATGATCTGAAACTTCAAGGATGTGGAAAGTTTATTAGGCTACTTTAGCGGACAGTGTGAAATTGGTTGTAAAAATCTAACCTTACTGCAAAAACAACTGAATAACGAAAATTTAGCTCCTTGTACAGAGACACCAAAAAAACTGGACATTTTCTGAATTTACCCAACGTTTCTTTGACTTCAAATTGCACGAACAGTAATTTGCCATTTTCAGAATCTGTTTATTTATAAATAAGTAAGTAAGTAATGTATTTTCTTTAATAATAACACCTGCAAACAATTAACATGCAGCTACACATAATAAAAGCTTAGTAATAGAAAAATTCAATTAATGACAGGATAAGAATGACATCTCATATCATATATGTGAGCTATTCATACTTTTATATAGCATCCTAATAATAAAATTACAGCGTGTAAAGTCATCCACATGAAAAACGATCCTATTATGATGGCGAGCCAAGGTATTAATCAGTGGAAGCAAATCTCTGAATAATTATGTGGTCGGAATTTGCTAGAATAGATGTGAAGAGGGAATCATCAGCACGCAGAGGCGTAGCTAGGGTATTTTGCGCCCGGGACAAGCTGCAGAATTGGCGCCCTTTTAGGGCCGTCCATACAAGACGGCTAGAGGAGATGTTAAGCTTGCAAGCGATATCATTGTTGTAGGGGTGCAAGCATGGGAAAATGATGCAACAGACCTACGAAACTATCATAATTTTCATAAAATGCAGAAATTCTAAATTGAAATTTGCATGGGTTCCAACAAATATTAATTAAACATGTTTAACCTTATTTTATAGCAAAAGCGATTGGCAATAATTTTTATTATTAATTTGTTTAATCATTAGTGTAAAACTGTCAAAAGTGATGAAAAATGGATTTTCACACTAAAAGGCCAAAATGAAGCATTTCGTAAAACGCGACTTCCGACTGGTTTTGTGTAAAATGATCACATATAATACAAAGTAACATCTGAGGTTCCCCAAAATGAATGAAAAATTTTCATACAAAATAACATCTCAGAGGCCTTACATGAATGGAAACATAAAATACAAAATAACATCTCAGGGCCCACAAATGAATGAAAACATTTCATACAAGATAATATGTCTCACGTTTGAAATATTTTACATATAATCATTTATATTCTCTATTTTTGCAGTTAAGTATTCACATCACAAGTGTATTATGGTAATTCATAATTGATAATGCAAATATAAATTGGCTCGATTAGCTGTGTTGGTAAGAGTGAAGGCTGCGTGTTTTGAGCCTCTTCGCCACCAGTAACTGGCTCACTGTTTAATTGAGTGAAATTTTAAAATAAATTAAGTTTCGTGTTTCGATATTTGATGTGATGACGTAACGTCGCATATTTCACACTCCCCCCTCTTCGACAAAAATCGTAACAGATGGATGACCCCTCCAATGGGCGCGTGACATCATTTAGAGTCATTCAGACTCAGTGTATAAATTCAGAGGGTCCCCAAAACATTTGCGCCTAGGGCCCAGTTTTCTGTATACGCACCTCTGGTGACGAGGTGAGAGGGCTGGGGTCAAATTTCGTCCAAAATTGCGTGACGTCATTTAGGAATGGTCTCTTTTATAATTTATTTAATATTTTTCAAACAGATCTAAAGGCCATTTAGACATTCTAAAAAAATTATTATTTTCTTGATTTAGCTGTCGCAAATTGGTCCATATCATCATCAAAATTTATTTTCTCCAATTTTTCTAGTTCGATGCTAAAAAGAGCAAGATCGCGGAGACGATCTTGTCCTGTTGAAGCCCGCACATACGACAAAATCAACTTCAATTACCTGAGGGACCGCTCACAGCTGTCACCTTGTAATTGAAACAGCAATTGTTAGAAGAATTTGCAGTAAAATGCACAGATTTGGAAATGCGTCTTGAGTAGTATGTCGCTCCTTACGGGCCCTTAGTGATTGCCGATGGGGCATGGGGGCGCCAAAATCATGCTTGACAACCTGTTTGTAATGAGGATATTTTGGGGGCGCCAAAATTTAACCTTACGAACTTAGTTGGAATAAATTAGTATGCATCAAAATAAACAATAATAGCTTTTATCCTCATTTTGGTGCCCCCTCTAACTTGGCGCCCTCTGCCCCCCTAGCTACGCCTCTGTCAGCCCAATCACAAAGATCATCAAATGAGGGCTGATCAGAAGGGAGCCTGCCATTTCGTACTAACTTACGCAAAACAGCATTTAGTCCAATGCGTTGGGCAGCATTAGTAAAACCATACCAAGCAGGGGATGCATATAATAGACGGGCCAACGTGGTTGCCCAGACAACAACTTAGAGGTACGCCCCAAAGAGAGGCCATGGGCAACGAGAACTCTAAATGTATAAAAGGACTGGTAGGCTCTGTTGCAGATTTGGTCAATATGTTTATCCAGACGTAAACAACAGGTTAGGACGACCCCAGGATATTCATCTCATCCACCCTGTTTATACCATCCACCAAGGAAGGAAGGGCAATCCCTTTAACATTGGGCCGCTGAACAATCATTTCTTTAGATTTGGAGGTATTGAGTTTGAGGTTGCCATTGTCTGGCCCATGCCTGCAGATGGGCAAGTTCAGAGTCAGAAAAAGCCAAGGATTGTGCCAATTGAACTGCAACTAGAACTGATCTGCTTGCAGAAAAGTTCAAAGGGGTGAAGTTAACTTCATTTCATGCACTAAGCTTGATGGAATTTCATCAAAGGTTTTGGCTTATCCGACTGTTTGACAACATGCTTGGCGTGTCGTGTCATTTTTTGGGGCATTGGAACAACAAGCTTTGAACCTCAATTTGGTAATATAATTGCTGAGAAATCTCAACTTCCCAAATCGCATGGCGTTCATCCCACGAAGTGAAATTAACATTGACGCAAATTCTAACCTAAATTCTCAAAATATTCACTTCTAATTTTATTACAAATTGATTGACAAATAAATTGTCCTGTTAGAAAGAATTAATAAATAAATAATAAATAAATAAAATAAATATTTAATATGTTATGAAATTCTTATACACTTTTAGTTTAAAATTCAAGCACTTCATTACTATTTATTTAACTTTATTATATGCATATAAGTGAGCCTTAAACTTATAGGCCTTATATTTAAAAGCTAAGCCTGAAAAGGCTTTACGACTTCTGCACTCGCATGTTACCCTGTGACCCTCAAGCTTTCACTGTGTCACTAAAGTGGCCCTCGGTAAACGAAAACTTTGGGGACCCCTGGTTGAAGGGTTCTAAACCTTCTGGAGCTTCTTCATATTAGACAACTTAGAGAAACCAGTAAAATGCAAGTTAGAATAATAAAGGTGACTGCAGCAAATCAATGAATTCGACAGAGACAAAAGATCCCCGACAAAAGGGCGCCGACAAAAGTGCCGACAAAAGAGTGCCAAAAAATAATGCCCGACAAATGAGCGCCGACAAAAGAGTGCCCGACAAATGAGCACCCAACATAAGGGCATCGAACAAGTCTCTAACGTTTTATTTGCCTTAGTAGCTGGATAAATTAAACGAATTCTGTCTAACTAGACACTGTATTGGCATACAGAATGTCGTTTAAATAGAAATGATAAAAAGGTTTCCGCCTAAATAGAAGTGGGAATGGAAAGGTTTCTATTCAAATAAGAAGCTAGATTGATTGAGTTTGTGAGGGAGCGATGATATGTTTCTGCCTAAATGGAAGCAAGGATCAAGACATGACCCTAACTAGAGGGTAGATTGATGAAAAGCTGTATGTTTAACTAGAAGCTGGATTGCTGAATAGAATTCGGTCTCACTTGAAGCTAGATTGATGCATTCCCATTTTCTTAAAAATACTTAAATTTTTTTCTTTAAAATACTTAATTAATTTTAATCGATTCAGCTTCTAGTTTACAAGTACCCCTTTCATCGATCCAGGTTCTGTTTTAACAAAATTCTTTTCGTTAGTTCTGCTCCTGCTTAGACAAAGTGTGGTAGACGATATGTCTGTAAACGAATTGTTGTGAAACCAACAAGAGCATTGACTAAACGCGTTAGATACATTTTCAGCGCCTTTATGTTGGGCGCTCTTTTGACGGCACTCTTGTTGGGAACTCTTTTGTCGGCACTCTTTTGTCAGGTCGCGATCCAACCAGACATAGGTATATGACATCTGATTCTGTTCAGGCCAGGATTCTGTGCATGCATGACAATTTACAAATGCCATTGAAAGGGTTGAAAAGAGACACACAAGTTTAAAAAAGTCTGTCAATACAGTAAACAATTTAAAGATTCACACCATTCAAACCTTTTAATTTGATGTGGACTGTGGAGGAATCCAATGTATAAATTTAGCTTTATAAGGGTTTAGGAGAAATTTGTTAGCTGCATCCAAGATTGAGTGTCCTTAAATACAATAGACAATAACTGAATCAAAAACTAGTAGTGTTTAGCAATTTTTAGTGGTTAAAAAACTTTTAAATAGCCAAAATACTGAACAAAAGTTTTAAAAGTCATTTCAAATAATAGAAACAATATGTGAATACAAATGGCCAAGTGATTTTCACTATTCAGCCGAATACAAATAATTGCAAACATGTTTGTTTTTTGGTTTTTTACAAAAAAAACAAAAAACAAAAAATGACAATTTTTTGATTTTTTAAAATATATATTTTTTAATTTACTAATATTACTATTATATTACTAATTATGTGCTATTCAGTCAGAAATCAAGCTAAATTAATTATACAAACAAGTTGGAGATCTTTTTCATGCTGTGTTTTATGCTTTTTATAACAAAACTGTTGTTACAAGATCCAAAGGAAAACTAAAACCAAATATCCACAAAAACCAAATAAAACCCAAAAACCAATTTTTGATTTGTTTAAAATCTTGTTTTTTTGCACCCCTTGGCAGTAGATAGTTATTTCAGTCCACTCGAGATTGCAGAGGCCGCTTGTGCAAAAACGGATGTCACGTGACCACTATTCGTATTTGGTCTGACTGCTACTATTCGGCCGAATAACGAATAGCTATTTGGTCCACTATTTAGCTCCAAAGCGAATATGAAGCAAATATTCAGTACAGCCCTAAAGGGAAGCATCTTTAATGTAGTGTAACTAAAATGCAGCACATGAATAAAAATTCAAGTTCAAGATAATTATATTAACATTAATATAGCTTCATTCTTAAAGCCAAAAATAATTTAAAATCCTTTGAACTCATCTTAGTGCCCAAACAGTTCATAGAATTATTCTTGAGTAAACTCTGCATCAACCGTATAGGCCTCAATATCATCATCGCTGGTAAGCATATGATAAGTATTTATTATTATCCTTAGGATTAAGAACGCTAAATTCATAACTTTTTTGTGCAAAACTACGGATTTTCCATTATATCAGGGACTAATAATTATTAGTCCCATGTTATGTATAGCCTTATATGCAGATATTTAAAAAAAGATGTGTTAGTTAGCGAATTGAGTCGCCGAAATCAATCAAGATAACCGGTATTGCAAGCAAATCTTACTATAGGCCACTTAATAAAATATAACCAAGTGCACAAGAAATGGCATATATTCAAATTGAATAGCCGAAATGCTTGCGGCCATGATCAATCGAGACGTTTAGCCTGATATTTGATGTCTTTCAGCGGACTGCTCTGCGAGTTATACTAAAGGAATTTGCCTTTGATGCATGAAATATATTGTAGAAGCATTATAATAAAATTGTTCACTTTCTCTACTAGTGTTTGTGACCTGTTACCATTGACAGCACTCTTTCATATGCTGAACATATCTCCAATCTCTCTCGGGCTAGTTTCTACCACCTCAACGACTTCAAGCTGTTAGGCAATCTGTTCCCTCATTCACTTTCACCTCTATGGTTCATGCTTTTGTCTGCCCAAGCATTGGTTACTGTAACTCACTTCTTATTGGTTTTCCCAAATCTCGCCTGTCACCTCTTGAATCAATGCTAAATGCAGCTGCCCGTCTGATTGCCCACCTTCCTCGCTACTCTCACATCTCTACCTTCATGATTGAGCATATACACTGGCTGCCGCTCATAGCCTGCATTTAATTTAAAGTTCTAATCCTTACATCCAGAGTGTTTTTGGGTCAGGCTCCATGCTATCTTTGTGATCCTATCCGCCGTCCTATTTCGTCTGCCTCTTGTCGTCCTCTTCGTTTCTTAGATCGACATGATCTCTTGGTAATTCGGACTCGAATGGCTCTCGCTCAACATTGTGCTTATTCCTTTGCTTTGGAATGAAATATCCTCTCTGACTCGCTCTTTGATTTTAATTCCGTGTGCTTCTGCTTCTGCCTGCATTCTTAAGACTTTTCTTTTCCCACGGGGTTTTTCGCACTGAGAACGCCTCTGATAAGGTCGTACTGGGAGAGGCGCTATAGAAATATGTAAATGCAACACAATTATTATAAGAGATTAATATTTCATTTTTATCTTTACATAATTGTAACTTTTCTTGAAAGACAATGTTAAAACAAAGTTAACTGAGGGTTCTATTTTAAAGTCCATTGTTATAATGTTGCATATCCAGTCTGAAAATCTCCCATCTATATTGTTTCTTGATTATAAATGGAAGGTCTATTTCGTCCTCCTGAAATAGTTTTAAATTTCTTGACTTATAGTCAAGTATAAATGGTACATATTAAATAGGAAGTATTCAATTAGGTTCTAGTGAAATACAAAGCCAAACAATTCAGAGCAGACAATTCAAAGCGAATAAATATATCTTATAATTATGAGTCTGCAAATTCTATTTAAGCAAGAATTATGTTCATAAAGCCATGTTCATAACGCCATTCAAGCAATAATAGTTTCATCAATCCAACTTCTATCTAAACAAGAATTGTTTCATCAATACAACTTCTATTTAGGCAGGGCTGTTAATATCGCGATGAAGTGTCGTAATACTTGGTATCGCTGATCCTTTTTTTAATATCACAGCGAGAATTGTGATACTTTTATTTTACTGGTATCGCATGTGTATTGCGATATTATTCTTTAGTCTGTCAGCGATACTCGGTGCCAATACTTTATCTCGCTGTAATTTATATGGTTTCTCATCTGCTTGACTAAGTCGCAATCAACAAATATCAGAGATTATTTGTTACATTTCGAAAATCACCTCTTAGGCCAAATAATCTTTGGTGAAAACAGATGGAATTTATTAGTAGAAAAATGATCGAATACTTTTAAGATAAATTGATATTGGTTTTGATACTTTTGTTAGGAAGTATTTGTATTGTTATTCAAATACTTTTTTCCAGTATTGTCAACAGCCCTGTATCTAAGCAGTAATTATTTTCATTAATTTAACCTCTATTTTATCAGCAATCTAACTTCTGTTTATGCAAGAATTATTTTCATCAAACCAACTTCCATTTAAAAAAACTTATTATTTTTTCAATCCAACTTGTATTTAAGCAGGAATGACAATGGATAAATAATTGAAAACGCCAAAACAACAAATTATCGAACACTTCTATTCTTCTTAAATTATAAGTTCACATGATCTTCTATGGATTTTGAATTGTCTATGCAAAATTAGATGTCATTTCATTTAAACCAGAAATATAAAGTTTTAAGCAACCTTTGAATCCTTGAAAAATCTCATTTTATAAAAAAGTTCCAATAACCTCCATTCAGAAGATGATACCAAAGTTCTGACAAGCGTCGTAAATTGTAGGTGGTCTCACTTAAGAGCAGAGGCTGATGACTCACATATCGACATCCTGTATCAATTATCTGTATTCCTTTCTCTGGAACAACAATTGGCTTGTTATACTTCCAGGTTTCCAAAAAATAGTCTGCCAAATCTTTGTGAGAAAGTTTTATAGAATCCAATTGCTGATGATAACGTTTAGCAGCAGTGACTGCCACTGAACGGTGTGACCAACAAAGCAGTAGTCGGCCATCAATGAGGCATTCCACCAACAGACAGCCTTGAACAGAATCAAAATACAGTAAAGCATCTCGATACAAATGAATGAATTAATCATGAATGAATCGTGAATGAATGATACTTGATTTAGTACCTCTTCAAAAAATCTACTCAGAAGAGTTCTCTGCGCTAGCCTACAAGTCGTTAATGCCATTTCAACGACTACTAGAACAATCAGCAAAACAGTGCACAGTATGCTAAAAGAGTCACAAAATGTTGGCCTATGCACAAGCGTGGTCCCAACCAACAGATTCCCATCAATAGCTGACAAAATCTCAGGACTGCGCTGAAAGGGTAGAGTGACGACTGCCCACAGCAATTCAGACAAGGGCATAATGTTGACAAGTAGTCTCACTGGTGGAAGATGACACACGTTCGTCGAAGCTCGAGGAGGACATAAAAAGGCATTTGGTGTGTTTGGGTCGGCAGATTGAATAGCCACCCGTGACTATTGGTCAAGGTCATTCCAATGGCCGCCTCAGCCACCCTCCACTGAGACACTTGGATACAGAGGGCATACACAATCAGTGCGGCCAATACTCGACTGCATGCAGTCACATGGCCTAGGCATCTTGCAAAGCAAATGCCTCTTAAACACAAAAAATTTCTGGCAAAGCCAAAGAATATGTCCTAGCACTAGAGAATTCCAACATGTTCAAAGTCACTAAGCAAATTCTGCATATAGATTAAAACATTCGGCAAAACGATGCAACAGTCGATCAATCGACCAAGATGTGCAAAAATCCTGTATTAACTTAATAAAATTTCTTGAGCTCACAGAGCTGAGCCTGTTAGCTCAACTGAAGCAAGTGAGTCTAATTGCATCTTTGCACCCATCAATAGATAAATGATTAAGTATGAAACATCAGTGTGGCAATGGTTTACAAGCTAGAGAATTTGCCTTAAGTATGATTCTATTCAATCGATCAATGAAACTTGATATAGCACCTCTTCAAGAAATCTACTCAGAGGCAACTGATGGGTGCCTCGCATGATTGCTGACAGTTAAATTTGACTCTTATAATAATTTGTCATTCGTTCATACTATGTTTGTAATCATATCGTGGTTTGTCATGAAAAAATGTAAAAACAGGGTGTTGCAGTAATCTTGGCTATTGGAAACCAATGCATTAGCCAGGGACATTCTTGCAGACATGGACATATAACTTAAAATTTTGTGTAAATCGTATGGCATCTTGAGACTTGAATTGCGCCTCTCATAGAATAACTATTCAGAGGCATTGTAAGCTAGGAGAAAAAGAAATGCCTTTAATTAAACAGTAAGAAGTAAGTATATATCTTTATTTAACCAACTGCATATCTGCACTCTGGGGTACAATACATTTAAAAGTACAGCATTCTAATTAAAATGGCTTTTCTCTCTTGATTGTCTGCCTGTAGAATGACACGGCCACGCGGTCGTGGGCGTAGGGAGTAATCTTTATCGGAGGAAGGAACAGGTGCAGCACGTTCTTACGAATACTGTTTAAATAGTCAGTGAGAGAAATGTTAGAATAATTCACCCATTGTGATATGGCTAATGGCCTAATTTATGAGCAGTGTCTACTAGCTCAACAAATGACTCAGGCAGCATTACTCAAGCAGATATTTTAATGCTATGCGTATTTATGTGTAAGATAGTATTATATCAGCTGTGATTGATCGTCATGAATATGCCATAGGTGTCTCAAGTAGTGTTGCAAAAGCATTCGATTCAGTTAAGCATAGAATTCTACTCCTTACAACTTAAAAATTTAGGAATACAAGCCATTGCTTTTGCTTGGTTTCAAAATTACCTTACTGGCAGATACTCACAAGTAAAATGTAATGGCTGTGTATCACCCAAAGGTCCTTTACTCTTTCTACCAATATCAATGACTCTATTAATGCCTCACTTTTCCTCAATTTCTTGTTATTTGCTGATGATACTGACATTTTTGTATTGTCTAAATTATATCACAAATTGCTGCTCCAAATACTAAATCAGGAACCTGAGAATGATAATGACTGGTTTACGGCTAATAAACAGTGATGTAGTACTCGAGTCCAGCAAAGGACTCAAGTCCAACTCGAGACTGTTTTTCATAGGTTACGGACTCGGAATGACATGATACAGACAGACTCTTGACTCAAATTTTGGGATTTTGTCTTACTGCAGAAATTAAGTGTGCTCACTGCTTAATTACTTAAAATGGCTACCATTCTAACATAGTCTAATTTATAAAAATTAGTGTAATTCTTTATCAATTGTACTAGTATGTTTTTATTATGTTTATCATGTTGTTTTTAACACTTCACATTAATTCTTTGTGCATATATTGAACTGTCAATTTTTAACAAGACACTTAAGTGCGTTTTGGTGTACTTGAAGTCGAACTTGGACTGAAATATTTGGGACTACGACTCGGACAACTCTGGACACAAACTCAACTCCGCTTAGGTGGACTCGACTACATCACGCTAAAAGCAATTATACACTGTGTCCAGGAAATTTAATTTCAAAAATTGTTTTAATCCTGACATATTTATCTACAAATTTGTAATTAATGAACACCAGGACATCATGGTGATGTCTTTAAATTACAAAGTTAATGCGTAGGAGGAATTTGATCAGCTGGTCAAATGACGCAGCACAAGCTTCATGACATGCGGTGACATTTCTTTGAACCCCGGGCCACTTTCTACATCCACCTTCAACCTATGCACACTCAACACCTGCTCACTTCCTAAAGAAAGTCATTACACTGCATTACATGACATAATTTCATCATCTGACCACCGCCCTGATGTAATCGTCTTAACTGAAACTTGGATCTCTTCTGCAACTAACTCTCAACTTTGCAGCTGTAGACCTGACGGCTATCTCTCATTAGCTCACCCCGGCAGCCTAGAGCTTCATCCAAAATTTCAACATCTAACCTCAGAGGCGGGATTGCCTTCCTAATAGGCGAACCATCCGATGTCCTTGCATCTCCCACATGCTCATACAAAAACTCTCTTTCCCTACTCACAAATATAGCCACACCTTAGATTTGGTCACTACTTCTGCCTCATCCGGCCTATCACCAATCCTCAACAGTGAACTTAACTCGCCCTCTGATCATTATCTCAATTTCACAAAGCTCAACATTGAACCATCTCCTCGCCCTTCACCCAAACTGCACTCATTCCGCCACATCAACTCCATCGACCTAGATGCATTCAAACTCGACCTTGAATCTTACTCCCTGCTTCTCAATCCTCCAACAGACCATAATGATCTCTTGTCTGCATACAACTCAACCTTGTCTGAACTCATCAACAAACATGCGCCAATCATCACAAAGCCTGAATCTGATGCAAAAAATCCATGGTTCAACTCTTTTCTGCAAGCTCTAAAATCATCGCGCCGTCGCCTGGAACGAGCATACAAACGAATACACGACGTATCCAATCTCAATAGACTAAAAACCGTAACAAACAGATACCACAGCCAACTTCTCTCAGCCAAGAAACACTACTTGTTCACTCAAATTCATCCAACACTCAAAATCTTTTGAAAACTGCTAATAATCTTCTCCACCATGGCTCCTCTAATTCTCTTCCAAACTCTATTCCACATGCATCCATTGCCGACTCCTTTGCATCTTTCTTCACCGACAAAGTATCCTCTCTCTGTCTCTCGTTACAGACTCTCCTATCACAATCATCATCATCTGCTCAGACGATCACGATGACACAATTTTGCCAACTGGTACATCTTTTGACATATTCGAGCCTGCTACTGACGAAGAAATTATGACCCTCATCCAAGCCTCTCAAAACAAACAATTTGACCTCGATCTAATTCCAACCTCCTTACTAAAAGACTGTGCAACTCTTCTCGCTCTTACAATTACGACGATCATCAACATGTCTCTATCAACCGGCACTTTTCCTATGCTTTAATAAAGTTGATTGTTAAACCACTTCTCAAAAAAACCCATCCCTAGACAATGAACTACTGACCAATTTCAAATCTCTCTTTCTTATTCAAACTCTCGGAATGGGTTGTCCTCTCTCGTCTCAATGGCTTCTTTACTTCAAACAATCTCCTCAACCCAAATCAATTTGCATACACAAGACATCACTCTACGGAAATACTACTCACCTCACTATACAACAAACTTGTTATGGCGATAGGTCACCCAATTCTCAGCTACAAGACTGCATGCACAATAGACATATCAATTGTTCACTCAAAGCTAGATTATTGCAATTCTCTCTTTCACAACATTGATTCCTCACAAATAAGATGCCTCCAAACATTTCAGAATGCTCTTGCCCATGCAGTCACTAAAACCCCAAAACACCATCATATAACCTCTGTCTTAAAATCACTTCATTGGCTTAAAGTCCCTCAACGCATCCACTACAAAATTGTATCTATCACTTACAGTGCACTTCAAACCTCTCAACCCTCTTACATTTGTCAACTCCTTATAATCCAAACGCCCGGATCAACTCGCTCATCATCATATCTTTCTCTGTCTCGACCTCCAGTCTCATCGTCTCTGAAATGCAACCGCTCCTTAGTCTATGCTGCACCAGCACTTTGGAACAGACTCCCAAAAGAACTCCATCAGTTTGCTCATCCCCACATTTCAACTCCAAATATAACCTCTCCTCCGCTCTCATTATCCCCTGCTACTTTCCATTGACGACTAAAAACCGAACTCTTCAGTGTGTCCTATCCAGATTCTACTCCTGTGCCGCCACATGACTACCCTCATCATCAACTACCACCAAAGCACCATGCTGTCTCCTCAGCTTGACTCCCTGGATTTCGACCCGGCACTGAAAGGAAACGAGAGAATTGGCTATTGCGGACTTGATACGGCATAGCGCCGGTAAATAAGCTTGTCTCCCTGACGTAGCTTTTGTGGGCGCTGAGAAATTTTCGAGGATTTACATAACATTACATTCCTTCTCCGCACGTCAACATCATTTCATTTTCTAATCCATCTGATCGCATGACATGTTTGAAGAACCCCAGCTTCTCATCGACGTTTGTTGTATCGACTCGTCATTCTCAACTCCAATCTCCGTGCGCACCCTTTCATTAGACTTTTTCTCTGTCCACGATATTCTCTGCATCTTCCTCCATATCCACATTTTGCATGCGTTTATCTTTTTCTCCTTTTTCTTTGGATCAAGTGTCATCAAGATCATTACTAACACTGTCTTCAAATCCCAAAACCTGGACATGTCGCAGTGCATTTGCAAGCAGTTCATTAAAGTACATACTCACTTTGTTAAGTATATATATATTTAAATATTTATACTGTTGATTAAATATTATAAATATCAAGGGCTGGTTTCATCTGATTTATGAACATACTTATATCACTATCCAAAAATGAGTCAAGGGGATTGAACACAATAAAGGCGATCCTAGATCTGGGATCGACATCTTGCAAGTGTAAAAACTCAAGGATATATTACAATGACACTATTGGCAAACATTTTTACTTGTATCATTTATGCTAGACTTTACAGTCATTGAGCAATGTGCAATTACAAAAACTTTTACACAAAATGTGAACATAGCATTTTTTCTTAAAAAGGAACATCTTGAAAGAGTAAGACTTTGCATTTAATTCTCTTCATTTTGGCCTCCCTTATGTGCATGCATCTTAACATTTCAGTGTTTTCATTTAGTATCTTTAAATAAACACTTGACAAGAGCACATCTATGTAGCCTAATTAATGTCCTGAAGATCAACTCTCTCAGAATACGAAAAGTAATGGCAGCTTGTAGTTACATAACATTGTTTCTACTTACCCAATTCGTTCCTTATCTCATTCCAAATATCCAAGGGAAATCGAAGAAATGAGAGAGAATCAAGTGAAAGAACTGATAACATTATATCGTTGTTGCATGACAAAATATCCAAAAGTTCAAGCTCTGTAATTCCTTTATGCGAAGATGTCAGGTAACGAATGATATATCCAATAATTTCTTTGCCATAAATGAATTCTATTCGCTTGAATCGTGCCAACACAAGTTTCTCCACAGTTGTGGCTAATACTTGGTATTCAGCATTCTGAGCTAGAACTTCTTCAAATGCCAGTGAAATTTGGAGAGGTTGAGGCATGGATTTGGCCATATTCATTAGTAGAAGAGTTTGCTCTCGAGACAGAAGGCACTTTTTGGACAACTGAATTTCATTGATGAGCTGAACAATATCAGACTCACTTAAGTCATTTAAATCCACCACCCAGTCACTCTTGGCAGCTGTCATATTTTCCAAACGAATGTTGAAGTTGTGGCATTCATTCACAGAAGCTACCATGTACACTTTTGGTGGTAGTGCTGTTGCTAACCAGTCAAGATCATATTCTGTATCAGTTGATCCTGATCTCAGATGCTGTATACCATCAACTATAATCAACAGATATGTACTGCTCTTTGAGAACTCAAGCAACAAATTAACAAAGCTTCTAAGAAGTTCTGCATAGCAACTGTATGATGTAGAATCTCGTTTCAAAACAGTACAAAGCTGAGAACAGATGCTGCTAAGTAATTCAAGACCTGTCTGGCTAAATTGCATGAATTTAACAGAGCGAGGAACAACAATGTAGCTGCATTTGCCAAAAAATGTTACAGCCATTTCATGAAAATACTCGAGAGCAACAGTTTTTCCACTTCCTTCAACTCCACGAACCAGAACCATCTGGTGATCGTCTTTTGATCCAGCCATAAGTGCACTGTTAAAAATGCCATTTAGGTTTGTGTATCTCATCTTTATCTTCATCAAATCATTCAAAAAACGTGACTGGTAAACATAGAAGGCGATTTCTCGACATATGGCTTTTGTGGATTCATTGCCTGTGTCAGTATGAAGGCAAGTAGAAAGTTCGCGATCAATCAGCTGCACAAGACACGAATAGATGGCAAAATGAAATTCGTGCAAGTAAGTTTCATGCTCCTCCAATTTACTTGGTGCCAGGCCACCAGGATGCCACTTCACATTAAATGTGGGTCCAATGTTTTCTGGTCCCATTCTCATGTGCAGGAGGTGATGAAGGGCCTTGAGGTTCTGCTGAGCAGTTATATCCACATTCTTGTCAGCATTCAGATCCAAGTAGTCACCAGCATCTTCATCTTCAGGCGATATCCCTTTGTTTAGTAACACATGTAGCATGATATACAACCAACATGGAATCCAAATGAAAATTGCAATAGAAACACAAATGCAAGCACAGAAATTCTGATAAATTCAGTTGATGTCCTATGTGTGTCCACAACAGAGACATTAGCTGTAACCATGCATTCTTGGGTCATTACCAGGAGAAATGTATACATCACAGAGATGTACACCATTTGTTGGTAATTAACTCAGCTACTGGTGGCCATGTACCTCCAGTATATTACAGCTCCACACACAGAACTATGCACGAAGACCTCAGATGCCAAGAGTGCAAGGATATCTGTGAAGGCTATGAAGGTTAAGATCTGGAGGGTGGATAAGAGCTTTATTATTCTCACATAATAACAAGGACCAGTAATTCACAGAACTGGAAATTGCATGATAGGATGTCGCGCAACAAGTTGGGGCGCATGTGCACCTAGTGGTCATCAGAAGCCATCAGATCTTATTTACCGAAAAATGCATTGCTACTTTAAAAAAAATCCTCTATGAAGCAAAATCGATGATTATATGCGAAAAATTGGGGCAAAAGCAGTCGCTTGTCGCTGGTTACAATCCGGCTTAAAATGACCAAAAATGTAGGGAAACCTCAAACCAGTCATAATTGATATTAATGCAGAAACGATTGCTTGAGAAGATGGAACATCTGTGGTGCACTGAGAGCCAAATGATGCGTCCGGACAATGATGCAGCACACAAGCAATCAAACTGGGACAAGCCGCTATTGCAGAAGGCAGCTGCCAAGCTGAGCACTGCCCAAACCAACCCATACCATCAGGTGCGATTCAAGGCAGCTGCAGCACCGCATGCCGGAGACTGGCTCTTTGCCCTACCAATCACTTCACGTGAACATTGGCTAGACGACGAAGCTGTCAGAATTGCAGTGGGTTCTCCGTCTGGGGACACGCATTTGTGAGCCACACGTATGCCCATGCGGGTCACGAGTCAATGAGGAAGGAGCACGTAGTCTTTCTTGTGGTCTTGGGCCAGGGCGGTTCGCCAGGCATACAGTATTAAACGACATAATCAGCCGCAGCCTCACACGCGCTGGTTTCCCAAACATTAAGGAACCCCCGGGACTCTCCAGAACGGACGGAAAACGCCCTGATGGTCTGACGCTGATCCCTTGGTGAAGAGGACGGAATCTGATATGGGATGCGACAGTGATTGACACCGTGGTTCCATCATATCTCCAAGCGACATCATCTTCGGTGGGAGCTGCAGCGGAGGTGGCTACCACCAGGAAGACCATCAAGTACAGCCAGCTGGCTGTCAGCTATCTCTTCATTCCATTGGCCTTTGAGACCATGGGCCCAGTCAACAACGAAGGAATAGACTTCATCAAAGACTTGGGCCGCCTTCTGACACATGTCACCAGAGACCCTAGAGAGACAAGCTACCTGTTCCAACGATTGTCAGTTTGCATCCAGCGCTTCAACGCAGTTGCCTTCAGAGGCTCTTTTGTGCAGCTGTAGTTTAACCAAACAATAGTAATAATAATAATTATAATAATAATAATAATAATAATTAAAAAATATATATTTAACACAAATAATATATAAAACTTTTGTTTAGACTTTCATAAATGTTTCAACAAAGCTTTTTACCAAACACCCTATAATGTTATGAGACGGATAATCATAATTTAGATTCAGATTTCGCTATCTCTGCTGTTATATTTAATTAGGTTATGGGTCGAGATTTCCCGCCTGCTGACCTCCCAACCCACGTGGTCTTGTTTTGAAGCAGAATATCTCCTCTTTCCATTCTATTAATAACTTATAACCTTCGAATATTTATTATGCTTACAGATTGGCCAGAACGAGGACACCTATCGTAAACAATAACCGTTACATGCTTGGCAACCGGGCACGTGATTTAATCACGTGACATAATCTTGCACTGTGGTTGGCCAATAGTTTTGAGGTTAGCTTCGCGCATGCGCAATCGCATGACCCAGTCTCTTTTTACGGCACAATCAAACAAAATGCATTCTAGTTTGCTGATTCTTACATTCTTGATTCTCGGAATGGAGGATATTTTTGCGAATTTGATAAATGCTAAAGGGTAGGATCGAGTAAATGTGCACGAATTGTTGCAAGAATATGTTTGACCACGAACGCGATGATAGTGGTTATGTTAAAAGCCATCAACGATAATTCAGATGACCACAATGCTAAAACACCTAGCGAGATCGTAACGGATGCAATACGGTTGAATATCAGAATGCCGCCGTATTCGGGTAGGCCCCGATTATTTTAGTGCTTCACAGGATCCTTGTCTATAGAAAGTCACATACTGTTTCTGATTTGCTGCAGCTCCTATACAAAATAAATATCACAGTTAAACTCGGCTCTAACTGAGCTCATCATTATAAATTTTCAGGTATAATTGTTAAGCTTAAACGCTATTCTAATTGAGCTCGTCTTTTAAAGTATTCAGGCAGTTGCTGTTAGGTTTAAACCCGCATCTAACTGAGCTCATGTTTATAAGTCCATGATTATTGGTTTAAAGCATTAATACGGCAACAGCCTCGGTTATCTTTATAATTATTCAGGCATAACTGTTAAAGTTGTGTAATTTCGTCTCTCGCACTGCCTCATTTTTCGCAAACCTTATTGTGCTGTGTTTAAGTTTTATCAACTATTGATTTACTGTATGAGACGAAATAATTATTGCATTTTGATTGCAATTTATTTTTTATCAGGATTCTTCTCGATATCATAATTTAAGTCTACCAGTTAATAAATCTTATAAATTGCTGTTTATTGTGAATGCAGGGCTTCTATTAACACAGACATGTGCAGGGCTTTATATTTTTGTTGAATGCGTTTGAAAAAAATTATACTGAAATAAATTTAATAGACAGAACAAAATTATTTTATATATACTGTTTATTATAGATGTCAAAGTAAACTGAATAATGGAAGTAGCCAGTGTGCTCCAGAGGACATGGTCCCGTGTGTGCATGGAACAATATGGCAAACGAGTCACTGGATCATCATGACAAGCAAGCAAGCAAATGATTTGTGTTGTTCTTGCCAAAACAACAGCACATTGATCTATCATAGTTCCATTATCGAGGATCATGATAAAAGTTTGACTTGAACTGCATATTTTTCTATGATTTTCCTGAGAAAAGCAAAGAAAGATTTTTGAGAAATCTGAAATGCTCCAGTGGTGTTCTGGCATGAGAAGCATCCAGGCTTTGTTTACATTTGAGATTGCAATTTGCACTTAACATAACGGTGACAGGCTAAAAGAGCGCTTGACCTGTAACATGGAGAGTGCACGTTCAATCCTTGCCCGAGGCAGTTACTGCTTACTGACCTTGAGCAAGTAGTTCATGCTCAATTGCACAGCATTGTATAACTCAACATAGGTTTAAATGGTTCAGACAATTATATCTGTGTTAATACCACTGCAAGTTAACATGTATTGTATAACTGTCTTCACCGTACTGATACTGAAAACATCGGCAAAAAGGCAGACAGACGGGAAGAGTCGTGAACGTTTTGCTGTTGAAAACTGCGGTTGGGTCACGCGTTTTGTTCGTGTAGTGTTGCTCCTCTTATGCAAATGAACTCTTAATTATTTAATATAGGTAAGCATAGAATAAGCAAGTTTAATTTAAAGACGGCACACGTTTAATTAGTTGAAATGGCATGGTAGTGTAATATAATTAATTGTTACGCAACGTCCAACAAGCACATAGCACTACATGAACGTTTAACATCTGAATGGTCAAATCAACCAATAGGAGCGCACCATTGTGAATTGAACTATGTATTCAGCGTGGTGATGTCATGATCAGCCAATGAGAAGAAACTAGGTCAAATTATGCATTCATGATTCGAAGATCTTGAAGTTGTTGTCAGTTGAGCGAGATTTTGTAAGGCGGAAGGCTGCGGTCCCGCATTTATCGAGACTTTAACTCGAATTTCGATAGAAAAGAAGCTAGATGAATCGCCATGATTATTGTAGTATTCTTAGTCGATGTGTAGAGAAAGTTGCCATAACTTTCTGGGAGTTATTTGTGTAACGACTGATCTTAAGTCGTTGAGTGTTTGAAAGTCAGTAACGGACTGTGATTTTAATAATACCTTGCGAAAGAGAAGTATTAGTTTCGTGCGAACTGGATATTCCACGTCTGCTTTGGATTACATTGACTGGGTATTGTCGGCACCAAGTACTCGTATCGGAAGGTAACGAAACTTGATTAACATTCACGAATGTTTGGAATAAAGAAGTCCGAATCTCGTGGTTCTTCAATTGTTGACATTATCTTGGAATAGTCCTGCACATTCAATGAACTACTCAAGAAGAATCGAAGATACCTTTGAAGAAACTGAACTGTCTGAATTCTGCATCAAGTATCAGATAAGATTAGATATTTATTAAGTGTGCCATATAGGTAAGATAGGATAGTTGATTTAACTTTGAACTGTTGTGACACAATATACTTATTTCAAACTACAATATGTCTAGTGCTGCTTTACAAAAGCTCTTTCTAAATTATATAGTTACTTCTTATTGCCAGGTGTAACGATGCAAGAATTGTAACCTTCTGATCGAGGACAATTATATATTAATCTTTCAACACAAGGACACTACAATTCGAAATATAAAGACAGTTCTCCATCTGGGTTAAGCTGCTAATTCATTTATAAAATGTTGTTTATGTGTGGGTGGGCTCAATTGCATTGGAGGATGTGTGCTGGATTGTCAAGAGAGAGATTAACGATTCAAATCTACTCTAGTGAAGAGATTTGCATCGAGATTTCTGCTCCACTTGTGCCCCTTTACCAACTCAGCTGTGATGATTACACTGATCATACACTGTCGGTGGAAGGATAATACGGCGAGGGAGAGAATTTGTCACCCGCTCTCATATGCTAAGATATGAAGTCACAGACACTTCACACCAGTTACTGCCTCTCAGATTAGCTTAAGGGGATGCTCTTCTCTATTTATCTATAATTTAGATCTAAAATTTAGTATTGTGATATTTAATTCCTTTGCAAATTATTCCTCTTAAATGTCTTTTAGTATTTGAGACTGTATACCATAAGATTGGTCTTATTGTTGTAGATCCATGGAAGAATGTGATTGTCCGTTGCTACACATAGAGGAAGAAGCCGCCATAGACAAAAACAGAGTCGATAAAGAATACTGAACGAAGACGCAGCAAATCCTTTTTGACTCTACCACTACCATTACTCTGGCAGTGCCAGTCTCAAGTCTGGATAAAGGAGGAGGGCGAGGACAATGATCTTTTTTATCACACAGCATCGTTAAAATGAAGCTAGTTCATCGTCTTCCGACGATGCAGAACCACAAATCGTCTTCACACCAAACTGGAGGACATGATAGCAGGTGACCTGTAAACAGTGGCAGAGGGTAGACTGAAGGGTTGGACCTTGTTTCAACAGAGGAGCCAAAACAAAGAGGAAGCTCGTAATCCAATGATGATTCACAATCACCTACTGCTGGAACATGTAAAACTCTAGGTCATGGTGGTGGAAGACCCGTGACTTTGCCAGTTGACGCTGAATACATAGTGTGACTGGAATAAACTGTCATTTTATTTCTGTGTTTTTATTATTTGGATGTCAATTTTTATCCTTTACTGCAATATTTAATTTCTTAGCAGATAATAGCTGCTTAATCTCTCTCGGAATTTGAGACTTTTGTAATAAAATTGACATTTAGTTTCAATGATTTTTTTTTTGGTGAACTGGAATAACTTTAATAACTTTGTTCCTGCTTGAGATATCTACACCAAATCTGGACAGTGCATTTCCAATACCTGGAGCTGCAATGGTGCCAAATTTCAGTAAAATCCGTTCAAAAACAATAGCAACTGCTAAGGAGATTACAAAAATAATATGGCTAAACTTTGCACGCAGTTTACTCGAATAGCACTTTACATAAATGGTCACATTGGAAATTTGATAACTTTGGCTGTATGCAAGACATAAACTAGCTGAAAACTGTTTTGGAAAGGTAAATCTAGCAGCAACAGGATGGTGCAAAAACAGGAAAAAATATTTTTATGCAAGTGACTGGTTTCATGCTGACAAGTCACATATATGGCTTAGTCCAAGAACCACAAGGCAAGTAACTTCTTTTTGTTAGATAACTGTCCTTGGCTTACTATGTAACTATGGCTGATTTATGTATCTAACACATTCTGCTACTGACCTAAAAAGCTTCCTTGGACTATTTTACTGGTAGATCTGGCTTTACCTTTGATGGTTCTGCTTGGGTGACTCTTACGAGGAGTGCTTTCTACTATATAGGCATTGTTACTTAAGGGGTGACCAGAGTGTGTTTCGTTTCGACTGGCTTTAGTTAAGTATGAACTGTGTCTCTGAGACTTGGGTCTCCTTTTGCGTATTTGACAGCCAACACATTTCTCATTGTATAATTAAGTAAAGGAACAGTTTCGTCCTACGCCTGCTGCTGTGAAGACATGCTGATGTTCTGTCATCGTTCTGCTGACTTTGTCTTCATATGCAGTGCCGTTGATGATGGTAATGTATAAACATTAATACGGAGCTTATCTGTTGCTTTAAATATACTTTGTTACACATCTCCCTAGCATGTGTGCTATAACTCTACGTAAATCTAACAAGTGGGGGCTCGCCGGTCGTTAACCTTTGGGCTTTTTGAAGCCAACGAGTGAGTCGTGACATTTCGGTTTGTAGCGTGAACGCGAATTTCTTAACGTTGAAGTTAGAGTTCGGCGTTAGTAGCAGCGTTTGTCAGTTGAGCAGCGTGTGCGAGTTTTTGTCAGTAGCGACGTTCGAATTTTGACGGCGTGAATCAATATTGACCTTATTTGTCTGAGCACAAAAGGCATGAATATATTCCTCTAGTGGAATTCATTGTAGCGGCAGTGTTGTACAACATATTGTGATTAATACGCAAATTTCAGTCGTGGGTTGGTTTTGGTAACGTGATGTCAAATGTAAGTTTCCGTGAGTTAAAATGGAGTCACCGGGTGCGACAAAGTTATTGACGGTCGACGATGTTTTTGATATGCCTGCCGAAGACTTGTGAAGTGAATTGTAGGATAGGGGCATAGAAATTAAAGGGTTGGCAAAGGTGCAGTTGCAAAAGCTGTTAGCTAAGACCTTAGAACAGTCAAAGACTCCTAAGGAGGAATTGAAGTTGAAAGCTAAGGCTTTAGAACTCAAGGCAACAAAAGAGATTGAGTTACTCGAGAGGCAGCTCAAACGGGAAGAAATGGAGAGTGCGAAGCAGTTTGAGTTAGCTAAATTAAAGTTTGAGGCTGAGGCGGAAGAAAGGAAAATTAAGCTTGAGGCGGAAGACAGAAAAGCTACGCTTGAGGCGGAAGAAAGGAAAGACAAGCTTTGGGGCTGAAGCTCAGATTAGGAAGGACAAGCTTGACATGGAAGAGGGAAAGGTGGAAGCAGACAGGGCGGAAACGGCGTCACTGTTGGAACAGGAGAAGTTCGCAGCTGATTTAGAGGGCTGCAAGTTCCACATTGCGAATGAAGAGCAAAAGGAGAGATTGGCTAGAGCGGAACGTCTGAGAGAAAGTGAGGAACGCGAGAAGGTGCGTCAGTATGAGTTGAGACTGAAACGTTTAGAACTTAACGTAGCAGATTCCTTCACTTCACAGGATACATTTTGCATTTCTACAGTGGTAAAATTCATCCCTAAATTTTCTGCTGAAATTGATATGGACAAATATTTGCAGGCTTTTGAGAAAGCTATGTTAATTCATAACTGTCCCAAGGACAAGTGGACTTCGTTAATTCACACGACGTGTGAACTGGAAAGGCGCAAAAAGTTTTTCCTGAACTTAGTGTTGTCAACTGCAGGAATTATGAAATTCTGAAAGATGCTTTGTTGTTAGCATATGCGAGGGTACCAGAATTCTATTGAAAGCGGTTCCGTACCTTAACGAAAATGAATGGGGAAACATTTGCGAATTACGCATTCCGACTCTCGGAATGCGTAATTGAGGATGGAATGACATTGAATGCCTTCGAGAAGTAGTTAAGCTAGAACAATTTGTCAATTGCCTGCCGACAGAACTTCATCATATATTGGGTTGTTGAACAGAAGCCTACTTCTTTGGCACAAGCAGCGGCTGATGAATTTTCGGTGCTTTACAGGTCGTTAAAATTGGAAAATGTTGCTGGTGAGCGAAATTTTGAAAAGGATGGGTCAAATTTCGAAGTTTCAAGTCGTGGGAAAAAATTGCAGGGGGCTTCATTCGAACAGAAGAAAGGGAGCTTCACAAAGCATTTGTGAACTTGCCTTTTCAATGATATTGCAAGAAACATGGTCATGCTCGGTCAACTTGCAGGACTTTGTACAATAAACAGAGCAGGGATTCGCATTATACATACAGTGATGAGACTCTGCGACATGTTCAGTTAATTACTAGGAGAGCTGCAACTGTTGTGCTTAATACGTGTATGTGGAAAGTCCATGAGCAGTACATACCGTTTTGTGCTACGATGGACTTAGTGAAGGGTAACGGGGACCGACACGAGGTAGTTGTCTTGAGGGACACTGCGAGCCTGCAGACACTCCTTAATTCAGAACGTATTTCACAAAGTCAATATAAAATGACCCAAGACACACACTTGATTCAAGGTATTTTGGGACAGGTGAAAGAAATTTCTCTCGTTGAGGTTCAGCTTCGCTCGTCGACGGGTAATGAGACAGTTTTGTGTGGACTTGTGGATGCCATCCCCGTTGGGATTGACCGATTAGTAGGCAATGACATGCCAGGGCTAATTCCATTGAGTGTCAGTATTTTGACCAGGGCACAGGCTGCTAAAGAGCAGGAGAAGGAACGCGACAACGCGCCGGTCGCAGTGGTTCAGTCAACCTGACTTTCCCGACTGAGAGTGTACAGGCCGTAGAGCATAACGATTGTTTCATCGACGGTCTGCAGTCTTTATTTCCCGATGATATGATAACTTTTGAATCGGGTTTAATTCTGTCGAGAGTCAAGTTAATTGATTTGCAGCGAGCTGATGTGTTGCTGAATAAATTATTTCAGTTGGCGCACAGTAATGCGTTTGCAGGGGACCGTGGCTCATACGAGTTGTGCAACGATGTGCTTACTCGTCGTTGGAATGATAGACAGGTTGGCAGGTGTATACATAGCCTAGGTCGTTGTACCAAGTGTATTGCGACTGAAGTCATTGAGTGTTGCTCACGATATACCGTCGAGTGGCCACATGGGCATGCAGAAAACGCTGGATAGAATTTTGAGTCATTTCTGGTGGCCTTCTATCTTTATGGATGTGAGACAACACTGTTGTTCATGTGATATCTGTCCGCCTTTAATAAACCTACCTGTTGTGGGGTCTAGTTTCGAATGGTTGGCTTTGGACATAGTTGGGCCGTTGGAGCCTTGTGTGAAGTCAGGTAACAGGTTTGTCTTGACGGTGATTGATTTCGCGACACACTTTCCACTGGCTTTCCCGCTGTGGAGGTTGTGAAGTGTCTCGTGCAGGTATTTAGCATGTTTGGATTTCCGAAGGAGATTTTGACAGATTGAGGGTCCGAGTTCTTATGGGAAGTAATGCAATTGTTTACGTTGGAGTGTAATATAGTACAACTGCATACATCCCCTTACTATCCACAATCGAATGGTTGTTTGGAAAGATTTCATTCCACAATGAAGAATATGATGAAGGCTTTGGAAGATAAAGGGCATGTAGATTGGGATGGGACTCTCCCTTGGGTCCTCTTTTCCTATCGGGCAGTGCCTGTCAAAGGACTAAGTTTTTCTCCCTTTGATTTATTGTTTGGACATCACGTTCGTGGTCCTTTACAGTTAATTAAGAGTCATTGGTTGAATGATGATGTTCTGCCATGAGTTAGGAAGCAGAACATAATTGATTTTATTCCTGACTTGCGTGATACAATCAGAACGTCTCTGAACATTGTTAACCAGGAGGAACTTGTGGCAAAGTCTATGTCTAGGTCTTGGTACGACATGGATACTAAGCATGTGTCATTTTCCTAAGGTGACGAAGTACTTGTGCTGTTGCCTCTCATTGGTAAACCGTTACAAGCGAAGTATGCCAGACCATATGTCATTGAGAAATGCGCGGGCGAGGTAGACTACATCATATCTACTCCCAACCGACGTAAAACTAAACGTGTCGTTCACGTTAATCTGTTGAAGAAGTATGTTACAAGAGATGCTTTGGGTAGTCGAGTGCATGACGTGGCTGTTGATAGTCAAGTGCATGGTGTGAATGTGGTTGTGAATCTTACTGAGACTTCAATGATACACCATGATCCTGGTGATGATTTTGTACTAAGTAATTTGAAGGATGATCAGCGAGATAGTTTGTCTGAACTACTGACTCAGTTTCAATCTGTCTTCAGTGACCAACCAGTTCGCACCATGTTAATTTCTCATCACATAAAATTGACACCGCGTGCGTTACCTAAGAAACAATCCCCTTACCGTTTACACCTTGAAAAGTTAAAATGGGTGTATGCTGAAATTGCTAAGTTGTTGGACTTAGGTCTCATTGAGGAATCAGAGAGTGCTTGGGCTCCGCCTATTCTGGTTGTTCCTAAGCCTGATGGTGCAGGGAGATTGCGTGTGGATTTCAGGACATTAAATCTTGTCACCATACCTAATCTGTATCCTATGTCTAGGATTGAAGCCTTATTGGATAAACTTGGTGGGGTTATGGTGATGACCAAGTTAGATATGGACCATTGATTATCATCAGTTAGCTCTATCGCCAGATTCTGTTCCTCTAACTGTTTTTGTGACTCCACATGGTCATTTCCAGTGGAAGATCCTTTGCTTTTGGGTTGCGAAATGCACCCGCAAAGTTTAACCGTTTGGTTCAGAAGTTGTTAAAAGGCTTCGATGAATTTTGTGATGCACACCTTGACGACGTGATTATTTTCAGTAAGAACTGGGCTGATCACCTAGTCCACTTACGACAGGTACTGCTGAAAATTCGAGAGGCAAATTTAATGTTAAGAATGTTTTGAATGTTAAGAAGTGCATCTTTGCGAACGCGGAATTGGATTTTTTAGGTCATTGGTTGGTGCGAACTCAATACGCTCTAGACTAGAGAAAGTGGAGGTTTTGATGAACTTTCCTAGACTTCAGACTAAGAAACAGGTTCAGGCTTTGTTAAGTCTGGCCGGGTACTATCAAAAGTACTTAGCACGCTATGCTACCTTGACCTTACCATTGACTGCCTTACTTAAGAAGAATATACTTTTGTTTGGTCAGAGTCTGCTGAAAAGGTTTTTTCTTGATTTAAAGTCAAGGTCGATTTCGAGGCCTATCTTATGACCGCCTGATTATAGCAAACCTTTCATGCTTGCTGTTGATGCTTTTCAGTCGTGTGTGGGAGCTTGTTTGTTTCAGATGATCAATGATCTGGAACACACGATCTGTTACCTCAGTCGGAAGCTCACGAGTTGAACTACTCGAGGGTGGAGAAAGAAGCGTTGGCACTCGTCACGGCCGTGAAGGCGTGCAGCGTCTACTTTGGTTGGGTGCTGTGACAGTCTATGCTGATCATCGTCCGTTACATTTCATCCATTCGATGCACAATTCGAATCAGAAGTTGTTGCGCTGTAGCTTGTTGCTCCAGAGCTTTTCTCTGGACGTACGACATCGCCCTGGGAAGTTGAACATTTTGCCAGGTCTTCTGAGCAGACCTTCTTATTGTGGAACTGTTTCCTGAACTTTGCCCAACATTATTTTGTTGTTGTTGATTAGTGTTGCAAATGAGCGACACTTGGCCTGCCAGAACTCTTCCCTGCGATTTCTTTAGTCTTTTGAGGATGCGATTGCGCATTCCTTAATTGCCTATATCGTCACAGTTTATGTTGATATCGTGCGTTCTTTGTACATATATTTGTGTACATACGTTTTCTTGTTTAGATAGACTGTGCTTATTAGTTTACCGTTGTTTGAGCATTGTTTCTTGACCTGTACATTTTAGTTATATTCTTATGTACAGTATGTGATTATGTTCGTCGAAAACTTATGTTTTCGATTTTTGTGTGTTAGATAACTGTCCTTGGGTTACTATGTAACTATGGCTATAACTCTATGTAAATCTAACATTATGTAATGTCATGTAACAAGTTGAAGCACCCATGTCAACCATCTGCCACACTGGAGTGTGTATTAGAAATATGAGGAATGGTCGGGAGGTACAGTCGTGGATGTCCTCAAATCGCTTGAGGCTAAATCCAGAGAAAACAGAATTCATGGGGCTGAGGATTGATGGTGAACTGCTTCGTGCATCGTTCCCAAATTGGAACTTCCGGTCAGTGGTCCTGGTCTTGGACGAGGGTCTGTCATTGGAGGAGCACGTTAACGCACTCTCCCGGTCCTGTTTTTACAAGTTTCGTCAGATCATACGGCACCACCTGTCAATGGACGCTGCCATGACCTTGGTGCACTCATTCGTGTTGACTTGACAGGACTACTGTAATGCTATCCTTGTCAGTATGCCAGCTCCAGTCCATCCTGTGCCGTCAGAGTTGTTTCCAGACTTCCGAAGTTCTTGCACATCTCGGCCTATATGAAAGAAATGCTGCCAGTGGAGGACAGAATCACCCTCAATATCCACCTCATGGCGCGATCGTCGCTGGCTAGTGCAGCCCCGGTCTATATATTCGATCTGTGTGTTCCAGTTGTTCCTGTGGGGGCGTCGGTCCTTGCGTTCTGCATCTCATGGGTACCTGGTAGTTCTGCGCTCTTGTACCGCTGTGCGGGCAGGCCGTGCCTTCTAGTGCTTTGGACTGTCACATTGGAACTCCATGCTGTTACAAATTTGTAGTCTACCGTTGAGTGCATCACAGGAGACATTTGAACTATTGAAGACGCATTTATTTTAGATCTGTAAGGTAGCTTCGGTGAGCGCCTTCATGAGTTGCTTATAGGGTACTCTATAAGCACTCTATACTCTATACACATGCACATATATTACTGAAAATTAAAATTATCTTTAAAAAACTTACACATCTTAAAACTTTTATATAAATGTGTTTGTGTAGGTTTCTATTCTCATATACCCATTATAAGTCTGCAGACGAAAACAAACTTACTTACTTAAATACTTAGCACTCTCAATGACAGACCTTAGAATATGGTAACAGCTACTCTGCCTCTGCCTGACCTCCTGGAAACCCGACTATGCTCTACTACGAACCATCCTTTGGACAACTCCTCTGATTTGATGCAGCACTTGTGAATAAGCTGGTGTCTTGCACTTGGCTTTCAAGTGGCGCTTTAGAAATTTGGAGATTAGAATTACGATGGTAGAAGTACGTTTCTGGCTTGAAGCTGATGTGATGCAGCTAGTTAAGCATTGCTGTCAGAATCTTTATTTGTTTGACATTTGCATTCGTTTGACATCTACTTTGCTACCGTTTAATGTCAAGTTATGCTGGTGAAGATTATGCTGCATCTGTTTACATAGATTGAATATCAATATTTGCATAAAATCCTAGAGAATTTTCTTCTCTCAGTTATAGTGTCCAGCAATATATAGAAAAATTTCATTTATTGCCCCAAACTATGTTGTCTTTCAAATAAGAATAACAAAAGTTTAAATACCTTTAAATAACCTACTGACTGTCACAATGTTAGGCGCATTCAGATCAAGTGCTTGAGTCACCTCCTGATGTATACCTACATAAACAAAATAGACAAAAATTATTTTATTTAATCAATTATCATTTCTGAGAATGTGGATGATCTAAAGATATTCTTGGATCTTGGTTAAACAATCAACACAGAATATATATATATATATATATATATATATATATATATATATATATATATATATATACGTGTGTGTGTGTTTATGTGTGTGAGGCCAGGTCAAAGCCTCCTAGTTTATATTGAGATAAAGGCTGAAAAGGCCACATGGGTCAAAAATGCAGAAAATCATTATAAATATTATGGTATATTGTTGCAAACAAATATGTCCTTGTTCAAAATCTGAAATAAAAACTGTTTAACTGAAATATTTTGTTAGAGAAAAATGACTTTTAATGCACGTGGTGTCAAGAAATGGATTGCAGCAATGGCTAAATATGCATGTTTTAAAACTTAAAATTTGCCAAGAATGATCTACACTCATATGCCGGCCTGATTATCTCATATAGAGCCTACTTTCTAAATATAGCTTTGGTACTCTTCTGGATGGTTCTAATAAACTGTGTAAGCCATGTAAAATGACACAAAATATTTGCAAGATAAAAGCATTATTTTAAACCATGCCTCTCACCCAGTTTTCTGAGAGTCCTATTGGTTGATGATGCATCTCGTGAGACTGACCTTGGATCTCACGCATCCACATTGGCTGAGAACTGCATGTGTTTGCTTTCACTGCATATAGATTGTGTTGTGCTTGTGTTAGTTTAGAAAGATTTTAATATAAATATTACCTTAAATTACGGAAAGTGACATCACGAAGTTGTTTAACTTCACAAAATGTGACAAAGACAATTTGCATACATTACTCGATGAAAGTATTAATTGATAGTGGGCCTGTGTCGAGCGAATATGCTAGTGACACTGATTCTGACAACGCAAATGTTCTGAAACTTTGATCTCGATTTTCTCAGTTGTTGCGGTTCTACTAATTAAATAGTCAAACGAGTTTAACTTAAGTTAGAAAAAAACTATTTTGATTCTGTAAAAAGTATTTGGAAGCAGATGCATTGTAAAATATGATTTAAAAAAGGTCAAAAAACGACAAATTCTGTGTTGGCCTCACTAAGATTAATTAAGATGGGGGCAACTTAAAAGTCATAGGCCCGTAACATTGCATTGTATGTGATATATATATATATATATATGTGAGTGTGTGTGTGTGGGTGTCAAAGCCAGTATTGCCTTTGTGTGTTTCCTAGTGACCCCTAGCAGAAAGGTATGATGGACTCAAATCTGGCCTATTTGAAGTGAAAATTACATTAATATGGCAAGGCACCCCCTTACATAAATACAGAAGAGTAGTATCTACTATATGGAGGAAAGCAAAAACCAGTTTCCTCAGAGTAGCCATCATCAGTTTTTCTTGGACCAGTCAGGCACACTCGAGAACCTGGATGCCAGAGCGAGAAGTTGACGTCCTCATGCCATGTTACAGTGAGGCAGAAAACCCCCAGACTCATTTCATGCCACCACTATGTACACTACATCAACTGTGTAGCTAGGAAAAGAACATTTCAGCTGGCTGGGTTGGTTGACGACATGGCAACTCAGAACTGGCCACACAAGACATTCAGAGGAGTAATGAGGAGTCAGATGAGTGTGTGAAGGCCCATCAGACGATTGTTGAGAATCACCAGTACATAGTCACTCATAGCAGCCAAGATCATATAAAAAGCCAAGTTGAATGCTCATGGTGTACCTCAGATTGGCAGCCACTCGCTAGTTGCTCTGCTCATTGCATGTCTGCCAGAGGCCTTTTGGATTTATTTTATTTTTATTTTATTCTGAAATTTCATATCGCCCTTCATCTAGCATCTTTTGCTCACAAGTGCACACGCCTCGACAGTGCAATTGCAGTTGTACTACAGAGCAATTGTGCACAAAGGACTTGCTCAAGGTCCTACACAGTGACTGATGCCTCGGACGAGGATCGAACCCGCTCACTCAGCACACACTGAGTGTTATGAGCCGACCGCTCTAACCAATCGGCCACGAATGTGTGGCACGGTGGCATGGATGCTCCCCATGCGCGATGCTACTGTTCAATTCAGAAGCAAAACTTCTGTCGACCTCTCAATCTGGAATCATTTTCCACAGGAACTCAGCCTTCCTCTTCCTCTCTTTCAGAAACGTCTGAAGACTATCAATGAACATCCAAAATAACCTACCAGGAAGATGCATCAAATTTACAAAACAATCATAATCGTAATCTCAAAACTTCTAAAGCCAAGAGCAGGACACCAGATTATTGAAGAGCATTGACAAAGTCACTAATAGCTCTGACAAATTACAAATCAGTCAGTCTTTGCAAAAAAGCCTACTTCCGATGTTAAAACCAACTCAGTTGAAAAAGATGAAAGCGGAAAAACCATAATGCAACATGATTTACGCTCAAGAGCCACCAGATACGTCACTGTCCGATGGTATGCATTTCAATCTCATCCATTTGAAAACATATCTCTTAGCTCTGTTATGCAAGTCTCTCACATAATGGTCCGTATCAGTTAATTACTGAAACGTGAAGTTTACACTCAAATTTAATTTACTTGGTCCTAAAGAAGTAGCTACAGGTTTAGCCATCACTTGTCTGTCAATATCTGTTCCATCCCATCCAGTCAGCCTATTGTAGATACATTCCCACTTAAACTGTATTATCTGCTGAAACAAGTCACGGCCACCCTTCTTGACTTTTCATCTGCCTTTGACACTGTTGACCAAAACATACATCATCCTTTTAAACATTGGCCTCTTGAGCTCTTAGCTTCTGTAGGCCTACTCTGCTAGTTTCCCTATGCTTGCTTGCAATCCTGCACTCAATCTGTCCCCATTGAAGAATTCATCTGTTTTCAATTGTGGAAAAATACAAGGCTTTAGTTGGGTTTTTTTTTCAGTTGTTGCTCTGTGCCACTTGAACTGCTGCATGACCTTATACATATGTTGAAGTCAAAGTGGCTCAATATTTCTCTTGTACATAACTTTGGTCAATTTTAGTAATAATCTTCGTTAATTAAATTCAAACTGACACACCACACTGATTACAAGTCACAAGTTACTACAAGAGTCGAATTTACAATGGCAGCCATGCAAAGCACCAATAATGTCCTACTGCTCAATTTTCCAACACCAACTCACATACGAGGGCTGAGTTAACCTTATGGAAGGTAACAGGTATTGATCTAGGGTCTGTGCTGATCTTCTGCACTCTGCACCAAAATGTTACCATTGCTGCACATCCTCCCATTCAGTTGATCACAAGCGATTTTATTGGACAATGTTTGCTTATCTTGCCTTCAAATGTGACCTAGTATGCATCCTGGCTCAGTTAACATCATTGGTAAGAGTGTACATCCCTTGCACCTCTAAGCAAGAGTGAGTGTGAATTGCAGTTCATCTCCCAGTGGTGGTTTACTTCAGAGATCTAAATCTCAGATTAGCATAGCTAGCACATGGAGGCTAAATGGTGTGGCGCTATCCATTCAGACAGACACAGTTTAGATAACACCACTCAATCAGCAGCGCTCTCAACGGGTATCTGTGCTTGGCCAGGGATAAGTCTTAAGGCGTCTCAGGAACTGGTGAGGTGAGGCTAGTAATTCCAGGTGCAGGGACTGTGGAAGACAGTTCCAAGCTGATGAGCCAACATAGGCAAAGCTCAGCTACAGAGCTTTGCTTATGTTGGCCACTCAAATCAAGATACGACCAACATTCCCTCTAAGCTGCATGCACCTGCGCAGTTGCCCAGTTGACATCCCCACGCAGCCAAAGTGTCTACCGCGCAGCTTATAAAAATTTCCACAAAACGAACAAAATTGGCCTATTGAATTAATTATAGGACAGGAAGACGACAAAGCACTTTGTCATTTCATTTCATGCATGATTTACTTTCGTTTCTATCAACGAAGTACAAAGAAATCAACAGGAAAACATAAATCGTTCATTAAAACTCCATTAGTTATCAGCTCAGTTGGTAGGATTTGTAAATGTCAGCCCATACTCCTGACTTCAAAGATGGGTGCCTTGACACTGTCGGCTGTCCCCCCAGTCTGGTGTGTCAAGAGATTCATGCCTACGCCATCTGAACATTTCCAGATGCACCCACGAACCAGTGTTAATCAACCTACCATTATCGTTAATTGTTGACGAAGGCACGGACATATCCGTAACCAAAACACTGATCACCTACATTAAATATCGTCTTGTAGGAATGAAGGCTCACCACACAGTTTTTGCTGGTACGATGAAACTCATCGCCTGTGACAGTTAGTCTATTTTATCACCAATCAAAGTGAAATATTTGAAGAACAATTTTGATCTGAACAAAATTGTCATGTTTATCACGCATAAGGCATCAGGACACGACAATGCCAATAAAATTCTTTTTAACAAGCGGACAGATCTTGAGAAAGTAGCCTATAAATTTTGGAAGAGTAACAAAAATAGAATGGAACTAAATAATATAGATGAGGTCTGGCGGATTGTTCCTATTAAACTGAATAATTATGCTATCTATTTTCTGATAATGTAGTTTTTGTTATTATACTTTGCTTTTTCTAACCTATCTAACCTAGTGTAATGACGTAAAAATTCTGCACATCTGACAGCTAACTTTGCTCAACGATGCGCGCACAGTGCGCACCGCTACCAGTCGCTTAGAGGGAGGATTGGCCCCAACTTCAAATCGAGAGGTCCATCACGAGAATGGCAAGCGTATAGAATCTCCGAATCAGAGCGACAATTTAAAATAGTTGTGTTGGCCTAGAAATACGCAGGAGGACATTGTGTGAAAATTTCATATTGCTACAGTGTTGCATTTAAAATGTTTAGTAGAACAGACAAATAAAATGATGAGTAGCTACACAGTCAAAATTTAAAAAGTTTGAAAACTAAATTCCACACAAAATTTACTAACATGAATGAAAATATTTATCTTGCTTGTACTCATGTGGTGCTTGATTGATTTTTCCTTCAATCTGACAAACAGTTGATGATTCTTGCAAAATTTCTAAAAGATGCTTCTTGGTATTTTGCCACTTAAGCAGTACTTCTTTTTGCAGAAGGTAATTTTCATGAGTTCTGAAAAGAAATTCATAATCCTATAAAGTTAGCAATCAATATGACAGCAACTGCCATTAGTATTAACAAACTGCAACTACAAATCTGTAAAGACATCGTATATTTTAAAAACATATTAGAATCGCCACTATAAAATGATCATCAAAGTGTCCATTTACTTTGTCTGTGTCAACTAAAGAGCATGGTAAAAAGAAATTGAAGCTCACAGAACATTGACCTCATGGTAGGTCTGTCTGACGAAGGCTATCTTGAAGGAAGGTAGTCTACCTGCATTATATGGCATTTAATATCATCATACTTCCTTACAAATCAATCTTTTTACAAGGTCATATTACAACTTTTACTTCAACCTTGTTAGTCTGGTTGGCCTTTGATTCACCAGCAACAGATAGCACCAACAGAGCTTGACCCATAAGACTTCAATATAGGTATATTAGGACTTCAAGAAACGAGATCAAGTAGAGGGAATAGCTATGACCACAGCCGAAATAAAGTAAAAGTGATAGAGAAGACACTTGGGCGCAGAGCTGAGGAACCAAGTTCAATACCCATATCCCCTTTAGGGTTGACTAGTCCTTCTTTCACTAGGTGAGATGCATAACATAATGGCCGTCTTGCATGGCTGCCAATGGTTAAATTCGACTCCCGTAATAACTTGTCATCATTCGTTCATTATGTACTTGTAATCACACTGTGGTTTGTCAGTTTGAAATTAAACAACAATTATTAGCATTTTTATTATTACAATGTACCTTGGAAAAGATTCCTTTGAGAGGAATTACTGCTGAATTACTGTGGTTGAAGCATTGTTTATGCTGTACTGCCAAGTTGGTAAGACTTCAAGAATTCACACAGAATGAGGAAGCCAGTTCACTTCTGAACTAGTGGCTAACATCAAGACATTTGTGGTTAATCAAATCTCAAAAGCCCACATCATGCAATGGAACATGGATGCGTGTCGTGATTCGACAGAACAACAAAGTCAACTCTGCAAATGAGTGGCATCACTACAGTTGGCTCTGAGAAATAGCGTGTATGAGGGCCAGAGTTTTAGTCTTTAAACTCGTCTTTTGGAGGAGTGCAAGGGGTTCAATTAGCATTTTGATGAAATCATGGACAAAAGATGATGCTGATGATGAAGTCAGAGATGCCTATAGCTATATATTGAACCTCGGAGAAAGAATTAAGAAAAAAAGATAGCTCAGAAAGAGACTGAGAAGTTGCAAATAGGAATTTGAAGTTCTACAATCGTAAACCACAGTTTATGAAGTCAGAGTGGTGATTGGCTTTCTTGGCTAGCTGTGCATAGTTTTGCTAATTGTTCTAACACAACTGAAATGTTATTAAACATCATGTACCTACTAGCTAGCGCAGAGAGTGCCTCTGAGTAGATTTCTTGAAGAGGCATTATATGAAGTTTCATTCATTTAAGCTTAATGGTACATTAATGGCCTCCTTAGAAAATTAACCATTCTGGCTTCCATCTCATCAACTTTCCTTCCCTTGAACCCAGCAGCTAAAGCTTCTGTACTTATCCCTTTCAAAGGTATCGCTTCAGGATATCTTGTACTCAAATCAATAATTTCAGGATATATCTGTATCCTCTACTGGATATAGGACTAATTGGTCCAACTAAATCTAAACAAAGATATCGGATGGAACAATATCGGAACGGAACATCCACTATTGGCAAGTGTCCCATAGGTGCTCCGTAATTGACTTTATTGTCTACAGCCAATTGACATGTCTCACAACTAAGGATAAATCTACACCAGTAGAAATCATTACTAGTCTTATCAAAAGTCTTCTTAATTCCAAGATGGGCTGATAAAAGTGATCTATGAGTTATCATCATTACCTTGTCTCTCAAAGTGACAGGTACCATTAATTGCAGTTTCACTCCATCCTTCAAAATGTCCTTGTGCTACCTAAACAACAGTCCATTTCTGATAATAAACCGTGTTTTGTTAGTTTGCTCTTCTTCACCAGTTTCTTGTTTTGCCATGTCAAAATATCTCTTTAAAGTTGCATCTTCTTGCTGTAACTTTCTTATTTCACCAGGCGTATGTTGACATCAGGCATTTTCATTGTCTTAAGTGGTTTGTATCTTTCTGTTTTAGAGCTGGATGACCTTGTTTTGATCGTAGCTGATGTTTGCAGCTCACTTCGACCTTCACTGACATCACTGACCTTGACAACATCACACGCATCCGTACATCTTCTCCAATTCTACTCGCTTCATGCAACTCAACTGGATTACTACTAGTTTCATCCTTGTTACTCCTCACAGTATACTGTAACCCTCTTATCTTTCCAATACTGCAGGTTTTACAGGCTTTTCCATGATAAGAGCTTCGATTTCTCCTGAAAAGTGTTCACCTTCAATCGTGACATTCGCAGTTGGGAAATAATGTATACTTCCATCGATTAATGTGCACATTGCTTATCTACCTGTTAATATAGAGTCATTGATAAGATTTCTCTTAATCACACAGCAATTTGCTCCTGAATCAAGACAGTCAAGTTCTGTACCATTCACTTCAACTTTATTTCATGAATCTGTGCTGTTCATTTCCATTCAATGATTGCTTTGTTCTATAACTAGAGCACTGGTTACTCTGTTATACAATTCATCTTGTTTAACTGTTTGTTGTAAGTCATTGTCTCCGTTTTGTTCCATTGTTTGTTTGTTCCTACTATTTTCAAATATCTGTATAGCTGCTGCCGTATGTTTATTAAAATTTCTGACTTTGTGAGGGCAATCAAATGATTTATGACCCAATTCCTTGCAGGTAAAACAGATTATCTTATCCCCTGGAATCTGTGATATTTTTTTTCCTCCATTCCTGTTAGTGAGTCTATTCTGATTTGATTCTCTGTACGACTCATTTGCATTTCTGAATTTATTCCCTGTGTGGACAAATTTGTCTCTTGACTTATCTTCAAACTTCTTGTTCTGTTCCTGGTCAAACATGAACCTTGTCTTGACCTTCATTCCAGTCTCCTGATACTTATGTCCATGTGCATCTATATATGCCTCTGCATGCGCTAACATATCTTTGAGACTTATCTTCCCTTTCTCCTTGATAAACATCCTTAACTCAGGCAGGCATGTTATAAAGAACTGGTCCTTCATGATGAGTTCTTCCAATCCTTCATGTGTCATCATATCCAACCATCTGGATCCACTGTCACACATATCTTCTTAATCTCTCTGTGAACTGAGATGGTGTCTCTCCAGGTTCAATCCTAGATTCTTTAAATTTCTTCCGGTATCCACCTTCTGTAAGTTGGAACTCTTTCCGTAGCTGCTCCTTTAGACAGAAGTAATCTTTAGCTTCATCTTGTGTTGGTCTCAGGTAGACATCCAATGCCTTTCCTTTTAAGTGTCTGGCCAACGTTAACAACCACAGTCTGTCAGGAATATCAAAGGCTTCACACGTCCTCTCAAATCTCATCTAGGCAATCCTTGTTTTAATTAAATGTTGGAAACTTGACGTTTCAACCTCCATTATTCCTATGGTCAGGGATCAGTTTCATCTCCTCTGCCATGAGCCCTTTCTTGCTCCACTTGTCTTGACTTGCAAACTATTCTGGCTTCAATCTCCTTTAGTTTTATTTCTTTATCAAGACATCTTAGTTCTAATTCTGTGTCCATTTGTCGCTTCTCTTTTTCGTCTTCAGCTTTTCGCCTGTCTTCTTCCATTCTTCATAACTCCATTTCCTTCTTTTCTTCGCTCAGTCTCTTCTCCTTCTCTTCTTCTGCTTTTCCTTGTCTTCTTTCATTCTTCTTAACTCTATTTCCTTCCTTTATTCTCTTTCTCTCGCCCTTTCTTCTCTAGTTTCTGTCTGTCTCTCCACGACAAACTTCTTCAGGTCGTCCCCTTCCAGACCTATCTCCTTAGCCAACGCTAACTACTGTTTCTAATCCGTAGTTGCCATCCTTACTTGTTTACTTTCAGTTTAGATAGACAACTATACAACAATTTATGATTAAAGTATTAAATAGCCTGGTGCTATATCAATCTATTAGTCTAAGGCAGACCTAACTAGATTACTCATACAATGTTCACAAATCACTATACCTAAATCTCTACAAGCTAGTACAAGCCTAACTAAAAGTTTTCTAAGTTATAAATTAATCCTACAGATCCCAGACGAATGCACCCATTTTATGTAGTGCCCTTAAGTTGAAAGATTACTATATAATAGTTCTCGATCAGAAGGTTACGAGCCTTGCATCGCTACACATGGCAGTAGGAAATAACTGTATAATTTAGAAAGAGCTTTGTAAGACACTAGACATATTGTAGTTGAAATAAGTATATTGTGACAATGTAATTCAAAGTTAAATCAACAATCCTATTTACCCAAACGGTACACTTGGTAAATATCTAATCTTATCTGACACTTGATGCAGAATTCGGACAGACTAGACATCCAATATTCCAATCGTTTGTGAATGTCAAACAAATGCCTTCCCGATACGAGTACTTGGTGCTGACAATACCCAGTCAACGTAATCCAAAGTAGACTTGAAATATCCAGTTCGCAATGAAACTCTAATACAGCGTTTCCCAAACTGTGTTTCGCGGAACCCTAGGGTTCCGTGAGGTGAAGACAAGGGTTCCGTGGAAAACGAAAAAATTTTGTTTTAATTTTCTATATCGGTCACTTTATAAAATTTTTAATGTGTCCTATCTAGCTTGCAAACTGGCTAGCGCAACATAAATAATAAGATGTAAAGCTGTAAGGCACGTAAGCAGTGAAACAGATTAATTAATATGGATATGACGTTGTTGTTGTGATATGCCGGAGAAGACGTTGTTTTAAATTTAGAGAAGTTAATTTTTTAATAAAAGTGTTTTGTAAAATTATCTTAAATTTATTAAAGTTAGACCATGGATCGCTGGCTCAAAGAAGGAAGTATAAGGAAGAAAGCAAACTCCTCAAATACTGTTATTGACACTAATGTGCCAGAATTAGATCCTGAATTAGAAGCACATGATATAGGGTTAGATGTTGTGCAAGTCCGTATTCAACCTGATAACATACAGTTACAGCCGCGTGTTTTTGTTCAAGATATGTCAAAGACGCAGAGTGCACTAAGTAAGGATATTAAATTGTCATCAGGAAGCAAGAAGAGAAAGTACGATGAAAAATATCTGTCTTTTGGATTTTCAATAGTTGGTAATGCTGATGCACCAGATGCGCAGTGTGTGGTGTGCCACAAAATATTATCCAACAGTTCTTTAGCTCCCTCTAAGCTGCGGAGACATTTAGAAACAAATCATTCAGAATACAAAAATAAAGATATTGAATTTTACAAACGAAAGTTAGATGCCCTTACTAGTTGTAAACTATCCATGACAAAAATTGCTAAAACAAACAATGAAAATGCCACAGAGGCTTCATACAAAGTAAGTTATCGCATAGCTCTTTCTGGAGAAGCACACACAATAGCAGAGACACTTATCAAGCCATGTGCAAAAGACATGGCAGCATGTATGCTAGATGTCAAGTCAGCCGAGAAAATTGACGCCATACCATTATCAAACAACACTATTGCGCGTCGTATTGTCGATCTTGCTACAGACATCGAGAATGAACTGGTTTTTCGATTAACATTATGTGATGCATATTCACTACAGTTAGACGAGTCTACTGACGTATCAGGATTAGCAGTTTTACTTGTCTTTGTCCGCTATTGTTTCGATACAACTGTCGAAGAAGACTTGCTGCTATGCGAAAGTTTGGAAAGTAACACGACCGGAGAGGAGGTGTTTAAGTGCATTGACAATTATATGAGAACACATGGAATAAAATGGGATAAATGTGTTGATGTGTGCACTGACGGTGCACAATCAATGGTTGGAAAAATCAATGGGGTTGTATCACGGATCAAAGTTGTCGCACCAAACTGCACGAGTAGTCATTGTGTTCTTCACAGACAAGCACTTGTTTCAAAGAAGATCTCTACCTCTCTCAAAAATGTGTTGGATGAGGCAATTAAAATAATAAATTTCATAAAAGCGCGGCCACTGCAGTCAACGTTGTTTAAACTGTTATGTGATGATATGGGCAGTGAGCACACGGCTCTCCTTCTACATACTGAGGTCCAGTGGTTGTCGCGTGGGAAAGTACTTGTAAGATTATTTGAGCTGCGACATGAGCTGTCGGTTTATTTACGGGATCATAAATTTTCGCTGGCGCATTGTTTGACAGATACTATTTGGCTGCAAAAACTAGCATACCTTGCTGATATTTTCTCAAAACTGAATGAGGTGAATTTGTCACTCCAAGGAAAGACTGTAACAGTGTTCACTGCGCAAGACAAAATTTTGTCACTATCTCGTAAACTGGGGTTTTGGACCTCGTATGCTGAGAACAAAAACATAGATTGCTTTCAAACTTTAAATGATTTTTTAATCGAAACTGATTGTGTTCTTGATGAAAATGTTCGAATTGAAATTGTGGATCATATTAATGACTTGCAAACTAACTTGGTCAGATACTTTCCCCTGTTAACGACCAAAATAATTGGGTTCGAAATCCCTTCAAAATTAAAGAAAAGCCAATCGACTTTTCCACGAAAGATTACGAAGATCTTATTGAAATAACATCAGATTCTCAACTGCAGCAAAATTTCAACGAACTTTCGGTGACAAATTTTTGGGCTAGCCTAACAAAAGAATATACCACTGTGGCAAAATGAGCAGTAAGTGTGGTTCTCCCATTTGCCACAACATATTTGTGTGAAACTGGTTTCTCATATTATGCTGCAACAAAAACGAAATATAGAAATCGACTGAACGCTGCATCAGATATAAGAATCCAGCTTTCTAGCATCAAACCAAACATTAGCAAACTTTGCCAGGAGGAGAAACAAAAGCACAGTACACATTAAATTAAACTTAATGTTAAAGTTAAACATTTTAAAACTTTGCGTATAATTTTCACTATTTTGCGTTGCGGTTTACTTCGTAATTTTGTTTATGAATAGGCTTCAAATAATTTAAAATAAATTATACAAGTTTTTCATGTGAGGCTTTTCTGCTTAACTTTACTGTCTATTACTATATTGTCATTGTCATCGATATTTGTGTTATTATTAATCTCAGAATTCTAAGGCTATTCTAATTCTAAGCATTCTAAATATTATAATTGTGACCTAAACCGATAATTGTCTGCATTCTCAAGCATTGATACCTATAGCAGAATATGTTTAGTTTTGGACGAAGGTTCCGCCAAAAAAAATTAAGATCAAAAGGGTTCCACGGCCAAAAAAGATTGGGAAACGCTGCTCTAATACTCCACAATCGCAATATATTATTTAAAATCGTAGTCCGTTACTGATTTTCAAATGCTTGATGACGACAACGATGCTTCACTGTTCTCCAATGATTTATGGTCAATCGTTACGCAAATAACTCCCAGAAAGTTATGGCAACCTTCTACACACATCGACGAAGAAAACAATGACAATCATGGCGCTTCATCGTGTTTCTTTTCTAGTGCAACTTGAGTTAGCATCTCGACATATACGGAGAAACCGCAGCCTTCCACTTCAATATCCGCTCAACTACTGTCAACAACTTCAAATACTTCGCTTCATGAATGCATAATTCGACCTAGTATCTTCTCATTGGCTGATCATGACATCATCACGACGAATGTATAGTTCAGTTCATAATGGCCCGCTTCTATTGGTCGATTTGATCGTTCAGACATTAATCCTTCATGTATCGCTATGCACTTGTTGGACATTGTCTAACAATTAATTATATTAAATTAAAATGCCGTTCTGAAATTAAACTTGCTTATTCTATGGTTACCTATATTAAATAATTAACAGTTCATTTGTATAACAGGAGCAATGCTACACAATACTTGACCCAAAGTATAAAATCACTGACTAAAAGTGCTGTTCAAAACCATTTCAGTGTAGTAACAGCAGTTCTTTTTTTCTACAAAAATGTGCTGGAATGCATCTGTATTGTCGAAGGAAATTACGCCTAAACTATCTACCAAATAAAAATTTTTTATTGGACACAATGTTCACGATCTATACACTTACTTATAAATTTTTGAATGAAAAAATTGAAATCATAAAGTTTGATATAAAATTCCAGAGTTTTTGTACAACTACCTTCTTTATTTTTTAGTAATTGAAAAAAGGTGCCAGAATGGCCATAAAAAAGCACTAAGCAACAGAGAGATTTCTTCCTCTTTCTTTACCAGTTGTTCAACAAGCAAAGGTCTGAAAGTTCCAAAGTGGACGACAGATGGAGAATCTCATAAAATTTCCTTCTCTGTTTGCAGCTTAGAGCTTTAAAGTGGATTCCATCCTTCCTCGCTCTTCAAGTCCTTATCGCTCTATTCCATATGATTTGTACTGTCCATCAATACAATCTGTGCTTAGCGATAGGATTTGCAAGAAATGTCATATATATTTCGAGTTGTTAGTCATGCTGTGCAGCCATTCTGTAACACACAAGCAGGAATCAGTGATTCCATCAAAACGCATCAGCGAGAGTTGAAGCACGTGGGCAACGTGAACTAATGGTTGTAATTGCAAACGAAGAAAATGAAGATAGTATAGATTGGATAGACGAAAAAGAGCTGGATCTGAAATGAATATCCATTCCACATAATAAAGAGAGATCCAAGCTCTCCCTGATTTGCTTTGCCATGGGAGAAAGGAGCAGGATAAAGTTTGATTGTTTCTAACTACTGTTGTTAAACATTTTTAATAATGTTAATGATTCTACCAGACCTTTACATCTTGTGGAATGCATGATGATTTTAATGATTATGCTCTCTCTCTCTCTCTCTCTCCATTTCTCCTCGTTCTATTATATAGCTTTAAGTGTTTCTATTGTTATAATCTCTTTACTTGATAATCATAAGAAAAAGCTAGATACTTACATGCACCTGAGGTGACTAGACAATGACTGTAGTACATATGAAGGTGGTTGATTTGTTTCATCCAATTTATACCACTGATCAAGTAATTGCACATCTGCAAAAAAACTTACATTTTTATTTATTTTATTTATTTATTCAGAAATTTCATATTGCCCTTCATTTACCATTTTTTGCTCAGAAGTGCACATGCCTCAATTGCAGTTGTACTGCAGAGCAATTGTACGTGAAGGACTTGCTCAAGGTGACGCACAGTGATGCCTTGAAAGAGGGTTAAACCCGCTCGCTTAGCGCACACTGAGCATTACAGGCCGACCGCTCTAACAATCGGCCACCATGCTATACATACATGTGCTAATAATAATTTAAATAACAGTTTTCCCAAGAGCTACAATGGGAAACCACCAGACAAAGACTAGCATTTCAAATTAAATACACTTAAAAACATTTTTACAGGCATATAAAGTGAGACCCACACATCATAGTGGTTGGGACGTAAAATTCTGCACTATCAGTGGAGAAGGTTCTTCCAAAGTACCACTTTGGGCGCTTTGCGAGGTGGGCAGGCTCACCAGGAACCCTGAAACAACGTGAGCGGCGCCAGAAGGACACTTACTCAAACCGCGAGGAAGGCAACGAGAAACCACCTTAGTTATTTTCCCAAGACATGATATGAACATGTATGAAATGTATAAACCTAACTGATGCAAATGGGTCCTCCAGCGATAAGCTGGGAGAGTCGCGCACGGTAGGAGGAGCTGTAGTGAGACAGTTCCGGTTGTCATCAAGCAAAATCCTCAGAAGAAACCAGATAAGAATTGCAACTTGGAATGTAAGAACGATGACAAGAGCAGGAAAATTGGAAAATGTCAAGACAGAAATGAAATGGCTCAATATAAATATACAGGACTTATGTGAGACGAGATGGCCTGGAGAGGGAGACTTCTTCAGAGAGGAATTTAGAATTATTCTGGAAAACCACAGGAGGGCAGGATGGTGTGGGGTCCATACTGGATAAAAGAATGGTCGGGATGGTCGAGGAGGTGAGATATGAAGGAAACGTCTCATGATGGTGAGGCTGAAGGGTAAGTCGGTGGACATCCTGATTATACAAGTCTACAGGCCAAAATTGACTACATACTGACAAAGCAGAGCTACTGGAATACTGTTGCAAATTCTTCCAAAGCATATCCAGGAGGAGCAGATGTGGATTTCGATCATAATCCTGTATCGACCTCTCTTTCCTGTCTGAAGCCAAATAATTAATTTGTCCCTAGGAAGGTTCCCACCTTTGTTTCCATCCTCCTCATATTTAAGAGAATATTGGATGCATGCGATACTGAGCTTTTTGTCCTAAAGTTCACATTCCAGTGCCTCCTGCTTCTTCTCTGGTTTTGAACTGGAAGTTGAGATTCTATTACAGTGATGAACCAATTTTTTCTCAATGATATCTGCCAGAAGATGAACCTGCATTTGAACACTTCAAGTGGTTGGCTGATGCTGGTCCATTTACTGGAGAAGAACAAGGGAGTCATATGTTGCACCAGTTCCTTCCTCCAATAAAAATGACCTCCAATTCGCTATGCCTATGACAGCATTATTCCACAGACAGACAATCTAGCTCGAAAATCCTTTTTAATTAGAATGCTATATCTTTAAATTTATTGTAGACAAAGGTGCGGATATACAAATAGTTAAATAAAGAATATGCTTACTTTTACTTACTTTTTTTATAGATTTCACATTACAATAGGAAATAAAAAAACATGTTCAAGAGATCAAATTCATTCAGGTTAAGACCAAACCTTTTCCTCCTTCAAATGCCTCAGAATAGATGTGTAAAAATTCATTTTGCTCTATTCGATATGGTAGTGGTACATTCCCATATTTATCACCCAGCAGACACTGCAATACACATAATAAATTTTAATGTAGCTTTAACTGAGAAATTAATGTACTACTATCCGACTACCAATTGTATTTATCATCCATGTATTTCAATGGTAGTGTGCAACAGTTTAGTGGTTAAGCTACTCGACCAATGTTTCCTCTGAGTTGAATGCAATGATACTTAAATAAAGATCATAACAAAAAGTCTATAGTGACAAGTTCTAAGAAAAGAAGTTCTAAGAAAAGTCCCTTGTCTATAGAAAAATAATGAGTCGTATCAGCCAAGGAACAAACTTTCTGGAGTATGGTAGGCCGCAAGAGTCTCAATTTACGTAGTTTCATTAAAAAAAATCATGACTCATTATTTTTGCAAAAACAATTTAAACTACAATATTTTGTTTTGAACAAAATTTGTCTGCATATCAACGTCTTGGCTGATAATCGAGGGCAATGTTCCCTCTAAGCGAACAGCTTAGAGGGAATGTTGTCTTCGACTATCAGCCAAGAGGTTGGAGGTTCAAATTCTCACTAGGGCAGAATCTGTGTTGAGAGTTTGGCTCCATCTGGCTCCATTGTATTGTATTCCGTTTATTATGTATACAGGACACTTAATAAATCATATAAAATGGCCGATATAGAAAATAACAACAGAAAATTTGTTCAAAAAGAAAGTTTTCTGCGGAACCCTTGTCTTCACCTTCCGAAACCCTAGGGTTCTGCGAAACACAGTTTGGAAAATGCTGACTTAGAGCATCAGATAAGCATTGGTTTTCAATTTCATTCTCTGGGGCAGCAACAAGGAATGCACTTGAACTGTAGTGGTGGCGCTGGCCTTGAAAATTTGGTACGCGATTTTTTAAACTGTAATTTAAAACCAAAATGAAAACAGAACGTTTTTAGACAGGTAAAGTTCAATTATCGTCCGCTATGGAAAGTCGTTATTAAATATTAGCTATTCAGAGTCTCGAAAACAAACATCCATACACCGTAAGTACTAAGTAAATAATAATGTTCTGACGAATTTGAAAATTTCATTCTACTTACATATTATTTGGTTAAATATTTTTATGCCTTTTATTTCGTTAAATATTGTTGTTGAAATAATTATTATTGGTGATTGCGGAGCGTTTTCCTCGGACATTGTCTACGTCTAATTTTAATATCTGTAAGCTGCAGCCCTACTAAATTTCAGCAGCGTGAACTTAAACTATCAGCACAACTACATCTAATGGATTTACAAAATTGAAAATAGAATTTAAAAAACTAATTTGCTATTTTAAACTGTAATTTAACAGAAAACTGAAAATAGATCGTGTTTAAACACGAAATGTTCGAATATCCTCCGCTGTGGAAAGCCACTAACATTATTAGCTATTCTGAGTATGGAAAACATCAAAAGCCTATAGGCCTACCTTAAGTACACCTACTAAGTAAGTGTGTTCTGACGAAGTTGAACATTTCCTTCTATCTACAAATTACTTGGTTAAATAATTTAAATTTCTTTTGCTTCGTTAAAAAAGTTTGTTGAAATATGTTTGGTGATTTTTATCTTTTTTTGGGACGCAATTGCGTATTTTGCGTACATGCAGTGCCGCCACTACCAAACTGTTCAGTTTGGCAGACCGGTAGAGAATTTTTCTATTGCACCAAGGACCGGTGCAAAATTTATTAATTATTTCTCTTTTTATATGACCTTAAATATGTCATGCAATTTATTTAAATCATGCTTATTCAATTCTATATGGCTCTTTAACGAATTACTGCTAACAGTTACACAGTTTTACAATTTTTTATTTGTTATGGCTGCTTTAAATAAAAAATTCAATAGTGGTATTTTTAATTTTTTATGAGACTTGATTAATTATACTTTATCCAAGAATACTAGGCAAATCTTTGAAAATGGTATTACATTGCATATTTACATTTGAAAAGACAGAAAATATTTGGAAGAATCATAAATATAGTCACAATACTAATAATAAAACAAATTTTAAACAAGCAAAATATGTTAAAATAAAAATGAAATTAGTCAACAGTAACTATTTAATGCGAAAGGTGGGCCTGTATACTATTTACAAGTTCATCAAGTTGTGGCTCGATTGTAGTGCTACATGCAAGGGATTGAATTTTTTTGTTAAATTTGAAATTTGATATCGCCCTTCTTAAAGCATCTTTTGCTCAGAAGTGCACAAGCTTCGACGGTGCAATTGCAGTTGTGCTGCAGAGCAATTGTGCATGAAGGACGTGCTCAAGGTCCCTACACAGTCACTGACGCCTCAGACGAGGATCGAACCCGCTCACTCAGCGCACACTGAATGTTATGAATTGACAGCTAAAACCGATCAGTCACCATGCCACACGGTAACGTTTTACGCAATAAAGGATATCCATACTGTGCCTGTCATTAGTCGACTATGAACTATGAACTAATTTGCTTTTTGTTGGTCAATCTTTTGATTGACCAACAAAAAGCAAATTAGGCTGAAATGCATCCAAAACACTTTAGCTCAAGTAGTGCTTAGGTTTAAGAAAAGGACAATCTCGTTTTTTTGATAAAGTTTGAAACGAGATTTTGCATCATCAAGGCACTAGCAGACAAAAGAACATGTGACATGTCTTTGGTTGAAGCAGACCTTATGTGACCTAACAATGCCAGGAAATAAGTGAGTAAAGTAAGTAAGCAAGTATCTACTTAATTGAACCGCCTGCAAAGCACTGTGGAAACCTCAGATATGAACAATGAAAGAAAGTATGTACAATCACAAAATAATCATGATAAGCAATTACAAAACAGACATCTTTGGAGTTGTGCGTGAGTAACAACAAGGCAAGCAATACGAATTACGATCACTATTGGAATAGCGTGGCGAGATGCCCCGTACCCCTCCTCTTTGTGTTCTTGGTTGGGGCCTCCAACTGAGATGGGTCGGCTACAGGGGGTAGCCGGGTTTTGGTTAGTTGGCAACGGAGATAGGCTGGCTACGGGTAGCCAAATTGGCTGCCAGAGGATAGCCGGCTACGTCTAGCCGGCTGTGTGTAGCCGAGCCAGCTATGGGTAGCCGGGTAAAACTTATATAAGGAACTGTGATTTTTAAAGCAGAGGCCAGCGGACAGATAGAAAGAGTAGGAGAACGGGCCAACTTACTTTTCTGTTAGAAGTACATTATGTTAGAAAAGAGCTTTGACATTATTATGTACAATGGTATCATTAAGAATTGATATTGGTTGATGAGAAGAAAACGAATTGGGTTGTGCAGTTCTGAAAAAGGAGATCACAGAGTCGGAGTTCGCTTCCTCTATCGAATTAATAAAGTTGTCGGACGTGAAGTTAAATCATTGGTTGGAACTGAGATTGTATCGTTCATCGCTATCAGTATTGTCTTCAAGTTCTGGACTAGACCAGCCAGGGTACCAGCTAAGTGGGAAGAATTTAGGGTTTTCCTTGGGCACTGAACTAAACTGCATCCGTTGGCCAGTGCTCGGTGCTGAATTGAAAGGGACTCGCTGCAACTTTGGTATGCCGAAGTGTTTATAGTTTAAATTGAGTATTTTTAATTAATTACTAATTAGTTTAAAATCAATAAGCGTTACAAAACGTTCAGCTTACCCACCCACCAACACCCCAAACCCCACCTGTAACGTTTCGTGACATTTTCTAGCACCTCACAAACCCACCCACCCTTGAGTATTACGTAATCATGCAATGACCCCTAGGATCTCAGAGTAGGTATTCAAACAGCTGAATTAGGCTTTTAAAGCATGATTCTGATATGCATTATCAATTATAACATCACAGAAAACTCATGAAGCCTTAAAAATGACAAATTAGACCTTTTTTTCTCAGTAGTGTTGTCTTTAGACAAGGATCAGCAGGCCAGAAATATATTGCCAGCGGGCCAGATATGGCCCGCGGGTCGGCTCTTTGATAACTCTGGCATAGAGCAATTGCCTGGCCTGTATACAGATTGGATTAATCGGGGTCAAAACTAAGTCCATAAGCGGTGATGGTTACCCATCAGACACTGCCACTCCATCCATGCTCGTCATAGGCATGCCTAAAATATCATCGATTCGTATTTATTACTATTGAGTTTGGGATTGCAATTAAATGCCCAAGTAACCACATTGTCAAGTTAGGAGCATGTGGTGGCTATAGCAGACAGTGATATCAGAATATAGCTATTAGTCTGAGGATTTAGGCAATCTATTGATCAAGTACATGTCCTTAGCTGATCCATGATGCTATTGATCTATTGGTTTCAGGCCAGAAATAGTCACCAAACAGCCCTGTATGATACTAGCATTTATTTTACATAAGGTGGAGACTTGACCATTAAATTTAGTACAACACTAATGGTTTTGCTATAGTGATAAGATCCAATATTATAGAAAGTCTGGTCATGACAAGATCTTGAGATAGGTAAGAGTGCCTAACCATGTCAAAGGCACAACAGAAGTCCAGACATACATAAGACGACATACATAAGACAACATACATAATGCTCATCTTGCAACATATGTGGTGAAGCCAGAAGTCGAGAGGCATATTGGTCCCTAAGAGTACTATTATTATTATAATATATTAAATTTGTAACGCGTGCAAGGTTACTATGAAATGTGAATCTGAGGCGCAGATAGTTTGCCACCAGGAGAGGATGAACTTCAATTTATAAAATCCTTGAAAACCAAGGAGAAATATTGAGTTTTGACCCACGTTTTAAAGGAAGGAAGAGAATTTGAGCTATGAAGAGAGAGTGGTAGTTGATTCCATTCTTTAGGAGTAGAGGCATGCAATGCACGAAAGCCCATAACTGCTCTGCATTGTGGCTCAGCTTGATGCACTTGATGATCGAAGGCAACAAGGAGAGATGTAAGGAGCTGGTAGAGCATGAAAATAGGAGGATTGCAATGGAGCTGTTTGACCATTGTGGGTCAAACAAGCCAACTTAAATTCTATTCTGAATTCAACAGGAAGCCAATGCAGCTGGGAGTGGTGGAGTAGGCTGAGGAGCATGTTTGTGGTGGGATATGCAGCACTACTTGAACTAAAGTGTTTTGGATGTGTTTCAGCCTTTTGATTGACCAACAAAAAACAAATTTGCATAATCAAGGCAAGAGGAGACACGTGACCAGACTTTGGTTTCCAACATATTCTTAGTTAGAGCTGACCTCATGTGACGTATTGTCCTGATGTGATAGAAACAAGATTTAGAAAGGCCTGGTATGTGAGGTCATAATGTGAGCTTACACCTAAATAGCGCCTCTGAATTACTAGTTCCGTGAGAGGCGCTATATAAATTCTCAAATACGATACCTCAAGCGTTTTGACAGTATCATAAAGTGGTGCAGCAGTGGTATTTCTCCATTAATAACAACAAGACCAAAGAGAGTATCTGGTTACCCATTCAATCGCCTCAATCACTCTAAGACAGCGGTTCTCAACCTGTGGGTGCGACCCCCACGGGGGTCGAATTGCGATTTTCCAGGGGTCACTTGGACCCTTTATAAATTTGTAAAAAAAGTTTTCTGTCTTGTATCTCATATTTATGCAATCGTGATTATTACGCAAACTAGCCTTCTACTCTAGTGACTTCAATTAATCTTTACTTATTTCTTGTACTATGATTCATTAAATAAAATTATTACCAAAAACAAATTTTAAATTGTTTTGTTAATTAAAGATTGATCATGCTGTTATGCATGAGGTGTATGGTTTTATCAAATGATAAGAAGTAAAAATGCATGGTAGTAAAAACGTGGTGAAGGCATCAATAGCAACCCAACACTTTTAATAGCTGGGGGTCGCCACACCATTGGAAATATTATTACGGAGTTGTAGGACTAAAAAGGTTGAGAACCGCTGCTCTAAGACTACCTAATAGTAGGAGATGGAAATCGACTGGGAAGACACGAAAGAGACTGCTAAAGATCGTATGGGATGGAGAGCTCTTGTTGACCAATGTTCCAAGAGGAGCAGGAGGAACTAAGTCTAAATAAGAAAGTCCATATCAACTGTCCTCCCTCATCCTCCTCAAGTTTCACATCTGTCTTTTTGCAAGAATCCCCATCCTTCTCTCCTTTGCAGCTGCTACTCTTTATGAGTTTCTTATCACAGGGAACTCTTAAGACAGCACTCTAAGACATTTTATTCATTCTTATCATCTACTTGTAAATCAGGTCCAACACATTGACTTACTGACCCATTGTCATAACATAACCACACACCAGAAATGATGTCATCATGACATCATTTCATCATGACATCATGACGTATTTGATGCACCTTCCAATCATTACTCCATTTTCACATGCCTTAACAAACTACATACTCCATGTCCTGATTCCATCTCTTGTTACTTCTTCAGACCACATCAGCTCCATGAAAAACAATTATCCTTTTTAGACCTCATTCTGAATTCTTCATACTCTCTTGATGTCTTCCTACATGCCACTCTCCCCATGCTCCTTGACAAAACAGGCTTCTATTATTGCCAAATCCGAATCTAACACTAACAACCCTTGGTATAATTCCTATCTCTAGACCTTGAAATCTTCAGTCAATGCCTTCAACACACTTACAAAGGAACCAGTAATTCTCAACTGCTTTCTGCCTTAAAATCACCATAAGGCTAAAAAGAGGTTTTACTCCTCATTAGTTCACTATCGATCCCTCTGAGGAAAACCTTAAACCAACTCCTCCATTGGAACTACTCCAGTTCACTTCCAAACTCTCTTCCAACTTCTTCAACAGCTGGATCATTTTGTTCTTTTGTCTTGGGCATAAAATAACTACCCTCCATCTCTCTCTCTCTTCAATCCCTTGTTTCCAAAACCAAAATCAATTCACCTGTAGACATTTGCTTCTTTATTCATGACCATTTGCCCTCCCCACATTGATCATCCATCATTAACTGTATTACAACCAATTTCAGGCATCACAGACTGTTATGCATCAGATATAATCAACTAACTCCATGGTTCACCTTAAAGTGATTTGGTGAACAGTAAGCTGGGCAAGCTGAGCTATGTTATTGACTAATTACAAAAACACACATATTTGGTCTATGTGGGTAAACATGTCTTCTTACCAATTTATGGACAATTGTTACTGGCACTCTGATACCCTGTCATTTCATTAACAGCACATGGTAGGACCACAATCATAGCATGTAGTATAGCATATTACATAATCCTAACAAATAGACAATGAATTGAACATACAAATGTCTCTTCTAACTAAGGTAACAAGTAGCAATGATTGTAAAGCTATGGATGGCACTTGTATTAGCACCTTTCGAGAACCTAACACAAGTGCAATCTAATAAATCTAAGGACGTACATTCTAAGAAAATTAGAAACTGCTTCTGTGGCAAAACATTACATATTTCTAGCAAGCTTGTCAATCAAGAGGATCTTTAATATAATCCTGTTTTTGACTGGAAGGAATATTGGAACCATCACGGTAATAAGACAGGATAATCTTAGCCCAGAGGTTATTAACACTAATGTGTCACGAAACGACCAGCAGTTTGTCGTGTAAATATGGTGTGTCGCAAAAAATTGGTATATTGCGTATATCACAGCACACAATCGTTATACTTGTATTATGTCAACTTACTTACTTTAGCAGTTTGGCGGATGCATAGGCTACAAAAATTCTTAGCACTCTCTTCATCTATTTTATTTTTTGCAATTTGGAATGATCATGATTAACTTCTACACACAGCAAGGAACAACCTACAATATGCAAATTTTTGACCACGTCGATGAAAATTTTCACCCAATGTAACAATTGAAGCGGACAAATTTATCATTACGAAATGAAAATTTTGCAAATCAAAAACTGATAATGCAGAATCAGATTTTGGTACCAATGAGAAAATGGTGCTACTTTCACTGCTAGTTTAAGGAAACCAACGAAGGAAAGCATGCAAATGAAGAAGTCTGTTGTGTGCAAGTGGCTTACTTATTGCACTTAAAAAAACTGTGAATCGTCGTTTTAATATTTATTTTATTTATTTATTACCGAAATTTGACACCGCCCTTCTTCCAACATGTTTTTGCTCAGAAGTGCACACACACACCTCGACGGTGTAATTTCAGTTATACTGCAGATCAATGGTGCGTGAAGGACTTGCTCAAGGTCCCTACACAGTGACTCCCCGGACGAGGGTCGAACCCGCTCGCTCAGCACACACTGAACGTTATGGGCTAACTGATCAGCCACTGTATCACACCATGGGGCACAGTGGCCCCATGGTGTGGCACATGATAAGATCCAAAAAAATCTAGGAATAAAACTTCCATTAACTGTTATGCTTATACTGTTATATGTTGGATGGGTGTCCGCTACATAATCCAAAGGTTCGATAGTCTGAATATTCTATACTCCGACATTAATTTAACTAGAGCTGTACCAATATCACTTTTTGCCGATTATGCTGATACTGATTATTGCCGATTATTCGTTTGACGATACCCAATTATTTAGCCGATTATTTAGCCAATTATTTCATTGTGTTTCCCTAGGTGTCTGCTTCCAAAAGATAGACCTACTGCTACTGCCTATTGTTGTGATACAAGCAAAACACTTGCTCTGCAGGAGATTATACAATTGAGGACTAATCCTAGGCAGGCAATACAGATTAGACACACCGCCCGCTGTCGAACTTTGCCCAGGGTAATTAAAGGCCAAGGAATGGCTGGCCAATTCAACGAAGAAGCTGATGAATATACACCGTAGAGGCGTTCCTAATGAATACCTGATAGTTGCCATCTGACATCTGATCCGACATAGCCTTGGACCATTTGAGAGATTTGAATTTAAAGAGCCTTCTGATTGTGAAGTTCATACATTGCTATAACATGACTGCATAGACACATTACACCTTGCTCAAGTCTGCTAGGTTCCTAAGAAAAGAAAATTGGATAACTGACTTCGCACTTGGCCACACAGAAAACGGGTACGAGGGCAGACAAGTTTATGAGTTTACAGGTAGAAACGCATATCAATATATCATTGGCGTCCACACATATATATATATGTATATATGTGTGTGTGTGTGCGTAATCTGTGCAGTACTAGGAGATGAAACCATATAACTATTTTCCCCACCCCTGATGAACACAGACATGATGACATATGAATGGATGAAGCATTATACATATCATTACATTATATGCCAAGATTAACTTCCAGCCTGCTTTAGTCTATTCAGATAGACTGACCTAATTACCCGTCTACTGCAGACCTTCAACAACAGAAAAGCGTCCAGGCCCTTATTTTCACGCCTGGACGCCGTCCTGTCACTCGACGACATGATATGGGAACGGAACTAAATGCCATTTTTCACAGACCCAGTGATGTTGCTGTCGTAATTTTGCTCTTACAGACTGAAAATAATAATATAAAATTTAAAAAAAACTGTTAATAATGGCACCGATTATCTTGCCGATATCCGATACTGCCGATATCTCAATAATCGGCCCCGATTATGAGTGCCGCCGATATATCGGTACAGCTCTAAATTTAACTGGAAGCTGGATTAATTGATGAAAAGAATGTGTAAAACACGGAGCTGGATTGATATGAAAAGAATCATGCCTAAACAGGGGTGGACTGGGATGTTTGAGCGGCTTGGGAAAACAAATAAAAAACGGCCCTATCTTACTTTTATTTTCCTGTTGTCAGTTAACTCAGTTTCTAAAATAATGTAAGATGGGAATGAAGTTTGCTGGCAATACTGAATAACTGGAACAACTATAACTGTTGTCATCATGTTGTTGTCATCCATCCAAGCCTGAGGCCTTCAAAGTCACGGGTAACTTTACAAATTACAACATTAATAACAAAAATGATAAAGCACAAATATAATTTGTAATTAGATATAAAATATCAAGAATGCATTTAAAGTTATAAATCAATTTGTTAGGTATTCACTATAATGATGGTTATAGTATACGCAACTTCTTTAGGCCTAAGCTGAGCGTCATTTTGGCCACATAATACCCAATTCCTATTGATACCATCGGTTCTGAAAAATACCCAATACGCATTTGTAAACGGTAGATTAGTTTCACTCGCACTTGGTTGTGTTGGGTGAAATTTAAAAATGATTGTAAAGTATTCTGTCGATCAAGGACGTTTGAAATAGTAAGGCTAATGGGTGTTTGTTTTTATCATCGATAAGAGAAGTTTCTGAACTGTCATTTTCGGGATTTAGATCTGCCAGCGTTGTTTTCGTAGATATTGTGTTATCAGTTAACTCAGTTTCTAAATATAAGGTGGGAATGAAGTTTGCTGCCAATACCGAATGCTGAATCTTGTCATCATCTTGATTTTACTTTGGGTTGTGTACTTATTGAAAGTGTTTCTTTAGAAAAATGCAAAAATGGTGTCTTTGGTTTGAATTGGAGTAGCTTTAAATAAATCAACTAGACTTTGGCAATTAGTGCCATTTACTTCCATCTTTAACCAGAGTTTTAATATATTATCTCTTACTTTCTCCGCACCACCTTTACACTTACGTTTCAAATTTATACCACTCACAACCGTAAATTATTTTATTAATTTAATATTAATTATTACTAACCAACAATAATAAAGAATCTGCAGCAAAGCAGACAAAGCAGAAGTTGAGCCCAAGTGACTAGAGAGGCAGATGTCAATTCTAGCATGGCAGCCATTTACTTCACGACTGCCATGTTACTGCCTGGATACTAAAATAGACTAAAAATAAAAATAGTCGTGGACGTTTATCCGATAGTCAGCCGCTGGCAGTAAGCTGTTAGTATGAACCATATTACCCGGTGTTTTGGTTTGGTAGTGCTTCTCTAATATCACATCACGATGAATCCCGGTGGCCCACCGGGATTCATCGTGGCGGCCCACCGGGATTTTTCACGGTGTCCCGGCACCCAGTCCACCACTGTGCCTAAATGGAAGCTGGATGAATGAAAAGAATGATGCAATCCAGTTTCTAGCCAAACATAATTTTTTCATCAATCCATCACCTATTGAACAGACACCCTGCAATCTTCGGACAACCGTATATACTTGACTATAAGTCGAGAAAATTTAAGACTATTTCAGGATGGCAAAATATGTCTTCGACTTATACTCGAGAGACAAAATAATTGGAGATTTTCGGACCGAATATTGAAAATAGCTAAACATTGTTTGATTTCACGTGGAATGACTCTTCTTCTAGCTGGCACTATATTTCTCGGAGAAATCCGCCTAACTTCTCCGCCGAAAGACAGCAGATATCAGGCTATACCTCTCAATTTATCACTCGTTTTGATTTTATGGGTTCAACTTATATTCGAGCCATCAAATTTGGACGTTATTTTTGTACAAAATTGCACTTCGACTTATACTTGAATCGACTTATAGTCGAGTATATACGGTAAATAACCTTCAGACTATCAACGAACCTTTGGACTATAGACACAGAACCGTTGGATGTGCCTAGGGCCCAAAAGATCTAAATCTAGCCATGCTCCAAACAGAATGTTGTAAAATACAAGACGAAATACCAAGAAGAAAGATCCCACTGATTTGTGATAACAGTCTGAAATCACTTGGAGATGTCTGCTAAACAAGTGTCCATCCAATTCATGATCAACAAGATTTCCATGATGAAAATCTATAAACTGCACTTCAAGACCGTCACCACGGTAATGATTACGTAGCTCTGGAAGCAGAGTTTTCCACAGGAATTGCCTTTCCACTTTGAACTCTGAAGTCAAAACAAAACATGACTTCATTTGTACTCTCAAAAACACGCTGCTTGCAGTCTTAAATTATTGATTATAATAATTCGAGAACTTCTACATTGTGACTAAATATATATTATTAAATAATATTAACACCATATTATGATGTAAGTCTATGATTGCTGCAAAGAAAAGTTGGCAATGCTTGCCAGGGTAAGTTCAGTAGAGGGAAATCCAAGCTTGTGTCTAATGCAGAAAGGCATCAACTGATGGTTCACCACAACCAACCATGATCACATCCATATCCAGAAGAGATGTCCAATAAGATAGAGACACAAAATATGACGGATAGGCAAATTCAAAACTGTAATATCGCAACGTTAATTCGTCTTATGATATGTCGACCTAAGAGTCTTTATTAGAGCTGTACCGATATCACTTTTGGCCAATTATGCCAATACCGATTATTGCCGATTATTCATTTGCCGATACTGATTATTTAGCCGATTATTTCATTGTGTTTTCCAAGATGTCCAGTTACAAAAGATAGACCTACTGCTACTGCCTATTGTTGTGATACAAACAAAACACTAGCTCCATAGGGCCGGCATGTATGAAGGCTTTAAAACAATGGTCATAACTTTAGTCCAGCCTTGTGCCCAAAGACGAACTTCGTAGGCTAGACCAGCGGCAGTCAGAAAATAGCATGCACGAACTGAATTTGAATATTGGACTAGTTGGTCTGAAGACTAAGGTGGGCGGTGTCAAACTCTGATTGATGCCTTTAAACCAACGACCTCATATATATAACTAGACAGAGTTTCCTATGTTAAGCTGCCCAGTGATGTTGAAGCCACTTGAAAGAGCAAAAAAACGAGCATCCTATGCATGAGGTCGTACTTTTACACCATGAGCGCAAGCGATGTACATTCAAAACAAGTGCTTCTAATGCTGTGATTGGTCAACCTTCTCCAATATGACCGCTATGTTAAACATCCCCGAGGACATCTTTATGATTCCCACTGTTGTACAAGTATATCATTAATATTCATATGCTTCAGTTGCAAATGAACATGAATAATTGAATATTCATATACTTCAGCTTATGGGCTTAAAGTAACTGGCACGTGATGCCAGCTATATCTGGCTCAATAATACGTTACAGCGCTTTAGAAATCGTCCTTTTAATAATAACATTAAACGTAAACATTGAGTGGACTAGCGCTAGTCGGTTTTTAGAGAGCCTAGGCTTCTCTGTGTGTTGCTGTCGTCATTTTCATCTTAAAGACTGAAAATAATATTATAAAATTTAAAAATATTTTTTAATATTGACGCCGATATCTTTGCCGATATCCAATATCGCCGATATCTCTATAATTGGCACCGATTATGAGTGCTGCCGATGTATTGGTACAGCTCTAGTCCCTTTATGCACACTTGCATGGGCATAAAGGGAACCACTTGATCACTTTATTAGGGCAATTTAATATATGATATGAATTTCAGTAACTGGTAAATGAAAATGTGATACCAAAATACAGAAACAAGACTCATGATGAACATACCAAGAACAAAGTAAACCTCTCATGCTGAATGCCAAGGAAATGTTTACCAGCCACACAACAATTTGAGTAGGCCATGGTTCCAATATCGATTGGTGCAATTTTTGTGTTGCTAGTTAACCCATTAGTGCCCAAGTGCTGGTCACAAAACTCACACATGTGAAATTAAATTTTCTGGGAGATCTGAGTGAGAAGAAGTCGGAAACACAGCCAGATCTTTAATTGATATTATGGCCGCCAGATGGCGTTTTGTTCCCAAATGGGAACATTGGGCCAAGATGAGGTCTGTTCCCAAATGAGAACATAGCTTAAGAATTGCTCTATTATCACTGCAAGAAATAGTCATTGTAGCACATTATTTTGCATATTTATTTGTATCGTGTTATAAATTTGTGTGCTAACTAGAACCAATGTGGTAACTAAAAAAATAAACTTTTACAGACTCATGAAACTAGTGTATGGAAACAACGTATTTTCACTAAGCTTTGTCTGATCAATAACTGTACAATGAAAACAGTTATCGGAGAGAATGATATTTCTCTTCACATTGCAGATGCAGTGGCACATTACACTTCATACACTCTAGTCTACAGATTCTCGCACAAAATCTACATATGTCCGGGATGCAAGATGATGATTTATTCCATCCATTCGAGTATCCTCATCAGACGATGACTGGACTTGTAAGAGCTGCTTTGAACTTTCAGCGTGCTTCAAACAGCGAGCAATGTAGTGATGACATTAGAGCTGTACTCCAACGTTACGTTTTACCGGTTGCATAAACTGAATCGTAATCAAAGTGATATAGTGATTGTCATTCCATTTCATAGCTTCCACGATATCATCACACATGCTGTCGTATGTACCATGAGCTGTCTTTTTCAAGACTTTCATGTCTTGTAGTAAACAGTGTAGACACTGCTTCAGCCTGCTACCTCGAACTGTTCCGGTTGCTTTGATGCCAGGAGTTTTGAGGTGGGCAAGTAGATCGAACAAGGTAAAGAAATTGTTGAAGAACAAATCATGACACTGAGGGTTGGTGACAGGCTACAACAGTGGAGTGGCTACTCTGTAATGAAGACCCTGTTTCTTGGATTCGTCTTGGTCTACAGTCCTGCGACTGTGCCCACTGAAATTATATTCCGAGTCTGATGCAAAAACCAAAAGCCTATATCCAAAAGCAATGAGAATGGAATAAAATGGCATTGGTTAAAAGTCAACATGCTTTTGGCATTTGCAAACCTTTAGCCACTTTGGCTACAATTATACACGTGTCCCTAATTTCTCCTTCACAGTCTTCCAAGGCACTGCTTCTGGCATTTTATCATCATGGAATTGAACAACAAAAGGACCAACCACCGCTTCTGGCAAGAATATCTTCGTCGACAGTCTCTTCATTAGTCACAGCACCTGTTGCTGATGGACGGACAACCACAATATAAACTTGTCTATAATCTGACGCAGGTATTTCAACAGCTTCTGGTAGCGTTGTACACCCACTTCACTCCCATCACTAACTGCTGGTTCCACATCTACATCTTCCAACATGGCTTTCAACAATTGAGATAAAAATTATCAGTTATAAATTTGAAAGATATACCATATAGTTAACTATTTCATGCAAAAGTTGTAGAAAATAATTTGAGTACCTCTCATGATGACATTATTTCTTTTTCTGATGAAAATTATAAAAAAAAACACCACATTTGCCAACGAAACGACAGACCGGAAGCAGAATTCTCACTCAAATAAATTGACTAATTCATATTTTAATATGCGAGAAACTGTCTACATGTATATGTAAGTTAAGTTTGTCCAAATTGAAATTGATATGGGCAGATTGACTGTTGTTCCCAAATGGGATCATTGGGACTTTCTCCATGTGGGTATGATCACATGGTCCATCCAGTAATCAAAATATTGGTGCAAAATATGGAACACCAATTTGGAAGAATCAACCAAAAAGGATCATGAACTCATTCATGTGCCATGGGTGAGAACTTTTATGGAAGACAGGCAAGTTGAAAATGGCAATATCACAACACAAACTATATCGGGGATCAAACACTTACACCACTCATTAGGGTGACCAAAAGGCACATGTCTTGACACCCAACCTCTATAAGCAGTGGCACGTTTACCTAGGCGTGCGCCTAGGGCCCCCGAATCTCAGAGGGCCCCCAAGTGATGAAAAAGTTAAATACAACATAACATCTCAGGGGACCCCAAATAAATGAAAACTTTTCATACAAAATAGCATGTCTCATGTTTTAAATATTATTGAATATAATATATTCTCCATTTTTGCAGCTTAGCATTTGCATGACATTGTGGTAGTTCATAATTGCTTTTATTAATGTCCATATCAATATCAGCTCAGCTAGGTGTGTTGGTAACAATGTTAAGAGCAAAAGCTGTGTGTTATGAGCCTCTTTGCTTCCAGAAGTTGGTTCACTGTTAATTGAGTGAAATTTTTAATTAAAGTTGCGTATTTCGATGTTTGACGTGTTAACATGACGTCACATATCTCAGATTCCCTTCCCTTCATCAAAATCGTCAAACATGTAAGACTCTGTCAATAGGTGCATGATGTCATTTATAGACTGACTGACTGACTGACTGACTGAGACTTAGTGCACAAATTCAGAAGGACCCCAAAAATGTTTGCGCCTAAGGCCCTGTTTTCTGTAAACGTGCCTCTGTCTATAAGTTTCTATAGAACTACCTATACCTGTTTTATCTGCACTTGTATGACCGATATGACCTTCCTGTACCTCGACATTGGACCACTCAACATCATGCTTATGCTTCTGTTGGTTGTTCACTCTAGAATGAACTGCCCTGTGATTCACAACATAGCACAACTAGAAGAATTACTGTCTCTACTCATTGTCTCAAGACTTTTTGATTCTTAAGGGACATGCACATTACAATATGTTGAAATGACGACCCGGGTACCTGTCGACCCAGGTATCCGACTGCACAGATATTTTGTTAGGAAATGTAGAAAATTGCGCATTTTTACCGAATGTCGGGCACCAAGAATCGATTTCATTGCTCGTGCAGTCAGCCAATGTGACCAAGGAATATTTCTGGCATATGTTCAGGTAAAATCGCGCATTTTCACGGAATTTTGGGTACCCGAAAACCGATTTCATTACCTAGGTAGTCAGTACCCGGGTACCCGTTGACAGCCTTAAATACAATACAATACAACTGTAATTTGACAATGCCCTTGTTACAGAAAGTTCAGAAGTTCACCTTGAAGCTGGGAAACCATTAAGAGCTATAGGCAGACTGGAAGAGGTAGGTTTTCAGGTTTGAGTAAAAGACAGACTCACTGAGAGAGTTGCAAACACGAGGAGGTAGAGAGTTCCAGATGGAGGGACCAGCCATTGTCGCGTGACAGAGTCTCCCCCCTAAAAGTCTCCTCCGGAGACTCTATTTCGAAACAGATTCTCCCCTCGGCGGATCTATTTCAGAATGAATTCGCCCTTGGAGCCTATATTTTGAAACAGAGTCTCCGGTGGGAAGAGAATATATCATCCCCCTCTGAAATAGACTCTCCCAGGGAGAGTCTATTTCGATGCGAGATAGGCTAAAATAGTCACATCATATTTTAAATAACCCAGTACCTTCACAAGTTTGCAGTATCCCAAACCTAGAATTATTTTAATTACAGCTACGCTCATTGATTACTGAACAACGGGAATAGTTTGGTTCTTACTACGTTTGATTTTGTTTGATTTTGCACGTCTTAGTTAATTCTGTCTGCCTCTCACTCTCTCTCACTATACGTTCCTCTCTCGCTGCTGTACCGTAGGCCTATGGCAGATACGCCTAGTGTCTGACTAATTAAAGCCCATTAAGGAAATAGATAACGATTAAAAAAGTCATTAGCTAAGGGTTGTCTGGTCTGCCATCTAGAGTCTATACACGATATATATCATTATATATACTACAGTAGGTTTAGATGTTAGATTCAAATATTTTCGTCCTATCTTACAAGTTAAATGTTCATAGAAACGAATAACAGTCACATTTTAAACTAAATAAATACATAATTAAATAACTAAAAAACTAAATAATTACATAATTAGGTCTACACATAATAATATTATCTTTGCTGTTGAATGCACAACTTTGATGTAGGTAGTATCATTGTTGCACTACAGTATTAAACCCGTTCACACCATCTAGGCCAATGCAGAAATTGGACAACCCTCTAAATAGGCTTCAAGTAGTATGTCCTAGCTCTGTATTACCTCAGTTGGTATCGCATAAACTGTAGAGCATAGAGACTGGTTCCAGATTGTATCAGAAACCAGTACAGCTACATGTATAATTGTTCACACAAATGTTTGCTGACATCTTCATGTGGCTAATTAGCTGCTCTGTCATCTCACATTAATTATATTGAATGATCAATATCAAACATGTCAACAGCAGGTTTAACCCTCTAAGAATTGTAATCATATTTACTTGCTTAATTATATCAAAATGTGTGTAATCTTCTCATCGCAATTTAGTGACATAGGCATAGCGCATTCGACATTCCGTGGTGCTATGACGTGCTGCATTTAATACCTTACTACAATGTATTTATATAATAATATTCTTATTCCATAGAATTATTATGTTTTATTTGCAATTCAACTAATAAACACAACAGATATTTATTACAGATAACGCACCCATTATTAGAGCTGTACCGATATCACTTTTTGCCGATTATGCCGATACTGATTATTGCCGATTATTCATTTGCCGATACCCGATTATTTAGTCGATTATTTTAGCCGATTATTTTGCCGATTATTTCGCTGATTATTTCATTGTGTTTCCCAAGATGTCCAGTTCCAAAAGATAGACCTATTGCTTCTGCCTATTGTTGTGATACAAGCAAACACTTGCTCCATAGGAGACGTATGCATGTAGTTGGGGACCAATCCTAGGCAGGCAATAAAGATAATACACACGGCCCGGCCCGCTGTCGAACTGTGCCCAGGTTAATTAAAGGCGAATGAACGGATGGCCAATTCACAGCCACCCATCCAGTCTCAGCCTCTCAGGCGACTGAAATGTTTGAGGGAGATCTGATTGGCAGTTGGCATGTATTCATTAGGCATGCCTTCACAATGTACATTCATCGGTTTCTCTGTTGAATAGGCCAGCCGTTCCTTGACTTGAATAGGCTAGCCATTCCTTGGCCCTTAAGCAGGCCCTATGGCTCACTCTGCACAGGACCTATATTGACACGTTCCCACGGTCTATACTAGCACACTGCGTGGTCTCACTACTGGTCTGAAGAAGCCATTGGCTCGACGAATCGATATGGGAACAGAACGAAATGCCGTCCTTCACAGACCCAGTGATGTTGCTGTCATCATTTTGCTTTTATAAACTGAAAATAGTATTATAAAATAGAAAAATATTTTTTAATATCGGCGCCGGTTATCTTGCCGTACCGCCCACCAGTGTAGGACATCCTGCATGTACTCGGATACCAGACCTGTTCTGGGAATTGCACCAATCACTCGTGCAGCCGCATTTAAAACCCGTTCTAAATGCCCAATCCGAACTTCTGTACAATGATGAGAACATATGGGACCATTGCATAATCATGCAATGTTCTAGAGTGAGTGGGGTCCTAGAAAACGTTATGCAGGTGGGTGGGTTGAGTCAGTGAGCTTAACATTGCATAATTCTCAATGATTTTAAAATGATTAACTAAAAATATGCAATCTAAACTATAAACCAAAGATCAACTACATGTATTTCATCATGGGCTCATGAAAGAAACGCTCTGGCGATATGAAATTTCTACAAAATGTTCTTATCCCAATTTCTCAGTTAACAAAAATATTTTCAATGCCAATAAACTTTAAAAATCCGGTATTTTGATGATGATGATGATGAGGATGATGATGTGTTCCTCAGATCATGTGTATATATCTGTGACACTGAGAATGTTAAAAACGTTCAAAAATAATAACAGCAACAAAAGCACTATACAAGTTGAAGCTGATATACTTAAGTTGAAACATGGTCACATGATTGGGATCTGCACCATACTTAGAATACTATATCCATGTATAGAAACTTTAACAGAAATATTACATAGAAACACAAAAAAGGAAAGTAAAACAAAGCCATTAAATTAATTTGTGACAAGCAAATTAAACTCTTAAGAAGAGATCTTATATGCAACTAGCAATTGAAAACTGGTATAAGAAAATAATAGTACTAAAGAGTCATTAGATTAGATAAAGCAAAATCACCTGCATCATTTGAACATATGTAGAGCTTAACAACATTTGTAGAGAGTTTTGTGAAATCCAGAATTCTGCCCAGAAGAAGTGCATTGGATTGTGATTCTTCAGCTGTTGTCACATTTCGACTTTTCACATATTCTTGGCTTGGTAATGACAGAGCATTCCAAAGACTGTTTATTCGTTTCAACATGGTTCCTAAATTGCAAAACAGCTTTCACATTACTAAATTGAAAGTTAACATTACATTATATCTTTACATTAGTTGAAAACATATCTAACCAACGCAGCCAAACCCGCCATTGTTGTGCAGCGTGCATTCGTGATAAAGAAAAGGTTTTCTAACAATCATTAACAATTTGAAACACTCAAGTTTCATCTGATATTATTCTAAAGTCAATTCAGGTGATGATTCCAAAGCAACTTACATAATTTATACAGCAAGCATTTCCAGAGGCAGAAAGGAATTAAAAACTATGTAACATCGAATCTCGTCCAGCATTTGCACTGCAAGCATGTCGTGGAATATGGCCTGTTAGAGACGAACAAAAGAGAAAAAGAGGTTGAAAGTCAACCTCAGCAGCAGAGAGAGGATCAGAGTTTGAGATAGAATTGTATGTTGTATACTAACTGCATAGTCAGTAAAACACTGTTAAAACCTATGATTATTTATTTCATTTTGTAATGCACAATTTGGCATTTTTTGGCATATTTCAAATTTTAAAAGTAAACCACTGGCACTAACCATTATTATGGTTGGCACACGCAGCATACTATGTGCTTCACTGCTTGCATTAATGTAATGTAATCAACCATTTATATATTACAATAGTATCTATTTCTATTGCACCTCTCCTTGTGCAATCTAATCAGAGGCGCTCTTATTGCGAACAGACTCCGGACAGTTCTGCAGGAAAAGATAAGTCTTAAGAATACAGAAGCACCCCAGTTAAAATGAAAGAACGAGTCGGAGAGGGAATATCGTTCCAAAGCAAAAGGCCAACCAATACATAAGTTCGGTATTGGGCAGAGGCCATCCGAGTCTGAGGTACTAAGTCGGTCTGAAGATTGAAGAGGACCATGAGAAGCAGCTGAATGAGGACGATGGATAAGGTCAGAAAGATAAGAGTGCAGCCTGACCTAAAAATGTTCAAAAATTTAACAACCACACGAAAAACAGTCGAAACTGATCTTCTAGAGCAAATGAAAGTCAATGCAACAGTTATTAATGGAAGTAGTGAAAAGAACTTTGAACCAAATGTGGGCTTTGAGTGGAAGCTAGTGTAAGTGCTCAGTCACAGGGGCTTCTATCCCCCTTAGGGTGATGGAAGCGAAATCCCCTACCAAGCCTAGAAGTCGATGAGGGACTCATGATTAAATGCAGATTGTTTCAAGGATAACTACTGTATAGGGCATAACCGAGTAGACAATTTCCACTGAGTACCAAATCCGAGTATTTGAATGAAGCAGTTGTCAGATCCCGGGTACGAACCGAATAGCAGCGGCAAATCTTGCCAGCGGCAGCGAGTAGCATCCGTGGCCAAAGCGTAGTTGGCCTGCCACCTGCACAGCTACGAAGAACTATCTATAGTCAATGCTGAGTCTATAGCAGTATCCTTCATATAGCGCAGCGTTTCCCAAACTGTGTTCCACGGAACCCAAGGGTTCCGTAAGGCGAAGACAGGGGTTCCGCGGAAAGCATTCAACAAGCTTGAAACAATTTCAAATAAATTATACCAATTTTTCAGGCGGACTTGCAGTATATTTGACGCATGTTCGCCTTACTGGATTGCATGATTCTTTTCATAATCCCTGCTTCCAGTTTTAAAAAAATCTTTTCACGATTCCCGCTTCTACTTAGGCAGAACTCCACCTTCCAGTTAAAATCTCATCATCATTTCCGCTTCCAATTAAATGGCATTTTTTCATCAATTCTTTTCATTAATTAACCTTCTAGTTAACATCATTTCATCAATCAAGCTTGTACTGTAGTTAAAACATATATATTATATATATATATATCATATATATATATTATATATATATATATATTAATCAACATGCCTTCTAATTAAGATAGAGCTTAAATTACGGAAATTATATCCTACGTATTAGGCCGATACGGACGAGAGTGAGTCACCTAAACTGCAAATTTTACATTATGCGTAGGCCTATAGGATGCTTTTTCATAACATCTGTGAAGGCCTATAAGTTTATATGAAGAGAATTTATGTGTCTTTGTCATCGTTTTTTTGTGTTGTTATTAATCTAATCTAGGCCTAAATCTATATTGTCTGCATTCTAAAACGTTTGCAAAGCCGGAACAGTGTTTAGTTTTGGACCGGGGTTCCGCCAAAAAAATTGGAGGTCAAAAGGGTTCCGCGGTCAAAAGAGAATGGGAAACGCTGATATAGCGTATCTAGGCTATAACAATGTATTTATTATTTAATAACTTTATTTGTGAAAAAAATTTAAAACCTTGTTATACAATTTGAAATATGAAGTTATCAACGACTTCTTTACTCTCTAATGTTTACCAGAAAGTGGGTGGAGCCAATTCAAGCGGGAAAATTACTGATTTGGTTGCCACCTGAGGAATGCAACCCAACCTAAAGAAATTAAAAGTTATAAATTAACATCACTATTTTAAAGAAAATGCAATGGAATGTTAAGTTCTTGTTTAATTAATCAATAACTTATAAGTAAATCAGTCCTAAATTTAGTCCTAAATTTAGTAAGTTAGTCCTAAATTTATTTGATGAAAAAATATTATTTAAAAAAAATTATTTTTTCGAAAAAATTATTTTTAGCTATTTGCGGGTGTAATATTTGCCGATGCGAATACTTCCAAATAGTCCAATATTCGGCTGAGGCAAATGTCTGAGGCGATTTCCAGTTATGCCCTACTACTGTAATAATTAACAACCATGCAGAATTTCAGACAATGCATTGTCTAAAATAATTACAATAGTCATGCTAGGCCTACTTAGGCCTAACTAAACTACAGTAGCAACGTTACTTAAAATAGTAAGTAACATACTCAAGCAACACAACATCAGGATCGACATTCTAGAGCAGCGGTTCTCAACCTGTGGGTCGCGACCCCATGGAAGTTGCCTTACGATATACCAGGGGTCGCATGGAATCTTCAAGAATTTGTAAAAAAAAATGCTTTGTACCTATATAATATTTATTCATGATTATTACACGAACTAGCGACCTTAACTAATCTTTACTTATTTCTTGTACTATGATATTAGTGGTAGGAATACAGGAGAACGCGACGGGGGAGGTTGATCCGTCTGCTGGACGTACAAAGAGACATACGCACACGGACAACCACACAGACACAGGGACACGTACACATGCAGACAAATACCCACATACATACACACATATAGACAGACATACAGACAGATGCACACATAAAAAGACACATACGCACACAGACACACATGCACACACACATGCAAGCACACATACACGCACACAGACATGCACACAAACAAGCACACACACATGCACACGGACAAACACACACATACAAAGACACATACACAGACACGTTCACATACATACACACATACGATGACATGAACACATACAAAGACACATATGCACACATACATACACACAAAGAAACATCCAAATGTGTTTATGACTCTTGTGGGAATATTCGTCCACGGCTGTAGATGGCGAGAGGCAATAAAGCCAACATCTGCTACAATTAGCGACCCATTTCTCATCCTAAGCGTAAATATGATATCTGCGATGATGCGCTCGTGCAATTTCTAACTATTATACATTAAAAGAATGATGGAAACGTTTCAATAAATTTTATTGGCGAATGTCTTACAAACGTAATTATGAACCCCAAATAATCGTTGAGTCCAGTATCCAAAGTAAGCGTATTAGTAATTGCAGAGTTGCGTTTACAGAAAATGGGGCCATAGGCACAAACATTTTGGGGGCCCTCTGAATTTATACACTGAGTCCAAGGGGCCGTTTACAAATGACGTCATGCACCCATAGGAGGGGTAATACATCTGAGACGATTTGTGACAAAGGGGAAGGAGTCTGAGATATGACGTCATCATATCAAATATCAAAATATGCAACTTAATTTACTTTATAATTTCACTTAATTAAACAGTGAGCCAGCATCTGGTGGCGAAGAGACTCAAAAGACGCAGCCTTCACTCTAACCAACACAGCTAATCGAGCCGATTGATATTCACATTAACAAAGTAATTATGAATCACTACACATGTCGTGTGAATACTTAGCTGCAAAAGTAGAGAATATAAATTATATTTAAAATATTTCAGGCATGAAACATGTTATTTTGCATGAAAGTTTTTCATTTATTCGGGGTTCCTCACCGTCCCAGAGATGTTATTTTGTGTAAAATTATTTCATTCATTTGGGTGCACCTGACACGTTATTTTGTATTTATATTCTCATCACTAGGGGGCCCCTTGAGTTGTTATTCTGTATGAAATGTTTCCATTCATTTGGGGCCTCCTGAGATGTTATTTTGTAGTTAATGTTTTCATTCATTTGGAGGCTCCCGAGACGTTATTCAAATTAACTCACATTTTGTATTTAAGGTTTTCATCATTTGGGGGCCCCTGAGATTTGGGGGTGCTAGGCATGCGCCTATAGGTAAACGCGCCACTGAGTAAATATGAGTAAATAATGAGTAAATAGTATATGAGTAAATAAATGCGGCAAAGATTTTTATTTTTACATCTATGCAAACAGTAGAAAATGCAATAGTGTCCGCCGAAACGACTAACTTTGTAAATGTTTATCGTTAAAATCCAACGTTCACAATGTCTGTTATTATTTTATTCTCCAGCTGAAATAACTTTAATTAACCTCTGTGATGACCTATCTTGGTAAATATTTTTGTAACGTGTTCGTCGATCTCGCTCATCGAATCGTCGTCCATCACAAGCAGAGTTCTCTCTTTGCCGTCGAAAATATTCAAAGTCTGGCAGACTTTCGTGAAACTTAATTTGCAGATACCCGTAAAATATGTCTTGATATATTTCGTACCACCATAGAATTGCTTTCACCATATGCGGTAAGTGATCGATGGTAAATGATCTAAGCGTAAGCTGCGTCTTTCCCGACCCGCTAGGGCCGCTTATTATTGATGACAAAGGATTGTTGCCAAGTTGGATCCAAGTTCGAGAGTGAATGTTTCGCGATCCGAAATAAATTTATATACTCTTAGACCACGTGTCTTTGTATGTGTGCGTCTGTGTATATCTGTCTGTACGTGTGTATGTATGTGTATATGTGTCTGGATGTACGTGTACGTGTGTCTGTGTGCTTGTCCGTGTGCGTATGCCTCTTGTCCGTGTGCGTATACCTCTTGTCCGTGTGTGTATGTCTCTGTGTACATCCAGCAGAAGGATCGACCTCCCCCCGTCGCGTTCTCCTGTATTCCTACCACTACTTATGATTCATTTTATAAAATTATTACCAACAACATATTTTAAATTGTTCTGTTAAAGATTGATCATGCTGTTATGCGTGAGGTGTATGGATTATCAAATGATTAGAAGAAATGAATGCATGGTTGGAAAAACACGGTGAAGGCAGTAACCCAATGCTTTTAATAGCTAGGGGTCCCCACACCTTTGGAAATATCATTAGAGGGTGGCAGGACTAAAAAGGTTGAGAAACGCTGCTGTAGAGCTTATACATAATGAGCTGCACGATGTCATTGGCAGTGATACTTAATCCTCTTTTGAGGTTGTCTTGCTGGTAGCAAACAATGACATTACTGTCAACAATGCTATCGCATCATCGTCAAATCTATCTCACAGCTGCATGCATATCTGATCCAGTACTGGCCACATGCACATGTGAATTCTCTCGTCTCTAATTCGAGTCTCATCACTGCAAACCTCTCTATCCATCATGAAATTCATCTTTCTGACTTCATCAGTGTTTGTCTATGGCAGCTGTTCTCAATGAATCAAGACTCAAGTCACAGCTATATCCAGACCATAATATTGCTTATTCTCATAGAAAACCCTGCCACCCATTCTGACAATCGCCTGTCTTCATCTCAGAGACTAGAGTATGGTGCCCATAGTCCTCCATTTCTGCACAGTGGCCTAGCAACACCGTGCATCCTTATAGCTACTGTCTTATCGGCAGCAGTAATAATAAAACACTTCTTCTGCTGCCTTATGTGACCAACAATTTTCTCTATTATCAAGATTTTCATAAGTTGCTGTAGGTCTACATTATAGGATGGGCTTATAGAAAGATCCTTCCCATCTTTTACCGGTGTTATGCACAAGACCGACAATTCTTGCAAAAGAAGGCTTTTCTTGTAGCTTTCTAATTACATAACGCTCAGTGCTACCAAACGTTACGAGACGTTATGGGGTGGGTATCGCGTCAATTGATCCCCTGTCAGTGTATCCCCCATCAGTTGAGCCCCGTCAGTTGATCCCCACATCAATTGATCCCCTGCCTATTCGTCCTAAATGAATCTCTAAGCTGTGCGTCACAGACTTGTAGCTGAGACCGTTAGTAAATAAAAGATTGATTTTACAGATTTGGATAATAACAAAGCAATGCCCAGGGTTCATGTCACTCGTTCAAGCTTCGTGTAAATCGTCCAGGTTTCGTGTCCCTCGTCCAGGTTTCGTGTCACTCGTCCAGGTTTCGTGTCCCTCGTCCAGGTTTCGTGTCACTCGTCCAGGATGGACTATATATTTCTAAATGGAGTTGTCGGTATGGAACATCAGGCAACGAAACAATATCGCTTGTTTGAGGCTAGTGTCAACCGTGCTGTAAACGCTTACAGCCGGTCGGAGATTCTGCTATTTCTCCGCGCAATGGCTCATTTATCCCATGCATAGACATTTATGCTTAGGACTTTATGCTCATAAATTACTCATAATTATGTATTAAACCCAGCCCAATTGATACAACATCCATGTTCCACTTGCGACCTTCTCCATTTTTTAAAAGAACGATGTAACAGAGCACGAGATTTTAACATGATAATAAATTACAAAAGCGTAATTGAGAGTCAGGCAGGGGATCAATTGACGAGGGGATCAATTGATGAGGGGATCAATTGACTAGGGGATCAATTGACGAGGGATCAGCTGACGGGGATCAAAAGACGTTGAACCACAGGGTGGTTGGGTTAACTGAGTGTTACGAGTAGTGGTGGTAGTGGTTGTTCTGGCGCAGTCTGACCTTTGGACTGTCACATGACTGCCTATGACATCATCCATTGTGCAGGCGACCCCTAGCCCCGCCCACCAGTCAGCCATTGTTGAGTGCACACTTGACCTTTGTACTGTACACTGTCAATCATCCATTGCTATGTGCACGAGGCTGCACTTTGCACTGGGCATCTGGCACTCTATCAGTAGCCATTGTATACATCACCTGTCAACGGTCTGCCAATCATCCATTGTTCTTCCAGCGCAGCCAATCTTTGTACTGTGCTTATCTCAATGACCTTTGTCCATCCTATAGTAGTGGGATAAGTGAGTATTCTGATACGACCTTTGACATGGAGTTGGCACGTGTTTGACAGGTGCATTATTTTGCACTATTTTACATCCTAATACACGTGGTCTAATCCTAGACTGGCGCCGCACCCCTTATCCATAGACAAGGGGGCTGTGCCAACCATAAATTTCCATTCTTCTAAGAATAAAAATCTTAAAATTTAATAATAAAAATAGTTAAAGTAATAAAAATTAATAAAAATACCAATAATAATTAAAAATAACAATAAAAATAATAAAATTAATAAAAATTAGTAATAATAATCTCTTCGCTCAGCCTCTAGATATCACAAGTTTAAACAAATATATTTCTGGGCCGTTTTCACCAAAAGTCTGTGGTCGGCAGGGGCTGGCAAGAAAAAATTTTGCGGTTGGTAAAAAGTTAAAAGGGGTCTGATAGTGTTTTCGAGACTTGCGAGTGATTTACTTACTGTTTAAGCCGTCAGATCGTCAGAAAAAGTTAATTCAGTTGGAGAACAAAATAATAACAGCCTTATGCTACAATATTATAAGACAAATGCAGAAACTTTGACTTGGCTGTAACATAGAAAAGATCTTTGTTTTATTCTGATATTACTCAATTTGTTACAGTTTGACTTCTGCACTAATGTGCTTTACTAAATTTAATGAACAAGGAGCCAAAAGAGATTAGCATAATTGGTTATAATTTTCTAAAAACTAGCTTGTGTTGTTTTAATTTTGCTAATTAATTAAATTTTTAATTTGATTGATCATAAACTTCAGAAAAATCATCAGACCTACATTGATATATTGCTAATTGCTACTCAGGTACATATGCGTGTGCTATCAAGTAGGGATGAACTGAGTGTCAACTTTTTGCCATGTTTGAGTACCAAGTTTAACAAGTTGAATTGTACAGTCAGAGTTTCAAAAATTTCTAAAATTTCTAAAAATCTCATTCTCTTGATTTTTAGTTTGGCAGTTTGCACAATTTTTATGAATTTTTGGTTTTGCTTTGGTTTACACTGGAAAGTAGTAACCAAGTAAGTACTAATAGTAACAGTTTTGAGTCATATCTGTTGTTAGATTGATAATACATCACCTTGTCACCTTGTGCTGTCACTTCTTCGAACTCTAGCGACCAACCATCTCCAAGTCTTTCGGAATATTGGTGTATTTTATAATGGTGTTCTTGGCACATTGACAGGGGTGGTTTGCCATTGCCTTCCCCTGGTTCTGCCTGCCGTGCCCATCCATTCGCCTACCCATTAAAGAGAGGTTACTAATTGTCTGCACCACGTGAAGGTGGGCGCGGAGGTCTTTGATCCTTCAGCCCAAGTCCGTTCCGAGTCTGCGCTCATTAGAGCTCCCTGCTTTACTCTAGACACGCTGCGGCTAGAGTGACTGACAAACCTCAGCAGACCTGATAATATATACATTACAATATATTACATTACTATAGTCAGCTATTTTATTAACAAACATAATAATATATAAGTGTATTAACCAAATAGCTAACTATAGTAATGTAATTGTCTTGTGCATCGAAGTCGTCATCTCTCTGTTATTTTCTCTCTTAGTGTCTCTCACTAGTCACACATATGACATTACAGTTATATTTGACACCTCCCTTTTAAAGCATTGTCTTTTGGCTTTTGTCAGTCCTGGAATCGCACACAAGTCTTCCACTGTGTGTGCGATATCCATTGCACTATTCAAGACAAAACTGAAGACCTACCTATTCTCCCTGGATCTAGAAAGCAGCAAGTACGCTTATGTGCAAGACTTGTCTTGTCAAAACGCATTATAAATGCCTGATTGTATTGTATTGTATTAGTATATGCTTGCTCTGTGGTTCAAGGGGAGGGAATCAGATGGCTGTTCGCTTAAAGAGGATGCTGTTGGACTCCTGGCTAGACTGCCTTGTGATGGTACGGCTGGCTGGCTGGCTGAGGGAGGTCTAGCAGTGGGCACAGGCCACTCATCTGTTTGCGGAATGAGGTGGTTGGTGCGTCTCCTGCTGTCCTGATATCTCTATGATTCCTTCAGAGTGTAGACTCATGCTCTGTGACCACATTATATGATCCGGGTGTATAGTGTTTTATGTTCACTACACCCCTTACCCACTCGTTGTTATGTCACACCAACACAACGCGTCCCGGATCGAGTGCTGGCAGGCTCTTGGTGGACCTGTCATAGTAGCACTTCTGCCAGTATCGTTGGACTTGGAACCGATGTTTACCTTCCACAACCATTGGACGCAGGATCTCAGAGGAGACAGGCAACTTCATTCTCAGCACTCAACTCATCAGGAGTTGTGCAGGACTGAGGTTCGTGTCAGCAATTGGTGCATTGTAAAACTGCAGGAGGAAGATCTTTGGGTCTTTTTAAAAGCCTCTTGGTTGTCTGGATGGCACGCTCAAGTAGGAAACTGAGAGAAAGAGGGAGGGAGGGGAGAAAGAGACAGACAGTCAGTCACATAGTTTGAACTTCATAGGCCTGTAAAACGTGCGCAAATGCGATTAGTTAATAATGTCCAAAACTTTTGTTCTTTTGTTAATGCTAACTGAGAATTTATTTAACATAAAAGAGGTTTTAAGTGGTTCAGAAGCTTTTGTCACTATTTCGAGACCACTACATTATCAACTTGAAACGCTTAAAAGCCCAATTTGCTAGATTCTTCCTATAGGCAGTGACTGTGTCCATTGAGACATATTAGTTGAAATTGAATTAGGACTGTAACTAAAGTCGGTATTAGTGGCAAACTTAATGACGCCGTCTGCGACTGCTATACGCCATAAGATTTGTTAGTTAGAGTGAAACTAGGCGCAGTTAGTAGAGTACTAGTTAATATATAGTTACACAAAATTGAAATCTTTATTTATATCGTAAGTTACTCTTTTTTGTAGTGTGTTTGTCTATATCATCGAGCAAAGAGGATGCACTGTTGCATAATATTACCATTGGTCAGTTGCCAGCTGAAAGAGGGGGAACTCGAAGAGCGGCAAGAAAGGCGATCTGATAATTGGGTCACGGGAATTAAATGCTCGCCCCAGTACCTTTTACTAAAAGTCGGCGCCTATGAACTTAGTACCTTCGCGCAGATGTTACGCAATAATTATTCTGTACAAAACAAGAAACTTTTACGAAAAATTAACCGTACCTGAAATAGTTCAGAACTTCATTCTTCCTTTCAATATTTGCTTCTTGAAGAACAGTATGTAGGTCTAAGTCGAACTGCCAGTGCCTTCTCTACCCTGTCGATGCCTTTTGCGCGCGTAATCTAGCTACAAACTGCCACATCCATCCAAAACGAAAACGACCAGTATAAAGACGAAGCGGCGGAGATGGCGTAGACGCGGACAATGACGACAATCGAGGACATTGCACTTGGATTTAGCCACGCTGAATCTCTACAACCACTGCATCGTCTCGTGAATCCAATCATCGTTACGACAAGCATCACCGCTGTCGTCATCCCTGTTCTTCTTTTCACGTGTAGTGCTCCTGCTGCCATATACCTGCTGTTGCTGCTTTTGTTGCCGCTGCTATGATGCGTAGGGCCTCGCCTAGGTGCAGTAACCCGTCGTCGTGATCTTTAACCGCGTATTAAGAATTTCAGCCAGACTGCGTGTACATGTCCATCACATAATGCTGATACGATGTCCACCAATCCATAATATTGTAGGTCTACAATTGTAGGCATCGTAAGCATATTTTCACCTTGAAACCACGCATTTGAAGTAGGCCCTGAATTTATTAGGCTACTGTGCGAACCAACTTTCACGTTTCTACATACATGTAGCCTAATTTGCTTGCGTAACCATTGCAATCACCGATGGCAAGAAGTAAAAGGACTAAATTAAATATTATAAGCGTTGTTAAAGAACATTGGCCTAACGATTAAGCTTAAAACTTCCATCTGTTGGCGGTCGTTGACTCGTTGACATTCACTTTTGTTCGAGCATCTGCTGTTCATCGCAATGTCATACTGATTACCTTGATGTTTCATCATAATATTATGCGGAATTACATATGGCAGCACAGACCATAGGGTATTGTATTTATTGATTTGCATTTATACATTTCTAAAACACCCCTTTTGGGGGTAACTGTTCCGAATCCGAAGCGCGGCTATGCATTGTGCAAATCTCCGCGAAAAGAGCAGGTTTTGAGAAATGCGAAAGTGGTAAAGCTAGTAGTCCTACAAACACTGGGACCCAATGGCATCGCTAGGATTAGAGGCTACTCAGGCTAGGAGAGGCAGATTGGATTAGGTGCGGGACAGGAGAGGGGCTACTCCTGTATCTCCCCCCTAATCCAAGAATTTGTTTGTAAATAATGAAACAATGATTAGTTGTTGGCGACGATGCCGTCATAATCACTCAGAGCCTTACGCATTGTATGACATGTAATCGCAAAGGGTTGCATGCTGGAATATCTTGATTAAAATTAATAGCAACACCTATGAGTGCAGTTTTGTGATAGTATCACGATCTTATTATTAAGATAATTATGTCATTAACAAGTATTGGACTTTACGTAATCGTAATTGTTATTATTTTCAAGTGATACCTGATTTCTGCGCAGCCATGAACTGGCCAGACCATCCACCAGAGCACCCTCTAAACCACCCACCAAATCACCCACCAAGACACCCACTAAGCCACCTACCAAGCCACCCACCAAAAACCAACCAAAGTACCCACAAATACACCCACTAAACCACCCACCAACCAAAACACCCATTAAACCAACCACCAAATCACCGACTAAAGCACCCACTAAAACACCCACCGGCATAGGCGCCGACTTTCGGTAAATGGTACTGGGGCAAGAATTTTATTCCCATGATTCGGTGATCGGATCGCTTACCTAGCCCTGTCATTCCTCTCTCCGAGTCCCTGTTTCCTCAAGCAATTTCAACTGGCAACAGGCCACTTGTAATACTGTGCAACAGTGCTTTTTCCCTCAATTAATCAGTCAATAACAATGGGCTGGCTAGGCGCCTATAGGTGTCTGATCGGTGATTTCGTTCTAACAATATCTCTCCACACCTCCCTGCTCCTAGCAGCGTGGCTCAACTCTTGTTCGGTTGTTCCACCCCATTCTTCAATGCCATCTGTCCATTCCTCATGTGGTCCTCCTCTTATTTATTCCATCCTTTATTTCTCCCTGCTCAATCGTAAAGACAGGCACACAACAACCGCGAGTATTAGGCCTACTTGACAAAACGTTTACACTTTCTTTAACCACTAGCTAGTACTAACTTTCACTAACAAATCAATGTTTGAGAAATTGCCAGTAAGACGTACAGACTAGAGTCACAATCTTACTTCAACTTTACGTTTTAGAATTACAAACACCAAGCCTTCTACACCCATTCAATAACACACTAAGTTTGACAAAAGAAATTAGAATTCAGTGCCAATTAGTTTTAGAAATGCACCCTCGTATTTCCTATTTAGGAATATGTAGGCCTAGAGTGTTTGCTACTTAAAGGAATGTTGAAAGACCAGTCATGCTTTATTAATATTAGTAGTCTTTTTATGTGTTACTTACATGCAAATTGTTTAAAAATGAAACTTTTATTAGTTAGTAGGCCTAAGTTAGATGGTTAGCCTCTTTTCTTCTCAGCTGATAAACCAGCCATCACGGAATTTAGATAATAGGGTTACCCTAATTAAGTGGGCCTCCCTTACTTCCTAGAAAATTCATGGATATACACTATGTGATGTTATGATTTTTATATGCATTGTGCATTTGGGATCAATAAAAGTTGGGTTTGTGTTGCGCTCCAGGTCAAGTTTCAGCGATTTTAACACAGCTACTTGAAGGACTGTTGAAAGACCAGCCACGCTTTGTTAAACCTTCCATGATATGCTAGATCAATCTACAATTATGTTATGCAATGTAAATTTACAATTACCATTACTATTACCATAAAACTAACATTTGGGCCACTGATTAATTTCAGGCACTCATCGTGCAGGACTTACATGTACATGCTCTGTGAAATCATGACTCATCCTTTCTCTGTCACTCGATCTCTTCATTCTCTCCCATCACTCTTTCTCCTTCTCTCTCCCTCTGTCTGTCTGTCTGTCTCTGTCTGTCTCTCTCTCTCTCTGCCTCTCTCGCAGATAGAGACACACAAGTGTCTGTCTCTATCTGTCTCTATCTATGTCTCTGTCTATGTCTTGCTGAAGCTGACTGATTAATATAAGTTTATTTGCCGACTTATCCATATGTCATGTCATGTCACATCATCATCATCGTCGCTTCGCGACGGTTGACTACATGAATGGGAGAGTGATATCCAATGCTTTCTGTCTGGTACGATGTTCATTAAGCGTGTGCCTCTTAAACCAGTCAACGCCATGACATTGTCAAACCAGCAGATTCTGGGTCTACCACGGCTTCGGCTTCCTTCCACTATACGTAACATCACACTGTTCTCAATGCTGTCGTTAGGCTGTCGTTAGGCTGTGTCACAGTGTGCCCAAAGTACCACAGTTTTCTGGATTTAATGTGACCCAACAGTTTGCAGTCAACTTTCGCCATTTGATACACTTGCTCGGTGGTCACCATTGATGTCCATGAAATTCTGAGCAGTTTCCTCATGCACTTGTTCTCAACTGCTTGTATACGTTTCTCTTCTACTTTCTTTATTGTCCACACTTCACAACCATGCGTTGCTATTGGCCAAGCCAAGGCCTTCATGAGTCGCAGTTTGGTTTTAGTACTGACTGATTTATTCTTCGAGATGCTTACCAACTTAATCATGACTGACATTCCCATAGCTAATCTTGATCTTACCTCACTCGCACAGTTCCCGTCCTTCATTACTCTGTTCCCCAAGTATGTAAATTAGTCAACTTTGTCCAGTTTGTATCCATCCACCTTTATCAAAAGTGCATCATTGTTATTTGTCATTACTTCTGTCTTTGCCACATTAATCAGCATACTGTATTCTTTTGCTGATATCTCAACACGTTGCACCAACTCCTGTAAATCCTCTGGTGAAGTGGCCAGTAGCACGATGTCATTAGCATAGCTAAGGTTATTTATAGTGTTCCCTCCAATTCTGAATCCCTTGTGGTTGCCTAGTAGTGCTTTTTGCATTACCTGCTCTGCCAGAATGTTAAACAGGCTTGGTGATAAATTATATCCTTGTCAAACTCTTTTCTTGATACTAAACCATGTCGACATAATTCCGTCTGTCTTTGTCTCGTTGTTGTTTGTAGAGATTTCGCAATAGTTGAATGAGGTGGGGTGGGAAACCCATCTCCATTATGGTTATCCAAAGTTGATCGTGTTGAATCATGGCAAAAGCTTTTGTAAAGTCAATGAAGCAGAGGTACAGTGGATGTTTCCTTTCTCTCGCTTTCTCGAAGATGATTCTTAAAGGCAAAGCTTTTAGGGCGTGGTCTAATGAATACCTGCCGCCTGCTAGCTACCAATCAGATCTCTCCAAAGCATCTCATCCGCCTGGGGTACAATCTTAAACAAATGGACCGGTGAGGTCAGTATATCTGAATAGGCTCAAATGGGCCAAGTAGACAGCTGAGGGAAATGCACTGGAAATAACAATTGAAACAATGATCATGCTTCATAGTCCTTATAATTATATGCATCTACACACACACGAAGGCATATGAGTGGCATATCAAGTACAGGTGTGTAGATGCATATAATTATATGCATGCGCAGCTTTAGCCAGTACGGCCATCTTGCAAGCTGCTCGTGGACAGCCTCCCGTCAAACGTGTGAAAAGTGCAACCAAACCCATGCGGGAAGTTTGCTGCAGTGTTGTAAATCGCGACTTCAAGGGATGAAAGCCATGAGCCAAATCTTGGCGGTTGCCTGTGGTCACTGTTGTTTGCGTTTGTTTTTACGTGATGATGACCGATGCGAGTGTAATTGAGAAATAGACTGAAAAGAATACTGGATGAATGCTATCAAATGCTGCATGTATATATAAGTGTGCATATATGTATGCAAATATGTATATATATATATGTATATATATACAGAGAATGAGAGATCTGCTTATTGTTCCCAGGTATTATAATTGATCATATTATATGCTGGCTGATATATTCTTCCTAGGTTTGACATGTGACCTAAATTATGCAGCGCTATTCAGACAGCACGACTCTCAACGGCCCACTATATTTACATCATTGACTGTAGCCCCACTCTGGACTATTATATTTATATATATATATATATATATACATATATATATATAGCGTTTGGCTGGGGTCAGTGTTGTTATATTGTTTCTCTGATCTGGGAACCTGAACTGTTATACACACGTGACAACCTATATCCAATCAGATATCAAAAGCAAATGTACCTTGAAATACGTTTCATACGAGTCTTCATTCTTATTGCATCAGAAGCTGATCATTCAAGAGCTCTCAATTTTCAGCTGTTTTATTCAGTTGTGTTTTATTCATATGTTTCTTATCATGACCACGCTGAATGCCTATATTGTATTCAAATTGATGCCCTTATAATATATATATATATATAATATAGTGGCTTGAATAATCATGGCATGCATAAGACCGGAAATACAGTACGTTCTTAGGTTACACAAAAGCTATTTTGAAATAAATACATATACTGCATTATGTATTTACCAATTTTTGCATGGTACTATGTAATATCAACTACAGAGTTCTGCTGTATGCATATATCGATCATCAAAAGAGTGAACATCTGAGTGGTTTAGTCTGAGAGAGGGAGGCGGGGGAGGGGTAGGGGTGCCATTATTTTTTACATACTGCCACTCTGCAAGAACATAAACAGTTGGACCAACTTTGACACCTGTCAATACAAGGTACATAGGCCTATTGCTTGTACGAGAGAGGGAACATTCTATTTCAAAGAAGGTTACTCTCTTCTCATACAGACTCAATGAGACAAACATTATATACATACACATATATGTATATATACATAGATTCATTGCATTGAATGGCATTACAATTAGTCATCTATTTACATTATGTCACAATGTCTCAGTCTTGCAATTCAGGGTTGTGTGGCCTATTCTCAACGCGCCTCTGAAAAACCACATGAAATAAATGCACCGGGCGAAAAGGAACTTACTATAATGATTGAATGCTAAGACAAAACTGTGAGATAAAAATTCACAGGTAGTCCTTCAGCTCAGAGATATAAATATAAACAGCGTGTGTGTGCGTGTGTGCGGACCAGCCCACAGAGAAACAAATGCAAACAACAGTGACCACAGGCAATCGCCAAGATTGCTCCACGAGCCAAGTGATCTATAATGGTCCATGGGCTGATATCCTGTATGCGTCCTATTGCGCTTTGGCTCATGGATTTATGTATATATATATATATATATACATACATATTATAAGTAGATGTATGTACAGAGACAGACAGACAGAGAACGGCCCAGAGGCATGCAGGCATTTCAATTGAAAGGAATTGACCGGTGGTGGACTTGAATATGGCACTTATTGACTGTAATTAATTAATTAATTCAATGAGTTCAGGTTTGATTGACAAGCTGGTGGGTGGGGTACAGAGCAGTTTGTCGCAAAACTGCCCGCCCTAAAAACTTGGCCTTTAAGTTCACAATTTGATCTCGCGTGCCTCTTCTTCGCCTAAAGTTCTTCAGCGACCTCTGTTTCCAGCTTGTTTTGGATGCGTTCCAGTATCACTCGTAACAAAATCTTACTGGCATGTGAGACTAGCGCAATTGTTCTGTAATTACCACAGTGAAGTAGATTTCCTTTCTTCGGCAGTGGAATAAAAATTGACTGTGACCATTCTTCTGGCCAATCCATAACAATGATTATAAGTCCAGGCATGTTGTATACATGTAGGGTACATTATATAGGCCGACCTAGGCACGGACCACTGTATTTCATATAGGAACCAATAACTTATGTTACTGCATAATTATGCTGCCTTGTTTAGTTCAATACTTATTATGACACCTTCCAGCGAGAGATAATAATGCAGTTTAATGGTAACGCCAGATTAACGATACATCACATTATTTATCATTTAATTTAATTAACACTGCTTTAATCCTTTGTACACCGGAATACATGATACAGTGATGGTATTTCGCGATGAACCGAGTCAACTGACTCATTCTCATTCCGTTGACTTGCAGTCTTCCAGGTCCTCCCACTTTGAATGTCGACAGCTGCCTGTAGATAATTCTTCTTCTGGTTCTCTGCCTCGTATAATTATGGCGTGTTCAAATGTCACTGCATGATATTGAAATGTAAATTATCTTCCTCAGCTGTCTCAATACCAGAGGGGAGGAGCCGAGAGAGGGGGAGGAGCTGAGAGAGGGGGTGGAGCCGAGAGAGGGGGAGGAGCCGAGAGAGGGGGAGGAGCCGAGAGAGGGGGAGGAGCCGAGAGAGGGGGAGGAGCCGAGAGAGGGGGAGGAGCCGAGAGAGGGGGAGGAGCTGAGAGAGGGGGTGGAGCCGAGAGAGGGGGAGGAGCCGAGAGAGGGGGAGGAGCCGAGAGAGGGGGAAGAGCCGAGAGAGGGGGAGGAGCTGAGAGAGGGGGTGGAGCCGAGAGAGGGGGAGGAGCCGAGAGAGGGGGAGGAGCCGAGAGAGGGGGAGGAGCCGAGAGAGGGGGAGGAGCCGAGAGAGGGGGAGGAGCCGAGAGAGGGGGTGGAGCCGAGAGAGGGGGAGGAGCCGAGAGAGGGGGAGGAGCCGAGAGAGGGGGAAGAGCCGAGAGAGGGGGAGGAGCCGAGAGAGGGGGTGGAGCCGAGAGAGGGGGAGGAGCCGAGAGAGGGGGAGGAGCCGAGAGAGGGGGTGGAGCCGAGAGAGGGGGAGGAGCCGAGAGAGGGGGAGGAGCCGAGAGAGAGGGAGGAGCCGAGAGAGGGGGAGGAGCCGAGAGAGGGGGAGGAGCTGAGAGAGGGGGAGGAGCCGAGAGAGGGGGAGGAGCCGAGAGAGGGGGAGGAGCTGAGAGAGGGGGAGGAGCTGAGAGAGGGGGTGGAGCCGAGAGAGGGGGAGGAGCTGAGAGAGGGGGTGGAGCCGAGAGAGGGGGAGGAGCTGAGAGAGGGGGTGGAGCTGAGAGAGGGGGAGGAGCTGAGAGAGGGGACAATGTCCTATCTTCCACCATTTTCGGTCCCGACTTTGTAGGATGATATATTTGGTGTGTCAAAGTCATTAGTTCCGCTACATTTCCTTAGTGGTACTCGGCCCCTGCCCCTCTCTCGGCTCCTTCTCCTCTTTGGCCTGTGGGTTCCAGAAGAAGAACAATTTGTGAGGAGGGAATTCTTACACGTGCTCTCCCAGGCATTATATTATTTTTGCAAATGGAAAAAATTTGAATGTCTCAAAAAGTACTGGGGCGAGAGTAAGAGTCTCCCCCAGTACCTTGACGAGTGGGGCGAATGTCCCTGTTATCCCTGTGGAGTTGGCGTCTATGCCCACCAGACCACGAAAGCACCCACTAGACCACCCACCAAAGACCCGCCAATACATCCCACTAAACCACATACCAAGCCACCCACCAATAACGCACCAAAGCACCCACAAATACACCCACCAAAGCACCCATCAATTACCTCCCGACAAACCACCCACCAAATCAGCCCTATACCTCCACAAAAAACCCCAACAAATCACCAACCAGAATACCCACTGAACCACCCACCAAACCACCCACCAAAACACACGCTAAACCGCCCAATAAAACACCCACCAAAGCACCCACTAGACAACCCACTAGACCACCCACCAAAGATCCGCCAATACATCCCACTAAACCACATACCAAGCCACCCACCAATAACGCACCAAAGCACCCACAAATACACCCACCAAAGCACCCATCAATTACCTCCCGACAAACCACCCACCAAATCAGCCCTATACCTCCACAAAAAACCCCAACAAATCACCAACCAGAATACCCACTGAACCACCCACCAAACCACCCACCAAAACACACGCTAAACCGCCCAATAAAACACCCACCAAAGCACCCACTAGACAACCCACTAGACCACCCACCAAAGATCCGCCAATACATCCCACTAAACCACATACCAAGCCACCCACCAATAACGCACCAAAGCACCCACAAATACACCCACCAAAGCACCCATCAATTACCTCCCGACAAACCACCCACCAAATCAGCCCTAAACCTCCACAAAAAACCCCAACAAATCACCAACCAGAATACCCACTGAACCACCCACCAAACCACCCACCAAAACACACGCTAAACCGCCCAATAAAACACCCACCAAAGCACCCACTAGACAACCCACTAGACCACCCACCAAATCTTCCACCAAAACACCCACTAAGCCACCTATCAAGCCTCCTATCAAAAACCAACCACAGCACCCACAAATACAACCACCAAACCACCCACCAAAACATTCATCAAACCACACACCAAACCACACACCAACGCACCCTCCAAAGCGTATTGCAATATCCCAGAATTCCGGGAAATCTGATTAACAAGCCCCAGGCTGACTGGACATTCTTTTCCTCATAATCATGTAAAAGTACGGAGCCCCTAAAGGGACATGAAAGAAAAATATTTTAAGTCGTGCGAACGAGATACAAACTCGTGCGCACGGGATTGTAACTTGTGCGCACGACTTAATAAGTCGTTCGCAGAAGTTGATGTCTCGTGATGTCTCGTGAGTTATTAACTCGTTCCCACGACTTAGCAAGTCGTGGGAACGCGTTAATATCTCGTTCCTTCGACATATTAACTCGTGCGCACGACTTAGTAAGTCGTGAGAACGAGTTGTTATCTCGTGCGCACGACTTGTTAACTCGCTCCCACGACTTGTTAAGCCGCTCCCATGACTTGTTAAGTCGTGGGAACGAGTTAATATCTCGTGCGCACGAATTAAAATATTCTTCTTTCATGTCCCTTTAGGGGCTACGTACAACAGGGTACAATTCAAAGCGGGAAGTCACCGGCTGAATCATGCATACAAGAAGGTGTGGCGAACTCCCTCTCGAGTCGGCACCGGACGCTTGTCAGGCGTAGGCAGGATTCAACAATCGTCCAGGGAAAACCTGGATTCCTCCTTTTTATGCTGGTACCCTCAGGAGGCGGAACCCTGACGTCATCCCTTAGTCGTCGATGCCCGCAATGTAAGGCCTGGCTTTTTGGCACAGGATTTCGAAACTGTTCCGTACTTGAAAGTCACTATTCTTTGCAGAAGAAACCAACTCACAATTCGAGCACTTTCTTGTATTATTCTTTTCAACGACGTCGAAGATAATTCAACACAATGCGATAGACTGTTAGTTCAGCAGCAGCAGATAACATTTTGACAAGTTCGCCAATGTGTAGTTCTCTTAGACTCAGAACTACTGATCTCTCACTGAATGTCTTAATACAACTGCCTTGACTAAGCACAACTCGACCGTCTGTAACAGGACAGCCAACGGCCAACGGCCTTGCACTACGAACGAATTCAGAGTTAACACGATCTACATAGCCCTCTGAACTGCCCGACTTAGCTGTCAACGAACTTGACTAACTTCACAGAACTTCACTCCTATGACCACAAGCACTTCTATGTAGACTATTTCCCCAAGCCCATGGTGGGAGGAGAGGAGAGGAGACGTAGGCTAGACATCCAAGGCGGGGGGAGAGGACGGTCCTGGGACGTAGGTAGCGGTTCCTCGGGGACCTCTAAAGGTCCCCGAGGTCCCAAGTGAGGCACGGCGAAACCCTCAGCAGCAGCAAGCCCTAGTCGGCCATGGAGAAGACGGGCGCCAGCCATACCGTCACAATGGCTAATTGCAAGTTTATGCAACGAATATCACGTGGGAAACTTCTGACACCGCGGAATTATAATAGCAAGTTGTCAGCAGTCTTTGCGGTAATGCTGTTATTGCCGGGCGGCTCAGGTTATTTTTCACTCGACACAAATAATTTATTTCAATAAAAAATATTTTACCTTCCAAAATAGACAATGTGACGTTTAGCGTGAGTGATTGCGTTGGTCGGTGGTAATTGTAACCTACAATGATTAGGCCTAATAGGGAAACGCATTAGGCGGACTTTCCTTCTTATAGTTCGTACATTTCGCACCCTCATGCGTAGGCCTATGGGCCTGGATGGTGTCAGGGCGAGCAGATGGAACCACAAGGTCATTGTGCGTGTACTGGATAGCTCTGAAGTTCATACGTTGAAATTAAAATGCTAAAATATACTTGAAATGAGTACTAATAATTCATATAAATAAATAAATTTCTGGCTGAAATAGGCCTACGTCAGCTGTTGGGCCTAATTAATACAATGCAACGCGGCATTTATAACGCGCTTTAACACGACAAGTCGTGCACTACACGAACGCGCGCACACGTCTCGACGACGCATCTGCAGTTGTAATGCGGAGCAATTAATTGTGCGTGGACTTGCTCAAGGTCCCTACACAGTGACGCCTCGGACGAGAGTCGAAGCAGCTCACTCAGCGCACACTGAGTGTTAATGGCCGACCGCTCTGACCAATCGGCCCCCATACCACACACTTTGTAGACTAATAATGCTGAAGATGGCACGTTTAGTAGACTATGTAGCATTAACATGACATAACATGTTTTATAGTGTTTCAGAAGATCTTCCATCAGCTGGAACAGCCTCCCGGCCTCGCCTTTCCTCTTCGGAAGGAGCTGCTCTCTATCTCCTCTGCTGCCTTCCGCATTACTGAACGTCCTTTTGCAATATTATAGCGCTTGAAGACTCTCCTTTTTTCTCTTTAGCTTTGTGTCGTGTCACGAGCGCCTCTGATTCGAGTGGTGCTATATATAAGTGGGTGCGATATATAAGTGCTCCATTAGCCTACATTACATTCAGCCTTTGAGAGGAATGAGCTGCCAAGTGACTTTCCATTGAAGCCTGAATCCAGTTTAAGATAATTCTTTTGGTCTGACTACTAAGGGGTCATTGCATAATTACGTAACACTCGAGTGTGGGTGGGTAGTGGGTACTACAAAACGTTACGAGGGTGGGTGGTTGGGTCGGTAAGCTGAACGTTACGTACAATACAATACAACTTGGCATTTATAAAGCGCTTTGACAAGATGACAAGACAAGTCTTGCACAAAAGCGCTGTGCTGCATTCTTAGTCATAGATCAGGGAGAATAAGTTGGTCTTCAGAGTTAGAAAAACGGATAGGCATTAAGCGGACAGTTGCTTAGTTAATACTGGGTCAATTTAACAATAATTTTTTTACTTTACTCTTCTACCTCTGCAAAGACCTCTGTTTCATCTCTATTTTCTTTGAAAGAGGCCGTTTTATGTTAGACAAAGTCGGCAGCTACAGATAAGTCAACACTTGAAGATTGGAGTTGAATTGATTCAATATATACATACATAATGTCTGGTAATAATAACAAGCATCTAACTTCAAGCCTTCAACTGCTCTTTCAACATTTTGCCCCATCAACATTCCCTAGCATATTATACCAGTGCATCTAATTGATCACTGATATTACGGAAAGCAACAATACGGCAAGCCCATCTAATATCACTGATCTGCTGGTATTGCCTTGCCGGATCCCTAGGATGTAACTCACTATGTGCTTCAACTCATTGCTTATGCACAAGAGAACTTGATGCAGAAGCGTATCACCTTCATTTATAAGTACTGCAAAAACCTCTAACTTCTGGAATAGATTCATTAACTGAAATTACATTCAATTAAAGTGAGTGGCAATGGAAATAAATGGCCAGTGCCCTCCAACTGCTTTCCAACTGCTGGACACTCTTATTAACACTGCTCATTTCACTTGTACCATTATAACCTTGACCAACTAAACCTGAACCTATGTTTGCCCACAAATGACTTAAGAGCATCTAAAATAAGCCATAACAATTACTTGCATCTAATCCGATTGCTGGTTTGAAATTTAGAAAATATTCATTCACTTTCTTGTTGGCAAAAATCGTATTACAAAGGTCAATTTAATAGCTCTTCCTGCGACTAATATCCTTTATCCCATCAAATAGAATTGAAAACTATATAGATTCCTTGACCTCTTCTATTAGGCCTACCTGATCTCTGACCATATCAATCACTAAAAATTATAAGCAACTAATTAGTGATCCTACTAGAATGTTCAGAATTTTTTCAGATTTCGTTATGCAAGGGAGTACTTTGTGCCTTTGAGAATGCCCCGAAAAATTAATTCTGAATTTCATCATGCATCCAACCTTAGCAAGTAAATATGAAATCTAAATGACACCATATTTCACAACACATTTGGAAAAAATCTGAGGGGGCCAGTGGGGTGCCACAAGCTCAGTTGGGGGGGGGGCCCTTCTGGCCCTCTTGTGGAGCCGCCACTGGCCACGTGACGCCAGTTATAATTATCTGGCTCAATAATCGTTGATAACGCATAAAATTAGAAGATCGTCATCAACACGAAAGACCCTAAGCGTTTGTGGGCCACTTTCGACGCCCTTCTTGGCCGGTGGCAGGCTGACATACAGACTGATGCTCCATCTTTCACAGCTAATGACTTTCTGGCTTCCTTCACCGCTAAGGTTGCCGGCATTCAATAAGACACCGCTGACTCGACCCCACCGGTTTTCCACCAAATTGACTGCAGACTTTTTGCCATGGTTCCCATTACCAGTGCTGAGCTACGCCGTATCATCCTGACCTCTCCACCAAAATCCTGTGAACTTGACCCTCTCCCGACTAGTCCTGCGTTCTGCTGCACGTCTTGTTGGACGCACTCCTAAATTCGGTCAAGTATCCGGCAATATGCTGGATGTGCTCCACTGGCTCCCCTCCAGCAGCAAATCTCGTACCGTAGCATCTTAGTATGGCGGTCCTTGCTAGGTTTTGCCTCTGCCTATCTTCGCGATCTCTGTTACTCTACTTTGAGTGTACTGGGTCGCCGCTCTCTACGCTCTACTGAGTGAGGTATGCTCATTGTCCCATTTGCTCGTACAACTACTAAACAGAATCGTGCTTCTTCAGTGGTTGGCCCCTCGCTCTGGAACACGTTCCGTTGACGTTGCGGTTGTCGCCAAGGGTCCACTCAGACTCCTTTTATACGTGCCTTAAAACTGTTCTTTTTAAACGTGCTGGAGTCGGGAGCGCTCCTATATAAATCTCTGTAATGAATGAATGAATGAACATTAAACGTGAATAATGGCATAGGCCGACGTTAGATTTTGAAGTTTGAGATACCGCTTTGGAAAGCGACTCATACATGAATCATATAATTCTTGTACTAGTGTGGGAATCGTATAGACGCCCCGGGCTAGGACTGCCATCACTCAACATCCTTTTGCAATGTTATTATTGGTTCCTCGTGGAACAACCCTCCACCACAAACATCATATAGGCCTCTTTGTATCGGCTGGTATTCTTTTCACTTCTGTAACCTGCCTAAAATCCTTTTGTTTCCTCAGAGTGCTCATGGTGCAGAATAGTTACTACTTACTTCTGCTGGAGGTATTGTATTTGAGTATTTATAAAGAGCCTTTAGTAAGGTAAACCGTTCAGAAGTACTGCCAGTGCGCACGGCCCTGCGAAAAGAAAGCACGTTTTGAAAAAAGCAAAGTTGGATGAAAGACTGCCAGATAGAAATTTAGAGTGAACAGAAAGAGCGACCAATTGAAGCAAAAGATCGAAACTGAGTCATACCGTTCTAGTTCGAGGTACCAAGATGTCAAGTTTATTGAACGAGCGAAGTTGACGGAAGGAGGAAGCTAAATGAGGCCAAATATTACGTCAACCAGGTATCTCATAGAAAGACCCTGCTGACCCTTGAAGATTAGAATAATAATTTTAAATTGTATGAGAGCATGGAGAAGGAGCCAGTGAAGTTCATCAAACATAAAGGTAGAGATGCGAGAGAAACGAGGAAAGTGAACTATCAGTTTAGCAGCTGTCTCAAGTATGAACTGAAGAGGAGAGAGAGAGAGACGAACCTTTGGAATTGCTGCTTTGTAGGTATTCAAATGCAAAATAATACAATACTTAAAGTAACATCGTCAGTTTTAAGTAAAAAAACTGCATAAGACATGATAATGTGGAATATTTAAATAAAATGTAATTGTAGAGACAACTCACATTTATGGCATTAAAATGAAAATAATTAATATAAAAACTGTATCTTTTAAGAATGCATATTAAAGGTATGGCAACAAGAATGGCAAATGTGGACTAGCAAAACTTAAGTGCAAATGAATACTTTCTTGACCTGAATAATTATGTGAGTAGAGTGATGGAGTATTTTAATTTCTCTTCTCATTGTGTGCATGATAGAGAAGTTTCAGCATTCTAATTTACTAGGCAAACCTGATTTTCAGCAGTTGGCAAAAGACAACACGTAGCTTGCTCAAAATGTATTTGTGCTTTATATCTGCTGCTTTACACATGTCACTTGTCCAGTAGAGCCTTTAACGCTCATACTCATGCCATTTTGTCTTTAAATTAACAACACACTGTATATGGGGTTAGTTTATACAAGTGTTACTAATGTGCTGAAAGTTATCGTATTGTTAGGACTTTGCAATTTGTTGCCTAAGTTGCCAATTTTGGTCCCTATCGCATAATATGTTAGTTTGAAATATAAATACCCTATAGTTTTGCTACAGCAGTATAAATTACTGCATAAAAGCATTACTTGTCATGCAAATAAATATTCTAATTGCACAATGTCGCCTTTTAAACAAGATGCATGTGACATCAAGCATATGTTGAGGTCTTCAACATTGCTTTCACATGTTGAACGATCAAAGAGGCTCGAACTTGCACACACAGTGCTGCAAGGCGTGCGTTCCTACTACTCGGTAACCGAATCAAACATTCACATTGGTGCATAGATTGATGTGCTGGAGCATATATCTAGCTCATTAGAGGTCTGTATAGCCAGTGTTAGGCTGAACTTCATATCTGTTGGCTTCAGTTGCCTGATGATATAGAGGGTGCAGATCTGTCTGAAGAGGTCGCAATCTGTAACTGATGGATGGAGAAATTGGATGGTTAGTAGTTCCTCGTAGTTGCCATGAATTCAGATTTAACGGATGCCGTGCTGCTTGGTTTATTCCGCTTTGTCTAGCAGAAATCTGCGAGTGATAGTTAGGTCTACTCGTATGGTGCATTTCTAGAACAGAACATAGCAGAATGACACTGGCCATAATGTTATTGTGCTTCCTCTCAAGATAATCAATACATTTTAATGATGATGCTTACCACCACCAGCAAGAATAACAGCAATGATAATAATAAAAAAACATAATAATAAGCATATAGTAACTACAATTACTATTATCTAAACTAGCTGTTAACCCGTGAAAAATCATGGGTAATACATAATTTTAACGTTGCTAGAGTAGTGGTTAAGACACAGAGCTAAAATACACATAAATTTAACGAAACGGTCAACACGAATAATAAGCCTCCCTAAACCTAGGTCAAGTTCGCTGCAATCAATACTAAAATGCGCCAAAAATACTCATTACCTGTTAAGATTCCATTTCATTTTAAAAACTGCAAATATACTTACATTACACGATGTATTTCATTTTTAAAACTGCAAATATACTGACAAATATGCCAGTAAAGGTTTTTGGAAACTTGAATCGGACATTTTATATTCAGTAAGGTTTATGGAAGATCTACTGAAAAGGTTACTGCACCCGGTGCTGCAGTTAGTCTATATTTAAATTAACAGACTGACAGACATATTAGGTAACTATTAGATTAGGATGGGAAAACTAAATTTTTACATGCAATAATGCATTTATGTCATAATTGTACTAACAAATAAACCCGAGGTTCCAAATCTTTTCTATGCTCCACACCCCTGATAAATGTTTGACTGATGTTTGCACCCCCTACAAAAGTATTATCACATTTGAAGATGCATACAAAAAATTGTTACTTTTTGAATTACTTTTTGAACCACTACTGAAGGTTGTGCTTACAAGCGTTAGGCTTAAAGGCTTACAATATAACACGGAAATAAACTTTTGATCTCACGGTCTTAACCCTGTGAGTGGGGTCAAAAACCACTCCAGTCTCACTTTGAATGTATGCTGCTCAAAAACTGTTCATGCAATTCTATTTGAAATTTTTTGACTTTCAAGATGTACCTATTCACTACACAAGGTTCATTAAAAAATTTTGCTATTGATCACCAGGGAGCGATGCCAATCAATTATAGCATTGAGTACTAGTGGGACCATTTTTGACCCCAATAATTTTAGCAATAATTTCATTGATTATCTTAAGAAATAAATAATATCTCTGAATTATATATAGGCCCCCTAGTTGGTCTACAATCATGAAGTCGAGGTTCAGATCCCTGCCAGGGCACAAATTTGGTTGGAAATGTCTATTGGAACATGCACCTCCTAGCCGACTCCGCTATTATGAGAAGTTCTTAACATGAAAGACTTGCGTTAAGCTGCTCTCTTGGCTGGTGAAAGACTGTGGCGATCATTTTTTGCAGTCTGAGTTTGCCAAAAATCGTATCCCGAGAATCCAATTTAGGAATCAAAACTTGCCCCGTTGACTATGAACCCCGGATATTGAATTGGACGAAAAACTCACTCATTTGGAAAATGGCATTACTAAATTAGTTTCTGCTATTGATTGAAGTGTGTCAACCAAGTGATCTCACAATAAACAAGCGTTAGGCCAACACTGACCTAACCCTTCAAGTGGGATGCTCTGCAAGTAAGTGATGAATGAGTTTCCACCTTTGTATTCATAGACCATGGGAAATACCTTCATAGCAATCTCAAGGTTAGCTCAAGTACTGCTCTTTCATCTAAATCTCATCATTTTTAACCAATTAAGAATCTGCCTGTGTAATTTTGAGATTTGCCTTGTTATCACCAGTCAAATGTACTTAACCACATTATAGTTGTTTGTAGTTATTGATTAAACATGAAACCCTACTCCAAACTCTGGCGTATTAAGTAAGTATTTGTGAAGGCGCTAGAGAAATGTCTGTATACATGCATATAAAATAATAGATCTAGATAACTTATATGTTGACATGAATCTTGCGGCGGCAAGTTAAAGTCGAAATTTATTCGGCATCCAGCCCATGCGCTGTTGCAATGACCAAGTTACAAGCCTCATAGGCTTCTGGACGACTTAGGGCAGAGAATGTGATTCACAATGCACCTAGTCCAACCCATATGCCACTTGAAATGTGGACAGTCCTTTGAGCGCTTTCCAGCTATTTATCATAAATTCGGTTATGCAAGAAATAGCGATATGGACAAATTAAGAACATAGTCAGGTATATATGTTGACAGCTGGAAGGATGTAGCTGATAAGGAACTACAATGCTTCCTGGGGTACTCTACTTCTTGTCAGACGTATACCTCTGTAAAGCGTAAACACTATGTGTAATGCCACACATTGCTTATATACGTTCTGAACATCAAACACTTGTGAACACTTTCAATACAAAACTGCAGCTATTGCATTAAAGTTTATTAATTCTAAGAGCAAATACATGCTCTCATTACTTTTCTAATGTTTGTATTCTTTACAATGAATAAAATTGCAAAAAACAAAAAGCTTACTAAAACATTTGTGTTGGGGTCATTTTTGACCCAAGTGGTACTCAGTGTATCAAAAAATTCCGGTAATCTGAAGGTTAACTCTACTTATCCTATGATGGCTCAATTTATAACAAAATTATTATTATCAATACATTCCTATAATTTATACTTCCCTCTTTGTCGCACCTCGAAATGCATGTTGCACCTTTTGGGGTGCATTCACCCCAGTTTGGGAACCCATAAAACAAACAAGTATTGTAGTATCTCTGAGAATGAAACAATATGGAAGTTGTTATGGAATGACAAACATTATTATTGTTCTTACCAAAAGTACAAATGATCCCTCAGGGTTACAAAATATTAGGGGAACATTGTCTGCTGCTGATTTTATCAGTCCAGAAGTGTTGTGAAACAGGGACTGCATTGAAGCCCTGGATGGTAAAGACAAGCTCTGATGGAGGAATGATTATTTTTGCAAGGTGATCACCAATGAAGGTGATAAGTGCCTGTTTGATTTATTGATCCGAAAGTATAAAAGGCAAAGGCACTATGCTGTACGAAGACAAAATGGCAGTTTAATTAGATATTTTTCTTTCAACTGCTATGTTGGAGGCAGTGCCCACAGTCATGGCTCATTTGGTGTGATACAATTCTTCTAGGGTGCCCATAATAGTGGTATTTTATTTAATGCATTTGACACTCTTCCTTGATATCAGAGCTATCTAAAGCATTTCTTCAGACACAACAAAATCAAGTTGACTCCTTTGTAGAAGAAAAGCAGGCTTTGGTGATGCACACCAAGTGACTTCATTCATGCATTCATTTTAACATTTATATAGCGCCCCTCAAGAAATCTACTCGGCGGTGTTCCATAGCCCAACCACGGCAATACAAATCGGTCTTAACCCCTTTAGCGGCAAACCCGATTATATTCGTCTTTAACACTAATCATCAGACAGCAAACCCGATTATAATCGTCCAATTGATTATACATACATACAGACATAAATACATACGTACGTACATATATACATGCATACATACATAGGTATACACACATATACATACATATGTATACATACACGTGTATATATATATATATATATATATATATATATATATATATATATATATATATATATAGGCCTACATAAATTATATACACATATATTTATATATACATAAACTACATATATACACATATATATACATATATATACCTATACATATATATATATACATGTATACATATACATACATATATACATACATTATATATACATATATACACATCTATACATGCATACATACATATACATAAATGTATATACATACATATACATATATATATACATATATATGCATTTATACATACGTTGTATGTATATGCATATATATACATATCTATACACATATATATATATATATACATATTATTGGGATCACATGCATAACCTGCCCTATAGTTTACCGTGGTGGCCTATACCTGTGCTTGTATGAAGGTAGGGTGGTCTCATTGGACATCCTTTTCTTTGGATCTCTCTTTCTCCTGCTCTGTGCAATGGAAGGTAAAGTTTAAATAGGAGTGTCTTAAACTAGGAGTGTCCTTCTCTACAAATAGAAGGAACACATTATTCTAAGGGAGTTCTGACAGTCATTCTTGTTTTGGAAGGTCGTAAGCATTCAGCCCGTTGCTGATTTTCTGCATGTGACTGTCTGAATCTCAGTTGTTAGTGGTTAAGCTAGAAAGGGACAATCCCTGTTTAATGCACACCGTTCTCTCGCGGTTCCGTTTCCTTCGAGGACAAACGTGTTGATGTTGTGCCTGCCTTGTCTGCGTATCGACTGTCAGCAGTTTCTTGACTTCCGTGTCGTTTTGCTGTCTTTTTGGCTGATGAAGGTTATGTATAACTTGTGTATAAATGATTAAATTGATATTTTTATCATATCCCTAGAGCCTTAATCATTTTCTCAGTTATAGCATTCAACAATATATACACATATATATACATACATATATATATACATATTTGCATATATACACGGATTTATATATACATATATACATACATACCTCTATCCATATATACATATGTACATACATATATACTTATAAACATACACATATACATACATACATAGATATGCAGATATAAAATTTGTTTGCCATATAAGGGTAGGTAAAAATTTTACTGGACACTAAAGGGGTTAAGCAATTTGTAAAACAAAGGTGCATCACTAATAGACAGCAGTCACATCTCTGAGGGGAGTGCGTTATAGACGTGGGAAAGCCAACAACTGAGAAGGTGCGGCGCTGCTTGGTCGAGGTGCTGAGCCAAGAAAGCATCACCAGACCAATGCGGCTATTCTATAGCTGAAGCGTTGTGAGATGGAAAACCAGTGCAAAGAATCATGCATGTAGTATGAGATGGAAGTATATTTAAACAAGCGTCCAATGAAGCAGAGCGAAGAGACGGTTGACCAGAATAGAGCAGCAATGGTCAAGTCGGATGGTGACACGGCATGGACTAGAGTAGTGGCAGCGTCGTGAGATAGGAGACGAGAAACAGTACACAGTTGGCAAAATTGATAGCAACAACTACGGGTAAGCCAATTGATATGTGATGAAAAGCTAAGTTTTTGGTCTAGAATAATCCCTGAGTCTTAGACAAAGTCAAGAAGGGTGCATACAAATTTCAGCCACTAGGCACCGATCAACACCCACCAATTTGTATTCGATCACCCAGCTAGATGAGATTATTTAATAAGCAACATAATTTAATACGGCATATTTGATAGTTGGGCCATTACTGCCTGCATTGAAGCCAAATGACACAAATTATAGCTTAATGTATCGAACATAAGAGATTAATTGGCTGTTTTCAAAATCTGATTAAAATTTAATTATCATTAATTTTTATTGCAAGTTTCTAGAGGAACACATTTTCCCAGTCAACATGTATATGCTAACTTTGTAAATATATTGAAGCATATATAGTTCCATGACTTTGTCTTACATCCCAATTGACTACAGGAGTGAAGGGCATTGAGAAACTCAGCTGCAAAAACAGAATTATGAGGGATATTGCCTAACTATTGCAAAGAAGCCTGTGATGCATCATACTTTACCATCAAATGGTGTTCGTGATGAGAAACTGGTCACAATTTTCTGTGCTGTTCTTGATCGGTACTGACGAGAGTTGTTGCCAATTTCACTGTGGCCAGGTTGTTGCAGATGTCCAACTGTAAGGGATCGTCTCCTCTGCATGCCATTGGGTTCTGCCATCGCTGGCATTCCTATGATATTTCTGTCACTTATTGTTGATTTTGCAGCAGGTTTATATGGTTCGTCTCTTTCGCCTACTATCCATGCATCAGAATTAGCCCTTCTTCTAGCAAATAGTCTTCCTCCTTTGCCTTCATTTGCTAAAAGTGTTTTTAACGAGTTACTATTTGCATTCACTGGCCATGGTTGACCGATGGATCTGTTTGGTTCATGTGCACTGTGGTGCCACACAGGATCATAGATTTCTTCAGGCTTTGTCAGTTGCTGAATGTTGTCAAAACCCAAAGTAGAAGTAATTTGGGATTTAGATGAACTGCACATACGTGCATCGTAATTCACTGATTTCACATCACTGTAGTGTACGTCGTTTAAATGTGCATGTACCACAGATGGACTATGTACTTCATCTTCATTTGAATGAAGATTAATCAGCTTTGGCAAAGCTCTACTTGTGCCATGTATCGACTCTGGACGTGCCTCATGTAACATTGGGGTAGAGTGAGGGCTGTATGGCCCGAGTAATGGATGATAATCAGCTGCAGGTGAGAATGGACGAAGAGCAGATGCTTGCTGAAAGTTTCTTGTCTCCCACTTCTTGGATGATGCCCTTAGTTGTTCAGTGGGTGTAGCAGACTGAATATGTCTGTTTAACGACCAATTATCCACATTATGAGGAAGTGTCACTCTCGGGCAAGACTCTTGTGACAGGTTGACTGATGATGACAAGCAGACATTGCCTATACCTGGTGATGATACTTGAGGTAGCTGAATTGATTTGCTTGGAGATTTGGAAACTGCTTGGTTAAAATCAGTTACTGGATCCTTGATAGCTCCTCCATTAGCCCATTGGAATACTGTTCCATCAAACTTTTTGCGGTTGTCTTCACTTGGTTTCCATTGGTTGAATTCTTCAGGCTGTTGAAAGTGTCCCCTGTTGTTGTTCTCCACAACAGAGCTGGGTGTTGGTATTCCTGAACCTATGTACATGTGATAGCAACTTATGCTGTTACTTCGTCGTTTTGGAAGTTTCACTGAGGAGTTTTCTCCAAATTGTCCAGATTCTGCATCATAGAATCTTGCTTGATCCACTGGTTTAAACACAATGTTTTGTTCTACTCGATATCTATTTCTCAAGTGATTATTGTTATTTATTAGTTCTTGTTTTAATAAAATATTTTGGCTTATGTTCTCAACTCTGTCATCAATGAACCTGTCTGATATGTTCAGAGATGATGACATATCGAAATTACCGGTAGGCGTTGGTTTTGACTGGGAAATGATCTTCTCATTTGCCCTATCTGTAGTCACGCTGCCTGGAAGTTCAATCCACCGGCTTTGTTGTTCTGCATCATTTAATTGATATTTCTGGCTTGAAATGTAATCCAAATTTGTGCTTTTTAATTCGCTAATCGGTTTATCACTTAGCTGGAAATCTTTGTTGCTTGCAGATGTTTTGCTCATTTTTAATTGAGCCATTGTGGTCATATCATTGTTTGCTTTAGTTTTTGCTTTAGTCCATGTCTGGTGAACCGGATCGTCTGTCAATCCATTAGGAGCCGAGTCAGTCAGCGTGTGCTCTATAGTCTGTGAAACTGACAGTGTGTCATTTCTTCTTTCCACCATCCTTGGTCGGGTGTTTGGTGGAGGCTGAAGCCAAGAAGAAGGAGATGCATTCAGATGACTGAGGCTGTTGGTGAGTTTGCTTTTCCAAACAGGAGTGCCTACAGGTTGTTCTAATTGTTTCTTGGTAATGACAGATTGAACTTCGTTGTCTGTTAGCTCAACAATTTGCGAATCTAAAGATTGAAGAGATGCCTTTATATCATCTTCACAAAGGTTCTCGCCTCTGTCAATGAATGGACATTATACACATGTGACAATTTCAATTGCAAATAAATGTAATATAACGCAAATGTTAATCAAACATTTAACCTAAGGAGGTCTCATACATAACTATTTACTCATTTCTTAGAAGGACTTCAAATTGCACTGAAGGGGTTGAATAGATTGATCCATTGACAAATGTACGACTTGGATAAATATTTTGCTCTGACAACAACAAAGTCAAAGACTTATTTGTAAAAGCATTTGTTTTATGAGACCTTTAGCTTACTTAACCCTTTAATGACCAGTGCATAGTAAAACGTAAGGCATAATCAATAATGCTGGTAGTTAAAGGGTTAAATAGCACTTAAAAGAAAAATTACATTAACTTTAAAACTCGTCAGCTATTAACGGTTATTTATTATACCCTCTTAGCATCATTCAGGTAATAGCAGATCATATTATTATCAGGGCTGGTAATGATAAATTTAATTTTAATAGGTAACTTTTGAAGAATTAACGATTAATTAATACTTAATTTCGATTAAATCACAAAAACTTTTAAAGTTACATTTGTCAGACAAATTAATAACACTTCAATTAAAATTCTCAGTTTCTGAAATTTTAGTCACAAACAGGAAATAACATAGGCGGTTTTCTTGCCCATATTGATGGTATGCAAAAGATTTGTCACAATGAAAGCAATAAACGTTATCAGCATTTTCAATACTTCCATTAACCAACAATTTAAATCAAAAATTTTCAAGTAATCGACCTGATATATGTTTATATTTGATAGATCGATTACTATCCGCCGCGGTATTGCAATGTTTACCTGTTTTATTGTTGCTTCTAGACTTCTGATACATGTTAGTGATGGGTAGAAAAATCAAAGCGATTAATCGTTAAAAAAAAATTTAATAATCAAAATAAATTAACGATTAATCAATTAATTAGTCGGTAATTTCCGCAGCCCTAATTATTATGTATTAAAAGAAATCATAATTTTATGATATCACTGGTTGTTTACCCGGGTAAGGGGCCGTCCATAAAGTACGTATGCCAAAAACTTGACTTTTTGGACCCCCCCCTCCCCCCTGTTGCAAGGTGTACGTTTGACACCCCCCCGAAAGTACGTACGCTTTTGCAACCACCCCCCCTCGACTTAAATTAAATGTTTATTTGAGTAGTTAATGTGCTTAATTTTTAATAAGTGTGCTAATGGCTAATGTGTATTATGCACATTATCATTAAATTTATTAATTTACTGTATAAAACTTTGTTCATTTTATGCTACTAGATCATATATTAGTTCAAAATAAAATTTAAGAAATTTTGTTAACATTATAAAAGAGAATGTTGGTAATAATTAGACCGGACAACAGATACGACGTATTTCACATCATAACTTTTTATCTCTGCGTACGTACTTCTTTTGAGCGACCCCCCTCCCCCCCATACGCAAACATACGCTTTTCCTGGACCCCCCTCCCCCCTCTGAGCGTACGTACTTTATGGACGGCCCCTAACCATCAATAAGGGCGCCCACAGAAGGGTGACCATCAAGAGAGCGCCAAACACAAGGGCATGCCTAATAAGGGTCACTGACTTTAAAGGTCAAACGAACGTACCCATTGGCAGCATGTACATTGGTCTAAAACAACCATCATTGAAGATTGTTAAGTCTAATGTACACAACATATTACACACAATCGGCTAGGCAATATTGCCCGGCCACCAGCTGGGGTACACTCTCCACTTGTTAGGTTTTAATAGGAGAAGTAGAACATAATGCTGAAATTTATCAAACGTCAGAAAGTTATGACTTGCTTTTAGTAGATGGATCTACAGTATGTACTTTTTGTAAGGAGAAAGTGATCAATGGTAAAGTCATATGGAAATGTACGGAGTATCTGCAGCAAAAGTGTCCGGCTCAATGCCACACTCTGGCCAATGCTCTTGTCAAGAGCCTGCACATACTCACGTTGCCATCAAGGTTGAAGCTCGTACGGTGGTAGCAAATATAAATGAATGAGTATCAACAACGTAGAAAGCGATACACTAGCACCATATTTACCACTAGGCCAGCAAGGCCCCAGTCTAGGTTGGATTTAATCAATTTAAATTTAAATGGAAAAAGTATATGATAGCAAGCCAGTAGTGAACTAGGGAAGAAATGTTTAATCATTGTGCTATTCTGTTATTAGCATCAAATCTCTGCCACAGACCTTTGTGCTGGTCCAAAGCTTGGATAAAGGAGGTTTGCCAGATGGGTGTTGATCCTCTGACAGTTAAAATACAAGACGAATGAAATCTGACGTCAAAGAATCAAGAAGCATAAAAATGCAGGAATGTTGCCTGGGTAAATAAGGCCCACGACACGGGTTGAAAAGTTAGCTACCGATAGAAAAAGAAGCGTAAAACTACCGACAACTTGCAAGAAGAACGATCAGTGAGCACATGAAATATCCGCACCCGTGGCATGGAAAACGTGATCTGCTGGAGGACACGATACAGGTGTGATATATTGGGAATATCTGAGGATGTATTGGACTCAGGATGGAGAGATCCAAGGGAAAGAGTCATCTGGCCTGGAGATAATGAAAGGCATGAAGCAGGAGTGGAATTCCTCCTCAGAAACAAGGTTAGAGGGGCCATTATAAGATACAAACCGGTTAACAATCGAATGATGGCACAAATTGGAGCACAGCTATTCAATATTACAATAATCCAAGTCTACACACCACGTCCGAATGTGAGGAGGAGGAAATAGAAGAATTCTACGCAAGACTAACAGAAATGGTAGAAGAGGTGCAGAGGAATGAAGCACTCATCATCAGCGGAGATTGGAATGCCAAAGTAGAGAAGGATGGGAAAGTGTAATGGGTGGATTTGGATATGGAGAACGAAATGAGCAAGGTAACAGACTATTGGAATTCACAATGGACAAGGAATTAGTGATTTGTAACACAGTTACACGAAGTCAACATGAAGGTGTCAAACGTTTCATGAAGATTGGATTCTGACCACAGTTTAGTTATAGCCAACATTAGACTGAAACATGAAAGTAAATAGGCATATACAAGGCACCCTTCGAAAAACTGCGGGATGTTACCAGATTGAATGAGAGGGGCAGCTTTGGAAAGGAACCTGGCACAGATGGAAGAAGAACAGTGTCAAGAATTCGTTCTTTTTACTGTTAAGTTATGCCCGTGTTAACTGAACAAAGGAGTTAGAGAGCAGCATCAGAACACAATAACACATCAGTTGATAGAAACTAGAGCTTGTTATAAAAGAAAGGTAGTTAATATAGGTCAAAACAGAAATTAAACAGAAAATGGCTGTCAACATGTAATGAAAAGTTAGCTCTACTCGATGGCCGTTCCCTTCTCTCTCCCCCCCCCCCCAACAACGTGTCTAGAACTCACAACTGGGCATTGTCCGGCTTTAGAGTGTCCTCATTCTTTCATCCATTCACCTTCCGACTTCTGTCGAATTTCTCGACTGAGGAAGTGACGACCTTGCGTCACCAGTGTCAACCTTCCCGGCTGAGGAAGCGATGACCTTGCTTCACCAGTCTCGACCTCTGCGGTTGAAGACGCGACGTACTTGCGACACCCGTGTCGATCTCGGATCGCAGATGGAAAACTCAGAAAAGCCTCCTCTTCATCCTTCGTGTCGCTTTTATCCTCTTTCGACTTTGACCCCTGACCTGACCATCCCTTGGGACCCAACGGACATCGACGACCATCGATACATTAATTAACTGAGAAGTTTATATACACATACGTGTCAATGCCGTGTTTTTCCACTAAATATACATAGACTATGCAGTTGAAGGAACGACTCCAGAAGAAGAGAAATTAAGAACACAAGGATTACACAAGGGACATTACAGATGGTTCAGGAAAAGAGGCATCTAAAGCTTATATTAAACATTTCAAACACGGCACAGCAAAACTACAAGAAAAAATGCAATGAAGTTTCGAAAAGCACCAGTAGAGGATAAAGCGAACTGGGTAGAGCAGCAGTGCAAGGACATAGAGAATCATTGTCGAGAAGGCAAAGGCAGAGTGGTCTATGAAATTATAAGGAATATAAGCAGAAAATGGCAGCCAAGATTAACAACAGTAAAAGATGACAATGGCAAAGTGCTAATGGGAAAGAAGGATATTGTGCAAAGATGGACAACATACGGCAGTGAATCATACACACAGGTGATAAACGAGCAAAGAGATATCACCCGGAAACTAACAGCAATGGAGATATAATGGAGGAAGAGGTCAGAGAAGCTATCAGAAGATTGAAGAATAATAAAAGGTGTGGCAGACAGATATCACAAGCACATGTTGGCAAATGTGCAGCAGGTGTTTCGTCGACATGCTCCTGGTGACTGAGAGGGAAACTTTCCTTGGGGGTCCTGAGACAAGTTTTTGGCCCTGGAGACCAGGAAGAGGGTGGCCGCGGGGTTCACCAATCCCTCTACTGGGTGTCCCAGGTGTTCCCCAAGCCAACAGTGAACGTTTCAAGTCAATAGCTGTAAAACTGTGCAAATGCAAAGCAGCGGCACACACATAGAATCTTCTCTTTATTTATATAGATATGGAGCGGGCAATGGACAGAGTCAAAAGTGAGGAAAAAGGAGTTTATACTTATGCGATAAGGATTCTCGCCAACAACTGACACATGGCATGGATGTTCATTGTCTTTGGGTAGAGCTGTACCAATATCACTTTTTGCCGATTTTTACAGAGTATTGCCGATTATTGAAATTGTCAATACCGATTAAAGTAGCTGATACCAATTATTTCATTGTGTTTCCCAAGATGTCTGGTTCCATAAGATTGGCCTACTGCTACTGCCTACTATTGTAGCACATATGATGTTTGCTTCTTGTGTCAGCCATAATAATGGTTGGTGGTTTACTTTCAAAATTATAAATATGCAAAAAATCCCTATTATGCAATAATGCATAAAATAAACAATTATACCTTGATGTCACGGCTTCTTTATTTCATTCGGAACAAGGATGATATGTGTCAACAATTACATATAGGCCTGTACATAGTATATCATAGTCACCGATTGAAGAATTGTCTTCATTGCCTTCGAACATTATTCCACGGTTTATAGGGGCTCAACACCTACTGGGTGGTCAGAAGTAGCCATGCCCGACTTCAACCCGAGTACGCTATGGAAACAGATTATGAGAGGCAGCTAGCAAGTGCCGCGGTCCAGGCGCAAGGCTTGTGGAAGGAGGCGTGCATAGGATGTGACGATACTTTCAATGGTGAGGAGGGAGAAAGAACACTGGAAATACGCAGTGACGGTGAGGCGACAAGCCTTTCATCGGGCGCTGCGATGGAGAGGCGGAGGGATAGGGAAATTTTGAATTTATAAGCTTGAGAAAATAATGATGGAGTCGTCATTTTGCTTATAAAAACTGAAAATAATATCATAAAATAAAAAATGTAATTTTTAATATCGGCGCCGATTATCATTGCTGATAATCGGCCCTATTAATCAGCCAACCGAATAATCGGTACAGCTCTATCTTTAGGCCAAGTTGCGACGAAAGGGTAGAGCGATGACAGTCAACAGTGATTCGCAGACCGGGTAAGATGTCAACAAGTAGTCCCTCAATGATGGCCGATGACTACTTGTTAACACACGTTCGGACATTCGTTTAAGCAAAAAGAAGGATGCAGAAAAGGCATTCGTCATGTGTAGGTCGGTAGATTGAATGGTTTTTGATAGCCACCCATGACTATCGGTCGAAGTGACCGTAGTGGCCTCGTCAGCCACTCTCGACTGAGACGAAGGCGCTCAGCTACAGGGGCGTACACGGCCTGCGAGGCTGAAAATCGATCGCATGCATACATCCAGTCACATTGCCCAGGCAACTTGCAAAAAACCCTCTTAAACACACAAATCTTTGGCAAAGCCAATGAATAGCCCGTACGCAAAGCAAACGTTGAACATGTGGGACTAGAGTTACTGAGCAAATTCTGCATATAGATAAAAATATTCATAAAAATGATGAAGCTGTCTATCATTTTACAACTGCATCATTCGATCACGTGTGTGGAAGTGTGGGAAGGGAAGAGAACCACTATACTTCACCATCTTAGAACGGGCAAGCATTTATTTATTATTATAGCAGGGTAATGTACTTTTTTCAGAATATAATAAATTATAAAATATGCCCCATACAAGTTCTGGACAGGGCAAAGATTCTGGCAGCCTTGTGCCAGGACGACAAGCTCAGAAAAGATCTGCTGCCAGGGCATTTGCCCTCTCTTGTCCTGCAGTAGCGACACTAGAGCTGTACCTATTAATCGGGCAGATTATAGAGATATCTGCGATATGATATTGGATATCGGTAAGCTAAGATAATCGGTGCCAATATTAAAACTTTTTTTTTTCATTTTATAATATTATTATCAGTCTTTAAAAGCAAACTGACGTCAGCAACATCATTTGGTCTGTGAAGGACAGCATTCCGTTTCCTTCCCAACTCAGGCTTCTATTTCAGACCACCCACTAAGCATTTTGCTAGACTGCTAGTACCGTGGAAAAGTGTCTACAGCTGTAATGCAGAGTGAGTCATAGTGCCTGCTCAATTACCCTGGGCACAATCATATCATTTTAGACCAAATTGGCAGGTCGTAAAAGTGGCCGGTCTGGGGAGGGAATGGCATCATTGGCATATTAGAAGAAGGCATCTAGTTACATAGAGTATCTTTCCTCTCCTCCGTCATGCAAGGTCGACAGTGGGCGGTGTGCCTAATCTGTATTGGCTGCCTAGGATTAATCCCCAATTACATGTATACGTCTCCTACGGAGCAAGTGTTTTGCTTGAATCACAACAATAGGCAGTAGCAGTAGGGCTATCTTTTAGAACCCGACATCTTGGGAAACACAATGAAATAATCGGCTAAATAATCGGCTAAATAATCGGGTATCAGCAAATGAATAATTGGCAATAATCGGTATCGTCATAATCGGCAAAAAGCGATACATCGGTACAGCTCTAAGCAACACCCCTGACTTTCCTGGTGGTCTAAATGGTGTTTGAGTCATTTAGAATCAGAAGTGTTTACTTCCTGTCAAAACCACTTGTTAATCAAACTTAACTTATGCTTTAAGGACACATTTTGTTTTTTGCAGTTTTACAAATGGTACTGGACAATTAAAACTCAGTATTCTGTGGTTGGTCAGAAATTGTACCATGTTCATAGTTTGCCATTTTATGCAGGACACCAAGTGAATGCCTAATCTTTGTGACGTTAAGAAAATGGTTGCAACTGTGGCAACTGTATTGGAAAGGAACTTACCGAAGTATGTGCAAGGTTAGTTCAGGGTCATCATATTCCATCAACTTTGTTGTCGAATGATGAGAGAGTCCAGTACAGCAGCTGAAACCGTTAATGGCAAGCACCAAATCTGCTTCCAGTAGACCTGCCCTGTATGCTTTGCCATTTATTCGAATCTAAATAAAAATGTTGTCATCAGCTAGTAGTGTAGCAAAGGGGCTTTGATAGATAATTTCACAAAAATCATCAAATTTGACAGGTTGTGTACATAACCCTAGGAAGTTGATTAAAAGTATTTGGCCATGGGTCTCACTTTCTCAGTCCAATCATGTATGGCATGTCTTGAACATAAAAGAACACATCCTCAGATATTCCCAATATATCACACCTGTATCGTGTCCTCCAGCAGATCACGTTTTCCATGCCACGGGTGCGGACATTCCATGTGCCCACTGATAGTTCTTCTTGCAAGTTCTCGGGGTAGTTTTACGCTTCTTTTTCTATCGGTAGCTAACTTTTCAACCCGTGTCGTGGGCCTTATTTATCCAGGCAACATCTCTGCCGGTATTTTTGATGTTAGACTGAAAAGATGGAATTGACAGAGTGGACAAGACATATGTTTCAAAAGGACTAACAATTTTATTGACAGGGAGATGGTTGAAAGGTAACAAGCTGGCATGAAGATCAGAAGGATACGTGCTAGCCTAGCATTCTTGGCTATCCAGATCAGATCAACAGATTCCTTGAGTTCAAATAAAACAGTAGGCCTAAGCTTATAAAATACTGTTGCCAGCGTGCCCCTGCATTTAACAAGAACAACAGCAATAATAGTAATAATGATCTAACAATATAAATGGAGAGAGAAATATAATGAAATCAACCAGTTTTTACGTTATTAGAACCTCATTTTGTTTCGATAATTATAAGTGTATTATAAGAATATTAAAAATTATGAAGTGAACTTTTGCTACAGTATATGTCAAGATATAGAATATTGCTTGCCCCTATGCTATGAAAAACGTATTATCCCTATATATATATATATATATATATATATATATATATATATATATATATAGGGATATATATATAGGGATATATATATATATAGGGATATATATATATATAATTATTGTTTCACTAGGTGGCACTGCAATCGTATACATCAAAAGTTATAATATCGCACGTCAATTCTAGATCTGTTTATATTACATTTCGATGTTTGGGAATTGCATTTTCAAATTCTTTCAAAGTGTTTTAGGACGGGCAAACAATTAGTGATAAGCTCAATAATAAAAATAATTCAATCAGCAGTTGGCTTTTTTGTCTGGCCACATTTTTTATCATTGGCAAAGAGTAGCCAGATGCCCTGAGACCAAGACACAACTAGCGGGTGGACCAATTTCTTCAGGTAGGCCTGATTTTGCGTATAAATTTCGACACTGTTGGCCTCTAAAAATCTGCTCTCATTATATAAGCTTACTACTTCTTATCATATCTGGTACACTTTTTCTTTTTCTCCCTCTGGTGTAGGCCTACAAATTATAATATTTTATTAACTAGCTGGGGAACCCGGCATTGCATGGGTTGAGACAGGTTTTTGACCCTTGAGAGCAGGAAGAGGGTGACCGTGGGTTCACCAACCCCTCTAATGGGTGTCCCAGGTGTTCCCCGCATGAAGGTTATGAGTCAATAGCTGTAAAAGTGAGCAAATGCTTAAACGGACAGACAGACTACCTGCTACCTGTAAGATATCTCCAAAACCGTCCATTCATTCATGACGGTGTAAAAGAAGAAGAGGTGTGGCAGAAAGATATCACGTGCACATGTCGGCAAGTGTCCAGCAGGTGTTTCGTCAACACGCTCCTGGCGACTGAGAAGGAAACTTTCTTTGGGGGTCCTGAGACAGGCTTTTGGCCCTGGAGAGCAGGAACAGGGCAGCCACGGGGTTCACCAACCCCTTGACTGCATGTCCCAGGTGTTCCCCGAGTCAACGCAAAGGTTTCGAGTCAATAGCTGTAAAACTGTGCAAATGCATAGCCCGGACAGACGCACAGTTAGAGCGGTGGTCAGCCAGTAACGTTCAGCGTGCGCTGAGCGAGCGGGTTCGAGCCTCATCCGGGGAGTCACTGTGTAGGGACCCTGAGCAAGTCCTTTGCGCACAATTCTCTGCAGTTCAACTGCAATTGCGCCGTCAAGGCGTGTGTGTGCACTTCTGAGCAATAAATGTTGGAAGAAGGGCGGTATCAAATTTCGGTAATAAACAAATAAACAGAATCTTAGCTGTTAATCCGTGAAGAATCACGATTCGGATAATATTTTAGCTCACGATTCAACTGCAACTGGCACTGTTCGTTCTAGCTGTTAACCCATGAATAATCACGGGTCATACTTTATTTTAACGTTACTATATTAGTGGTGAAGAGACTTTGACACAGATTCAACTTTAATAACTGCATATATACTTACATAGGCGCGAATAAAAAAAATTTGAAAAGCGAATCGAACGTTTGTTTACAGTGACTTTTGCGTTCCATATTGATGTCAACGTCGGTCCAATCACGTGCTTTTGCACGTCAAATATTTAAGTCAACTTCTAATATTTAAATCAACTTCTGTCCATTCACACGTCTTAGATTCAGCTTCTGTCCAATCATGAACCTTAGATGTGACGGACAAAGCACGTGACTTAGATAATTATATAGATAGATAAAAATAATGATATTATAATAATACACTAATATACTAGGTCTATGGTTATAGAGTATGGACAAAACGCATAAATTTTCCTCTTACCGTTGATACGGCAAAGGGGCTGATCCCATCAGAATGAATTGATGCTATCCTGAATCCAAATGGCCCTCCGCCAGTCATATGTATCATCAGCAGCTGACAAATGCGAGATGACGACTCCGTCATTCTTCCTTCCGTCATGTTGTTCCGTTGTTGCTCAAATATCGAAAAATCTCATCTGCTCTCAACGGTTTTGAGACGAAGGCAACTCACCTGCAAACAAGACGTGTTAGACCAGCCTCTGCTGGTAGTTTCCAACATTTTATATGCTCGTCCACTAAGTTCTCAAGTCGAAACCAGTCGCAGAGCTACCGACACTATTTATTTTATAGAGTTTATTCATTTGATAATTTGCCTATCGTTTTAATCACGATTTCCAGTTTTCGATATAACAAAGACAACAGCAACTGGACAGAAGCAACAATTGCTTATAGGCCTAGGCCTAATCGTAACTATGAAGCGGAGAGTTTAAGAGCTGTACCGATTAATACGCCGGTCAATTAATCGGGCCGATTATATAGATATCGGCGATATCGGATATTGGTAAGATAATCGGCCCCGATATTAAATTTTTTTAATTTTATAATATTATTTTCAGTATTTAAGATCAAAATGACGACAGCAGCATCATTGGGTCTGTGAAGGACAGGATTCCATTCCCTTCCCATAGCGTGGGGAACTCAGGCTTCTATTTCAGACCACCCACTAAGCATTTTGCTAGACTGCTAGTACCGTGGAAAAGTGTCTACAGCTGTAATGCAGAGTGAGTCATAGTGCCTGCTCAATTACCCTGGGCACAATCATATCATTTTAGGCCAAATTGGCAGATCGTAAAAGTGGCCTGTCCGGGGAGGGAATGGCATCATTGGCATGTTAGAACAAGGCGTCTAGTTACATAGATATAACTTTCCTCTCCTCCGTCATGCAAGGTCGACAGCGGGCGGTGTGCCTAATCTGGTTTGGCTGCGTAGGATTAGTCCCCAACTACATGCATACGTCTCCAACGGAGCAAGTGTTTTGCTTGTATCACAACAATAGGCAGTAGCAGTAGGCCTATCTTTTAAAACCGGACATCTTGGGAAACACAATGAAATAATCGGTAAAATAAACTGCAAAATAATCGGCTAAATAATCGGGTATCGGCAAACGAATAATCGGCAATAATCGTTATCGGCAAAATCGGCAAAAAGCAATATCGGTACAGCTCTAGAAAGTTTGTCAGTTTGTGCTTCCCAACAAACATGCGCGAACGGAACACTCTGGGAATATGAATTATTATTACAAAAACATTCTTATACACAATTTTAAGTCAACGTTACTATTTTTAGCACACAATTTACTTTAAATTCCGATATTTGGACATGTTGACTTTAGTGTTGGCCAATTCGAAAGTCAACATGTCCAAATATCGGAATTTGCAAATCAGGTGCACTCGGACAAATTACGTTCTCCAATGGAACAATTGCGATCATCTACACCAGTGGTCACCAACCTTTTTTCCGGTGAGGAGTCGCATTGCTAAGTTTAGCCACTTTTGGAAGCCGCCGTGGTTTTATGAGCACATGTGCAGTTATTCAGCTAATGATGCTATTCATTGATATAGCAACCCCAGCATCATTAGCCCCTATTTTTACTCAAAATATTTGTAATATCTGCGAAAATAGACAATTTAACAGTGATCAAGATATATATAAAATTTAAACAAATTATTTGCAGACTTAGCCATTTATTCGTCTTTATGTCATGGTTATGAACTAGTGAGAAACTTCGTTCTGAATTTTAACAACTAGATGCATATCGTGATGTATATATATATATATATATATATATATATATATATATATATATATATATATTGCTTCACGCCTTCGGCGTTTAGAATATGAGCACCCCAAAAAATTGTTCTGGTTGCGCCCCTGGTCTGCTTAAATATATGATTATATTAATGTCTACAGCCAGTCTACGTCAAATCATTCGCTAGCTCATCAAGTCGGTCTTCGTTAATGAATCGCCCCGTCGACGCAGTATGGCTGAGCACGCTGAATACGAATAGAATTATTAAGTTAAATTTAGTACGCTAACATAGTTCGTGTGTTAACTGTAGTAGTTTTGTCAATGCCTAGACACAGACTACACTTGCAGGTTAGCTTAGACTTTGACGCAGTATGGCTGAGCACGCTGAATACGAATAGAATTATTAGGTTAAAGTTAGTATGCTAACATACTTCTATATGGCGTTTTAAACGAATTCGTCTTTCTTCATACTGTTTGTACATTTCCTACTGATGCGTTTTAAAATAATTGATGCTTACTTTGTTCTCTGAGCGTTGCTGTTGTTGTGACTACTCCTGTGTCTGTCGGCTCAAGACTAATACGAACTCTACATAGTTTATAGGATGCCAAGTGCGTGAATAGGCAGAAGGTTGTGTGTCGGTGCCTCCTGCTCTGGGGCGCCACTCGACATGCGTTCAAGCGATGTATGCTGCCTTTACGCTTGCTGTAAGCCTCGGCTAGCTCGGTATCCAGTAGTCTCGAGTTATGCGTAGGAATTCTATAAATAACTACCAGGAAAATGCGCTTTGACGCAAGTGAGCGGCGGCCTGCAGCCTACAGGAGACTGGCCTTTCAAAAGCTAACGGCAATCCCACTCTTCACTACTATTAACATATTTCAAGATTAATATTGCGAAATGCACGCATCCTCTGCGCACCGGCAAATACCTTACGTACAGGCTGTGCAGGAACCATGGATAGCTACATCATGTAGGCCAATAATGAGCAATAAAATTGCTAACCTGTTCTGCTTGTCTCTCGATTTGCATGCCGTTAGAAAATAAAAATTGGGTTCAAATAATTATTTTCATTAACGCTCAAACTTTCTAGAGCGCAACTCTAAAGCTAAGGGTAATTCATTATCGTGTGGGTGGTGTTTACCACCCCCTCGTCCTATTTACCAGCCATCCGAACTCCTTATCTGACTTTCCACCACGTTGGATAGATTCTTCACCATCACCTCTAACCCTATTGTTATCCTCGGGGCGACTTTAATCAGCTACCAGGGCCGGATTTAGACTTGATGAGGCCCTAAGCTATTTGAGATATCAGAATGGGGCCCTTTATAAGTCCAAATATTCTATTATGTCGGTGACAAATATGATTTTCGGATACCTAGACTTCTAGCCGATGACTTCCCGCTTTGAATAGCACCGCTTCGCTTCGCTTAGCAAGGAGTAGGGGCTCTAGCTATCCTGGCACTAGCAAATAATCGGGCCACGTATGGTTGATGTTATCAATAGCTCCTTAATAAGGAGCTATTGATAACGTCAGAGTCCTTAAACTCAATCTCCCACTTCTCACGTGAATGTATTCTGACGTCACATTTGCATCCAGTGTCCATGACTTAGGTCTCATCCTTCTCTGAGCACCTCTTGCAACTGACGCTCCATGTTACTGATACTAGAGGCGTCTGAGCGCCATCAGAAGATCTGTTTTTTCTTCTGTCTTTACAACTATAGTCCATGTTTTCATCAATTGTCGCATTGACTACTGCAATTCACTATTTGCTGGGCTTCCCAATGCATGGTCGTTCTTCCCTGCAGTCGGTTATGAACTTGGCAGCCAGGCTCATATTGTTCGTCTCTCTCGCTACTCCCACATTACTGTCACAGATCTAATATTTCAGATATAATAATAATTATTATTGCTTAATTAGGCCTACACATAGGAGACAATTCTACTGGTTAGTGGAACTGAGTCTTCAGGGATTACTAGCATGACTGACAGCTGCTTCGTGGCTTCCTAACCAGGACTGACTAGAGTATACGCGTGGGCTGCCTTCCTAGAAGTCGTTCTTGCCTGCGACTGGTTGGGCATTGTGAACGCATTCACCACTTAAGCTATAAGATAGCTTATTCAGCTAGTTACTATTATCAGCGTGTTGTCAATTTGAGGTAGGGTGACCACATTTCTCTTCCGCCATTCCGGGACACCACAGTTTCTCCAATCTAAATCAAATTCAATTGGAAGCTGAGTTCATTGGGATGAGCGCTAGGCCTATACTTGCGCAATGACCCAGCTAAATTCATTTCCAGATTAATGAACTAAAAAAACATCTATTTGAAGTTTTTTTAATTGTTAACCCTAATTTCAAGAATGTAAATGTCACATGATCACGTAAGTTAATCATTTTAAAGCAAGAGCCTGTGGGCCTAATGGCTGAGTGCAATGCGGACCTAGACCTTGAATTCACACAACCTAAGCGACTGCAACGTAGGCCCTATCCAAAGCTTACTAGTTCCAGCTATACTACCAGAATGCCAGGGCAGCATCACGTCACTCCTATCCAATAATCACTGTATTGGCTAATATTAAGTGAATCCACAACAAGGTCCTATCACCGACCTACAACTCCCTACTGCAAGTTCAAATGCGTTCGTGAACTCTTTACCATCCAACCAAGTCGTTCTACCTGACCATCCTCCTGTCCAAATATTTCTCGATCCCAGGCCACTTCTCATCTCAATTTCTCCAACCGATCGAGATATATCCCACACTGCACAACGTCTCTGAAACGCACGACGACCTTCCTCTCGCATCTTTTCGGTTCATTTACTTCATTGTCAATCAGTGACCTTTATCTGTCCCAGATTCTTCTATCATCCCTCGAACTTTTCACTCAGAACTGATGCAGCCTGACCTCTTCAAAAATTCCTACCCCGCCTACAATCCTCCCTCCACCTTTCAATTCCAAACAACATCCAGGTGCTATGCCTCCTCTCACCCACTGGCAGCTAGACTCGAACCTCATTTGGACAACCATTTTGGACAACCCCTATGACTTGAGGCGCAGCTCGATAATTAACTTTGCCCTGCGCCTGGCTTCAAGTGGCACGTAAGAAGTTTGGAGTTCATGATTATGATTACGATTAGACATAAACTCAGGGCTTAGAGTGTGCCTGGACGGTCATGGACGGCGTCCAGGCACTTATTTTCAAGGCTGGACGTCGTCCTGCCACTTATTTGGCCAGCAGAGCCTGGACGCCGTCTATGATTGTCCATTTAACAGTGCAATTTCTCTATATGCGTACATTATTATCAAGCTTTATTTTCCCAACTTTCAAAACGATGCCGGCGCCACGGGCCCATGTCGACAATTTCACGAAGGAAAGCAATTCTCTGTAGGCCTAGTGGCCTAAACTTTAAATTACAACAAATATTTCACCAACAAATAATTGACGACTAAATAATGGTTGATGGACAAAAAACCTAACGAATAATAAAAAATTCTATTTTTAGCTCATTGTATTTGGTTAAATAGAAGTTGGATTGATTAACAATAATGTCTGCAAATCCAGCTTCTGGTTCAGCAAGAACCATTTTTGTCAATTCAACTTCTATTTAGGCAAATATTCTTTTCAATGATCCAACTTGTATTTAAGTAGGCTTTATGTTCATCTAAGTAGTATCTGTTTTGGAAGAATTTCGTTCACCAATCCAACTTTTATTCCAGCATCATTAATATCGCCAGTCCAACTTCTATTGTAACGAACACAGTGGACCACAGTGCACGAACCATTTGTCGTCGACTTAATATGTTGGTGCTCTGCCTTTGCAATCTTTAGCTATTAACTTTTTGACACTAGGGGCCGTCCATAAATGACATCCCGCGCCTATGGGGAGGGGTCACAAATTTGTGACGATGTGTGAAAGAGGGAATAGGGGTCGACGAAATGTGACGTCACATCGTCACATAAAAATATTATTAAAAACTTACACTCATTTAAACAAGTTCCACTTAATTAGCAGTAATTGTTACCACAATTAAACAACACTAATTATGGTTATGATACTCTTTCATCCTGAGGAATGCATAAGATTGTAATCATTATAGGCTACTTAATTTCTACATTTTTCTTCGTTCTATTATTATAATTTGAAATATTTTATTGTTACAATTAAGTGTTTTGATAATTATAAGAAAATTTACATTACATTCTGGACATCTGGTTTCATTTTTGGGGGTCAGGACCTTGTGACGTGACTTCTTATTTGATGCGGTCGTGGCATTTGTGGCGACGTGCAACAAAGGGGAGAGGTCAAAAAATTGTCCAAAATTGTCTGACGTTATTTATGGACTGCTCCCCTAGCGTCCAGGCACTTATTTTTTTACACTTTAAGCACTGCCATCACGTATAGATTATGTATCTAGTTGGTTTGATGATCCGTGTACACTGTACAGCCGTCGATCGCTGCATGATTTAGATCGACATTTATTGTAAATAGAGTTGTATGGAGTTAAAACTATAGGTTAGAGTTTCTCAGCCAGGCTACTGTGCGACAGGTCTTATTTAGCTACGGTGCGTATTCAGGAATGGATTAATAGATACTCTAGCGCCACCTATCCGTTCCATGAGATTACTACTTACGATGTCCAACATTGCCTCCCAATTCCCTCTAGCATCCAATACAAGGTACTCCACTTAGTTCTAAGAACTCAGCAAGTTCTAGCCCATATATATATATATATATATATATATATATATATATATTATTAACGAGAAAACCTCTGTCAGCTGTCTCCTCCCGCCCTCTTCGTTCTGCCTATCGACTTGATCTTCTTGTTCCACTGGCAAGGACTGCTATGAGCCTATGACCTAGCACCATGCCTTCGCCATAGTGGGCTCTTCTATGTGGAATGACCTACTCCCATTATACGTAGCAAGCTGAGAGCGCTTCTGAGTAGTAGGCTAGTAGGCCTACTGTCAGATACGATACGATGCGACAGTAGGCCTATCTATTGCATATAATTTTCGTTCAATTCTGTAGGCCCCTATTGATTTCGAATGCTTAAATTATTGTGTTTAACTTGTATAGTTCTAAAACAAACTGTTGTTTGTTGCACGATTACGATGGCATCGTCACAAGCACATAATTATCGTTACAATGTTATTTACAAATAATCCTGGGGTTAGACAGGAGATACAGCAGTCGCCCTCTTCTCTACCTCGCAATCATATCCAATGTGACCAGGGCTGTTAACAATACTGGAAAAAAGTATTGCAATACCAATACCAATACTTCATCAAAAAAAGTATTGCAATATCAATACCAATACTTTTTCTTAAAAGTATTGCAATACCAATACCAATATTTTCCCCAATACTTTTTGACGAGCAAATTTCCTGTTTATTCACACATAACATGTGCTAAAGAAAAAGAAGTATAATTACACTATTATTTTTACATACGAAAAATCAGTAGCCTAGAATTACAATTATTATTTTCACATGTCAAAGATCTGTATAATTACAATAATAATTTTTCATGAAAAAATCAGAATAACTGCAATTATTATCAAAATTATTATTTTCAAAAATGTGTACTACTCAAGCGTGCTACACGATGGCCTATCGGTAATGCGCTTGCTCGCGTAGCATGCAGTTGCGAGTTCGACTCCGTGTAACGACCCTGGGCAGGTTGTTTGCGAACACATGCCTTTGCTACCAAGCAATAAGCTGGGAAATAAACAGCAAGTCCTACGATATCACTGGCCCCGTGTCCAGGATCTTGGGATTCGTCCATTGCCGGCTCGAGGGCCTAGGAAAAGGAGATGAGCACCACTCCAACGTATGGAATATGGGCTGACTTAACTACTCAATGATGTGCATAGAGGGGGAAACACTATACGATCGTTTCCCTAATTATAGATTACTTATATTCTGTGACGACCTAGATTTCCGGGGTCTAACCTATCTTGGGTCGACTGCAGGCAGGGGTCCATATACGCCAGGAGGCCGATGGTCAAACGGGGACTCATGGCTAGCGAGTCCAGGTTCTAGCCTAGGAAGTTTTTGCCTCTGCCCTGCATGATGTTCAAGTGGCCTATTAGGGGAAGCACCCCGGCTGGAGCGGAGCAACATTTGATAAGACTTTTTTCTATAAATAAGTACAAAATAACTACATATGCAACGATTTGACAATATTAACATATCTCTTTGAAATTATCTAACACAATCTCAGCAATGTCTCACAATTCTAACTATACTTTAATTATAAGAGTCAAAGAGCCTATACGCGGCCACTTCAAACGAATCTGAGGCGATTTATCTACCTCAGGCCAAATAAAGTGGACGGTCTGCTACAATGTCTTACTATACCCGATAAGATTAATACGGAAGCTCAACGGTGACATACGATTATTTTTAATTATGTAGTGCGCACTATCTATCTAGTGTCATCGTTGGGCTTCCGTAGATTAAGCTAACTCTGCTACTATAGACCGTATCACACCTCTCTTTCTGGCACCGGCCGCGCTACTTCTATCTCTCGTCCGTTGCTGCTCTCTCTCTCTCTCTCTCTCTCTCTCTCTCTCTCCCTCTGCCTCTCTCTTTCTCTCTCTTCACCTGTCTTTCTCCTTTGTCCAGTCACCTTTCTAAGCCTCTGGCCCAGTGGTCAGCCAGCCAGACAGTCCCATCTGGTCAGTCAGCCGGCCACTGGCTGTTCTCCTTAGCGGGCCAGTCGGTCCACATTCCTTACTAGGCCCCAACCTCTGTAGCAACCTGTTTAAACTAGTGCTACCCTAGCAGTCCGCATGTACGAAATCTAACAGGCATGAAATTATGCCTCTGCAGTTCTGTGAGGAACCAATTTCCTCACAATTCACACCATATATCGTAGATTGCAACAATAGACAATTTTCTGAGTGCGATGATTTATTGCTCACCATTTCTTGATTGCAAAGATTTCAAGTGGAAGAGAAATTATAAATTTTGTTATTACGGTGTGAAAAAGTATTGGTATTGCGTATCTATGACTGGCTAAAAAACTATCGCGATACACCCTGCGATACTGCAAAAAGATCGCCGATACCAAAGAATCGCGATACTTCATCGCGATACTAACAGCCCTGAGTGTGACTCCCAAGCACATTGGATATGATTGTGGTTATATCCTAGCGACGCCACTGCTATTCATCCTGCATACCACACCATCAAGCTATCACAGAGTAGAAAATGTGCTATGTACATGCAGGATCACAATTATAATGAGACATTTAGTGTCTGAATAAGTTAGAGCTGAAGCTATGTTCCAGTCGGTTAATAATGGACTTGGAAGGGCGAATGGATTGATGGTAAAGGAATTGGAGGAAGAGCGTGTCGTTGACGCAATGTACCCTCAACCTCTTAATTGCATAGCTAGGGAAACGATCCAACGTTGAACCAATCGTAGCGTTTAAATACGGCTAAATATAGATTTGAAGAAATGCAAATTAATGCGGCCAATTTTGATAGGCCTAGGTGAGAGAAGATAATCCTAGGGGCCGTTCACATATTATATAACGCTCAAGGGGTAGGTGGGTGGGTTCAGGTTTTGTTAGCGTTATATTGTGTAGGGTGGGGGGGTAGGTTGGAGGTTTTGTTATATAACAAACTTTTTTCAGCTTATGCTATTTTGCCTGTTCGCCTGCCAATTGGAAACTCCATGTACTACGGACCTTCATTGTTTAATCGAAGTTCACTATACGTTGTGAACCAAAACTAACACTATTAGCTGCCACCTGGCATTCTTACTTATTATTTATAAATCCACTTTTAACAATTTCCTATTTACAATTTTAGCAATTTCCTGTGCATAGCTTTAAACGCTCTAAAATTCAATTCTATGTGCTTTGTTTTGCTTTTGGCTTAAATTGAAATTAATTCACTTGAAACAATTATTTTGGTAGGTATTATCATAATGTTTGATTTCATTTTCTATAGTATGTGTACATAGTTTATGTTTGCTTAAATACCCAATTGTAGTTGTAGTATACACTCTGTATACATCATACGCTATTAAATAGGTAGAGTAATGTTGCACCGCAAATCTATCGATAAATACCTGACAATCCATTCTGTGTGATACTGTAATGCTCATTTCTAGTGCAAAAAAGGAGGGAAACTAAAATAGTGCTTTTAAATAGGATGTACGTCACTACCATGTATGATCATGCTGTTTTAGTAGGCCTACATGTAGATAAATGGTCACAATCGTCGACTACCCAATTAGTTACCGTAATTAATACAAGTGAATTTAACGCCCTTAAAAGTTCTGAATAATAAGATGCAGAGGAGCAAGGATCCATACATCCGGTCTAATCATCATTGGCACGAGAGAGTACGCAATTTTAAGATAGTTTTGTTACATAGCTAATTGGGTGTATGATTAAATGGATGAAGGTAATTATCACTACTATTAAAGTGCTAACTAACATTGTATTGTTATAAAAGTTTCAAATTGTGCAATACAATTATGTCGATTGTATGTCTTTTAACGTGCTTATAGACTGGGGTGGGGTAGAATTATGTCGATTGTCTTTTAACGTGCTTATAGACTGGGGAGGCGTAGTGGGGTAGGTAGCATATCTGTTATATAAAATAGGGGTGGGGAGTCACGGCTGCTGTTATATAACGTTATTAGGGGTAGGAGGTGGGTCAAAAATTGGGATTTTATGCGTTATATAATATGTGATCGGCCCCCTAGGTTAGGAGACGGAAACTTCAGTCAGAGTCCAGACAGAGAGAGTCGGTAGCTGCTGTAGCAGCCTCAACTCTAAGGTCTGCGCTGGCACGTCAAGCGACAATGAAAGGCTTGACTATGTTTAGGCCTAATATCGTTTTGGCAGTTTTGAACAGACCACAGATTCGTAGTTGCTGGTAGAAACGATTCTCATTATCATCGAAAATATTGTATTCGGAATTTCGGACATTCTCGTAAAGTAACTGCACGTACAAGAAGTTGATGACAGTAAATGTGAAAATACAGTCGTGTGTTGGTCAATGATCAAGTGGTCTACCCTACAACCATTATGGGATTGACCATTGTGCCAGACGATGACAATCAGCTTAGTCATAATTGATAACTATCATCTTAGTTATAAAGCCATCAAATATAATCTTCCTCTGTTGCTACATTTTTCTCCAAGCTATTTCCACCTCCATCGCAATGTTATTCAACCCGATTAATCTAATTTCTCCATGGATTTCGTGCATACTCCTCTGCTTCAACCCTTCCACGACGGAATTCATCACCACGTGCAGGTCTTCCTAACCAAAACAAGAAAATCCCTGACCCTTCAATAGGCTATACACCTATCCAGTAACTCACCATGCTTTCTCTTCACCTCTATATCCCGGTCAGCAATCTTGGCGTCACCTTCAATCTCCGTTTATCGATATCTAACTACATTTCCAACCTCTCGCGCTCCTACTTTATGCACAGTCGTCACTTTTGTCGCAAGCTCGACATCAAAACCGCCTCCACCACTGTCACATCCATTGCCATCTCGAAGCTCGACAACTGCAATTCCCTTTTCCTCAAAATCGATGCAACACAACTCAATTAGCGTCTACAACTTAGCCAAAGTTCACTATTCAGAGCCATCACCTGAACGTCCAATTAAGTCTCATCACATAACACAGTGCTTAAAGTGTAAAAAAAAGAAGTGCCTGGACGCTAGTGCCATAAGTTAAGCACTAAAGATTGCAACGGCAGATCACTAACATAAGACAACGAAAAAATGTTTCGCGCACTATGGTCCACTGTATTCTCTAAAATAGAAGTTTGACTGATATTAATCACGCTGAAATAGAAGTTGGAATGGTGAACGAAATTCTTCCAAGACAGATACTAATACTATTTAGATGAATATAATGCCAGGTGAAATACATGTAAAAGTTGGATAATTGAAAAGAATAGTTGATAAAGTGTTCTTGCTGAAGCAGAAGCTGGATTTGCAGGCATTATTATCAATCCAACTTCTATTTGACCAAATACAATGGGCGAAAAATATTTTTTAGCATTTGTTAGCTATTTGTTGTTGAAACATTTGTTGTAAAATTTAAGCATAAATTAGCTATATCCAAATCGACTATTTGTTGTTGAAATATTTATTGTAAAATTTAAACATAAGTTAGCTATATCCAAATCGACTATTTGTTGTTGAAATATTTGTTGTAAAATTTAAACATAAATTAGCTATATCCAAATTTGTTGTTGAAATATTTGTTGTAAAATTTAAACATAAATTAGCTATATCCAAATCGACTATTTGTTGTTCAAATATTTGTTGTAAAATTTAAAGTGTAGGCCCTCCAGGGAATTACTTTCCTTTGTGAAATTGTCCACAAGAGGCCAGTGGATCAGACGTCCATCGGAGAATGGTGAGGCGCGGTAGCGTTTTGAAAGCTGGAGTAATAAAGTTTGTAAACCCGCGAAACTATTTCCTCCTTTTTCCGAGTGCCCCCCGCTATTTACAGAGAGTTATGTCTCTATGCAGGGGAACGTGCTCTAGTCAATATTGAGCTAGAATTGAATTTAGTTCATACTGCTGAAGGTATCAAGAGATGGGAGTTTGAAATAGTCGCTTCATCAATATCCTGAACTTTTGACATTTTTCACCAATCCACCTATTAACTTTTCCAGTAGGCCCTACATGATCTTTTCCAAAACGACAGCAAGTCTGCCCAGGTGGAGCAACTGGTGTTCTTAATTTTATCCTCTTTTCTTTAACTTGGCTTGCATAAAGTTTGTCACGGTTTAACCGGACCTCCGATAGACCTTTATCAACTCTTTTTCAGGTATGTTCCAGTGAATCCAGTCGATCTAGAAAGCTGAAATTCTACACACATTTCACGCTTGCATGTCAATGCAGTGTATCAAATTTTGACGGACATAACTGATAAATTGATTAAAAAATCACTGAAAAACTGACAAAAAATGTTTCCATCTTTAATTTAACTTGGCTTGCGTAAAGTATATGACGGTCGGTCACCACAACAACTGTTCAGGTATATAGGTCACCGTCGACGTCAGGGTTTCGGACAAGGTGGTGGTTTAAACTCTCTAGACTCACGAAGACTCAAGGGGTTATACACGGTTGGGAACCCGGAAGTCCCACGTTACCGATTAGCGACCGGTGCCGAGTACGACCCCGAGACTTACAATATAAAGGGGCAAAATGGGGAGGTAAGAATGTGGAAGCAGAGGGCACGGTATTTGATGGTAGAGGATTTTGCTCGTCTTGATTTTGCCTCTGGCTACGGGCCTATACACAAGTGCACAAGCAAGACTTAGCATTATCAATGTCTTTGACAGTTTGATGTATACTTGTGTATCATCAGCATGAACGTATATATTTACCGTATTTAAAATCAATGTGAACGATGTTTGACGTGTAGACCAGTCTTCCGACCCAGACCCGACCCATCGAAAATGGACTCGACCAGACCCGACTTATGGAAGAGAACATCTGATCTGACCCAATCTGACCCATGAAGTGCATGGCCCGACCCATTCCGACCCGTGTAAAGTTACTAATATGCCTATTATGCGTCAAATTGTAATGGTGTAAAAACGTTACACCATCAGACCGCTATATATATATATATATATATATACATAATTATACAGGATGATAACATTGATAATTATAAAACATATCAGTGAAGATGCCCTTCGTCTGCTCTAGTTATTTCAACCTAAACTTACCTCCTTCTTAAATTCATGCAAAGGAATTCTGGATAGAGCTCTATACGTAAGAGTCCGACGCGCATGCCCCAGCGTTGCATCTTTACATAATTCACACACTGGTGATCTATCATTTGCCTTTCATTTTTTTCTCTCATAAATTAATGAGAAATGATTACATACGAGAGCGCGCACTTGAAGAAACCAATTTGGTGTTCCCCAAAGTTTTCGCTCTCATTCCTTCGCCATATTCAATGTGAACCACCGTTGACATCCGGCAGCGGTTTAATATCGGAACATAAAAAGCTTGGCGTCCATTCAAACGGGCGAGCAGTGACGAAGGATATCCTGCATTCAGTACACAATGCACATTAGGTGGATGATGGATCGAGGCCATAAATGATATGGCAACTCAAATGACAACAACGTAATTGTCGCTATCCATGATTTCTGTCTCGCTGTCTCAATCTCTTTTCCTTTCTTCCTCTGTAGAAATAAATTTATGTATATATATACATACATATATACATACATATATATAAAATTATATTCATGTAGGTCTATATCTCGACTCATATCGTTTAGCTGCTCTTCTACAGCTCTTTTAGAATCCTCTGCATGGTTCGCCTGCACGGTTAACTGAAATAAACCTTTTGCAATTTGATGCAACCTATTGGTTTTGTCGCAAACTGCCTTTTAAGCAGTGCGAGCTGTTGTGTGAGGTCAATAGAGCTAGGAAGGGGTTGAGTACCAAAGACGTTAGGAAGAGTACGTGCATAGGAAGCAGCCATTTTATCTGTTAAGCTTTAGCTTCGCCGATACCGGATCATAAAAAGCTTGGCGGTACCGGTACCTATTCTTCCTCTCTAAATACCAGGGCCAAGCTTGTACTTCCCTTACCTCTTTGCCCACCAGGTGGCCTCCATGGTTGTCCGGGACTTCCGACCAGGAAGGCGCTGCCATATGTAACGTGCTAGGATTCTTTAATGCCTCACCAACAGACTTTCTGGACAATTAGGTAATGCGGCTGCAAGAAAATCGGGAGAACCTATCTGATAGTCTGGCGCTCCTAGAGGTTCAGATACTCAATACTCCTGATCACTGTCTTGAAATTCCTCGTTAACATTATCTAGCGACATTATGAGAAACACGTCTTGTAATGAATAAATGCTGTTTAATTAATATCTTCAGAACAATAGGGCTGCAGCACACAGGTAGGCACTATCACACAGAATCAGCCTCACAATCACAGATTTCAGCCTCAATACAATCCTACTTGACATGTTTAATTTCACTTGTTTCTGTGTACATTGTACTTCAATTACCGTACATTACACAACAATACTATCTATAGTATTTCACACTTAGAAATAGAAAACAAAGAAAGGGGAAACTGCTCCGACTTTCCGACGCTCTATATGCTGCGAATCTTGTGACGACAGTCCGACCCTCCGTTTCCTGCTTATAGTCGATTTTTAGAGCCACCAACTACACTACCCTGTCGCGGACACTGTATATCGAGAATCTTATCGCTCCGGTTCGCAATCTTCTACACTTTACTATCGAAATTCGTTATAAATTCATAAAATTCTCTTCACTTGAGATGGTGACCAAGATCCTCGAAGACTCGACAACAACTGCATTGCGCATGTCTGAAACTGCGTCAGGCGTCGAAAGCGCGCCAACGGCCAGCTTCGCCTTGCATGCATGCCGTCCAGCCGCGCTATGGCTGAGAACAGTAGTCGCCGCTGCCTCGATAAAATTAGAAAGGCTAAATTTAGGTCATGTTCTCATTGCGTCACCCAAAAGCGATCGAGGTGCACCTATGATTTCTAATTAAATCAAATTACAATTAATCACTCTAAGGGGCGTCCCTAGCCGTCACAGTTTGAGCTTTCAGTGCTCAGTTCTTTGTCTTAGAAATTAATCGCCTTGGTCTGCTGTTCAGCCGGCTTTGTGATAGCCTTGGGGCCTGTCTTGTTTATCCTTCAATCATGTACGCTTAGGGGCTCTTGCCTATCAACGCATGCACAATACGTAGGCCTACATATTCGAATATGCAAATTGCAACGAATCATTTTGAAAAGCAGAGAGTTGAAAATAAAAAATTGGTGGGTCTGAATTAATCAATAAATCAATGAAACTTGATATAGCGCCTCTTCTAAGAAATCTACTCAGATGCGCTTCCGGTCCAACCTCGGCCATATAAGACAGTTTTCAGAGTGGAGTAAAAATAGAAAAAAATCGCGTATGGCATAAGCGTCCGGTGTCTCTAATAATCGAAATTAACCGACAAATGTCAAAGCAATTGCCCTGATACGGCAAATGGCCAAGAACGCTAATCTAAGACGAAGACCATTCCAAGACCGTTCCTTTAAGAATAAGACCGACGCATTCGAGACCAAGACCAAGACCGATGGTCCGAAACCAAGACCAAGACCGATGCATTCGAGACCAAGACGGCAGTTTTCTGGTCTCGAGACATCCCTGGAAATTTGACGGGTTACAAGCGTATTATGGACGTCACTTCGACGTCATTTAGCGAGCAGTTGGTCAAGTTGGCAAATAAACAGCGCTTTACATCGTGTCTAGTGGCGTAACTATACCCTGGCAATTATGGGCAGTTTTCTCAGCCTGGGCTGCAGCTAGCCCGGAATTTACAGAAATTTTGAAACTATATTTTAAGTTTTTCATTGATGCACTCGCAGCCTGTGTGACTTATGGGATTTGTCGAAATCCTTTGATATGCTCTTGTGTGTGGTGGTACCCCACACGTCATCGCATATATCGCCTTATTGTAGACTCATCGTATAATACATAATTATGCATTATACATGTATATATACGATGATTGTAGCCCAGGTATCGCAAATCGCATACTGCACAGCAGTGGCATTAATTAGCCTCGAACCAAAGGCCAAGATCTGAAATGATGGGCGACGAAGCCTCTTCTGACTATCGGATAGGCCTAGCAGGATTGAAATACCTTATCTAGGAGCATGTTACGTAACCAATCTTCCTTGCCTATCGCTGTCTAGTCCTCCTTCTGTGCGTCTCTCATTACCTCTTCTGCATATACACATCCTTCTTCCTCTCATTCAGTAGGCCTATGTCCATAATATTCGGTTCTCCAGTAGGTACATTCATGATCGACGGCAGATTAAGTTGCAGTGGTGAGGCCGATCCCTGTGCACATGTCTGTAGTCTATTAATCAATTATTTTGACAGCCATGGAGGCATGGACCATGCAGTTACGGTCGCACAAGAAACTGCTTAATTTAAGCCCACTAAAACGTGTTTCTCGCCCAACAACACATTGACCACATATAGGGCAATGTCTAATAACGTGCATGGCATTATAGGCCTATAATTATGTGACACTTGAGTATATAGTTATTATGCGAACTGAAAAGAATTGCACTACTGATTAACTCTTCACAACTCATATGTTGAGCTTTTGCGCTGTCTGATCGAACGAGAAGACACGGCGCTTGCTGCTTTAACTTGAAGTAAGACGCATCAAATTCACCTTTATCTACTAATAAATATTGAGGATGCATATCATTATGACCTAGAATCTTTGTTGCCCAACGAACAAGTATCCCGCCGACCAAAAATGACCGGCGCGCCTACACCTACACTATGAAGTCGCCGCAGGGCTCTGCTTAAACTTTCGTATATTTTGCCTTGGCTATGAAGGGCCAGTCCATATCAACCAATCAAGGCCATACCATTTTAGACCTTTGGCATATTTCCTCAAAAATTATCTGCAATTGTGAAATCAGTCCCTTGATCAACTTGGTGCTGCAGCTCTTCTATGTCACTGTCAACCCTACTCTAAGAGTAGGCCTACATGTATGTATGAAATGTGGTAAACAAATTATAATTACTGGTGACATTGATCTGTATCAATTTAGTAACACTTTAAGCACTAGCTGCGTTGGTTTCCCATTCGCTTTTAGAACACCATCGTTATTAACGGGTTCAAACATTTAGTCGTATAGAAATAGTAGAAGCAATTAATGCGGTTGAATGCAAGGAACGTTGCTCAAAATTGACAAAGAACTAACTGAAATTTCTGAATGAAAAATATGTAAAATTATGGCCTGGTTCTATTGGTTGAATCACTTTTAGTCTTGCCCAGGAAAAGGTTGGGAATTGCTGCTCCATAGACAAAGAATTTGCTGGAGAGTGGTCATCGTGATTTTAATTGACTTTGACTTTACGTGTTTGAAATTAGTCCGAGTGATGAAGCATTTCAACTCCACACAACTCTACTGACGCTGTTTATTTCTTTATACAACTTCGGTCCACGAGGTTGATTGACCTATTAGTCTAAGTTGGACTCAAATCAGTTGGAGACTGTCATTATAGTTAGCTTGTATCCAATCCATTGTACTGCTGATAGGCCTGCATGTTCTTTGATAAAATCACAGTGACGCATTCACATGTCATCATCTCTGAAGATTCCAGTGACTTCATTGCGACTCGTCCACTTGAAATACTGAAATAATAAAAACACAACCAACAAATAATTATAATTGAACAATTCAAATGAGCACATAATAATGCAGACATGGATGAATCCCCAGACACGAGTGTTCTATAACAATCTCCCCCGGACATTCATTCGCGGACAATATCCCCGGACAATATCCTCTGGCAATATCCCTCCAGATAATCTCCCCTCTGACAATCTCCCTCCGGACTATAACACTTGTTTGTATACATAGGCTGCCCTGGCTACCTAGTGCAATAAGTACGTAGGCCTAGCCCACATCTCACAATTTCCATTATGATTATTTTGCTATTGTGCTCTTAAATTATTTATATCTGATGCTTCGGTATGTTCGCAGGCGGTTCAATAAAGTACATACTAACTTACTTATACTAATTAGGCATACAATTTTTTAGTAGGTGATCTTTCTACCCGAAATGAAACGTACGTACGTTATTATCAACAGCATTTAATTATCTATTTAAAAAATTCATATTTTCATTCACCTACTTATTAACTGAAGTAGCCCATGTATATAATGGATGTCTATAATTCGTGTTATACATTCTGGTTGCCTTTTCATAAAATGAATTTTCGTCTACTGGGGTTCCGGGTCTTCTGCATTTGGTGATTAATTTTCAGATTTAAAAAGCAAGAAGTTGTTCAACTTGTTTGATGAAATGTTTGACGAGTTGATCAGGCCTAGTAAGTTAGTAAACTAATTAAGTTGCACTCTATACCATAGCGCGTATCATATTGAACTGAATATCTTCTAGTTCAAGTTGCGAAACGATGAAACGTGTAGCTAGATAGGTCATATAACTAGCATGCATGATGGCGGGTTGATCATCGCCCCACCAGGGCAGACTTGCTGTCGTTCTGGAAAAGATCATGTAATGGAAAAGGTTAGCAGATGGATTGGTGAAAATGTTCAAAGTTACGAATATTGATTAAGTGACTATTTCAAAGTACCATCGCATGTTGGTGCCATCATCAGTATCAACACTTCGATCTATTTTTATTTACCTGGTGCAACTTGGTGCAAATTAAACATAAATCAATCGAGATGGCCCTGATATATGGCCGAAAACAAGCACAAAGACATCCCACGATTCCCACCCTCTAATTTGAAATAGAAAGAATGGAGATCACAATTTAGATATCGATTTCGATTATTTTTCGTTTGAGTTTTGGCCCCCATCAGTGGCGCTGGCACCATATGCATTGCAGGGGCACGTGTCGCTACACTTTCTAAAACTTAACGGCACGAGGAACAACATAATGTTTCAAAATTGGCATAATTACAAGGGTATTTTAATAATTTTAAAGTGTGCTCAAGATGAGACAATTTGGCAACACGGCTAAAGATCCACTAAGTGTCAGTAAAGACTGAATCACATATCAACTGGAGAGACTGTTTGGCAGAAGTTATTTTAGCAACTCTCGTTGCATTGCTCTATCTGTAGGCCTAGGTGTATTTTGTTTGACAAACTTTTGTATAGTCTATATATATAGACTATATTCAATTCTAGCTCAGTATTGACTAGAGCACGTTTCTCTGCAAAGAGACACAACTCTGTAAATAAGGGGTGGGGGGGGGCACTCGGAAAAAGAGTAGGAATAAAAACATTTGTGCTTCGCGCGTTTACAAACTTCGTTACCCCAACTTTCAAAACGCTGGCCTCTTGTCGATAATTTCACAAAGGAAAGTAGGCGTAATTCTCTGTACGCTTTGAGTTACAACAAACAATCCAGTAACAAATAGTTGACGACAAAATAATGGTTAATGGACAAAAAGCTAACGAATGCTAACTAAATTTAATTGTTTTGGGTAAAATTAAAGTTCGATTGATAATAATAATGCCTGCAAATCCAGCTTCTGCTTCAGCAAGAACCATTTTTATCAATTCAACTTCTATTTACGCAAATATTCTATTCAATAATCCAACTTTTATTTCGTTTTAATATCGTCTGCTTTGGAAGAATTTCGTTCAAGAATCCAACTTCTATTCAGCATCATTAATATCATCAATCCAACTTCTATTTTAACGAACGTAGTGGACCCTAGTGCGCGATCCATATTTTGTCGTTTACTTATGTTAGTAGTCTGCCTTTGCATGCTTTAGTTGTTAACTTTTTGACACTATAGCATCCAGGCACTTCATTTTTTACACTTTAAGCACCGACTATTGACAAATGCTTCACACGTTATTGAAAACAGTGACATCGAAGTCTGTAAAGTTGAGCCCGTACTCTCTGCTCTACAAGCCAAGCGCACTACCCAATTGGCTGCCGTGCCACAAACGTGTAATCATACTGACTTACATTTAGTATACGTTTAAATTACAAGCTGAGAAAGAAAAAAAACACTATAAACAAATGTTTTTGCCCGGGAGGAGATTGTCCGGGGATATTGTCCAATGGGTATTGTATGGGGATATTGTCTGGGGGAGATTGTCCGGAGATATTTTCCAATGGGTATTGTATGGGGATATTGTCTGGGGGAGATTGTCCGGGGATATTGTCCAATGGGTATTGTATGGGGATATTGTCTGGGGGAGATTGTCCGGAGATATTGTCCGAAGAATATTGTCCTGATACCATATACGAGTTTAAACATTTATGAAAGGAAGGAAATGTGGGTCTAGAGGTTCCAGATGCAAATGAAAGTGGAGGGCTAAGTGTGAATGGCTCGATCAAGGATGGATAGGCCTACCTGTAAACCCTGGCGGTCCTTGTGCCATTAAACAGGGATGGATAGGCCTACCTGTTAACCGCGGTCCTTGCGTCATTCAACAAGGAAGTATGCCCATTCGGATGGGCCAAAGAACACAACTAGTAAAGCTCATTCTATTTGCCCTCTTGTGGCTACCATGGAGGCTACCAGGTGAGCGATGGTTCACCAGTCCTGGCTTCAGAATGGAGGCCACAGCGAGGGCGATAAAATGGGTCGTCAGCGCTAATAGACCTCATGTTTTTGTCAGATTCTCCTGCAGACATGGTGTATGAAATAGGATGAAGAAGCAAACAAAATGACAAAGAAGCAAGAATATACAGAAACAAAGACAAAGATATAACAGCAAAACATTTTGTGTGTAGGCTTAATATTTAAAAAAATTACAGACAGAACATTCAATACTGAAAATATGTTAAAAAAATACAACTATTCCCCATTCACAGACCATTACGTATAGGGTATAGTGGGGCAAGAGGCCCAGGTTTCGGAAGAATCGTCATATCTAATAAAGCTATTTTCCTATGATTATAAATAATATGCAGGCAGATACTTCATTCATTTTGCTATCGAATGGTACCGTACTAGTTGCTACATATAGTAGCAGTATTGTGTGGGAGAGCATCTTCTAGGATACCCAAAAGGATGTCTTACCTCGGTGGTGGGGCAAGAGGCCCACATATGTGTGGACTAAGTAGCCCATGGGTGGGCTATTTGCCCCATTTGCAGCAATTGAACGCAACGATCACCACACATACACTCAAAGTTTTATTGAACAATAGGACTACATGTGCTTAATACGTGAGGAATATAGCAGGCCCTTGGGGAAATGCGAAAATGTCATTAGGCTCAAAATGTCCAACAGATTACATTGTCGCAACTCACCCAATATAACGGCAGCTGCATAGAGTTAGCCTTACGTACCAAGTGTCTACTGCACGTCAGTTTTTCAATACAAGATAGACCTGCAGGCCTCGATTTGAGGCATTAAACGAACGCAGTGTTCCAGTCAGAATCGCAATTTGGACAAAGAAAAAAGAACTTCTATGCCAGAAACATGTGCCCACTTCTCACACTGTTGGCACTGGATCTATTTTCATGCTTGCGAAAGGCACGCCGCATATGATGCATGGTCATTCTTCTTCTTCTTCTTCACTACTGGAATCATCTGAATCGTGTGCCGCAGTGCATTTTTTTAGTCTTAGGCCTACTTCTCCCTTACTGCAGTTGAAGTGGTCTTAAGATGATGTTTGGGTCTTTCTTCTGCCCTGCTGTCGAAGTGTAATCCTTTCAGCTGCGTTTCATTTGCTTCTGTACATCTAATTGAGAGTAGTTCTCTTCTGAAGTTCTGAGCGCCCTTAGAAGGCTTAGCGAAAGAGCTTGATGCCGCAACTTTCAGCTTATACTCTAACTTAGTCGTAAACGGTGATGCAGTTAAACGTGTAGCAGACTCGGCTTCACGAGTTCGAGCGTACCGAGATCAGTCTACGAGCTGTAATTGTAAACATAAAAAATATTTATCTAGATGACAGGCCTACCTTAAGTTCAGAAGAAAATGAGACTAGCCTACGTTGAACATTTAATTTGAAGAATAAATGTTCACTGTTAAATCTGAACTTAACCCATGTTCATTGCGTTTCTTACAATTTAATTCTAACTTGACTAGCTACTAGTAGAATGTGATAAGATACCTTGTTCGTCATCGTTCAGCTGAGCAGAAAGTGTTGCAAAAGCAGCCACCGGTTGAAGATCAACGACAGAACTTTGCGCCAAGCCTAGTACTAAGAAACATGTGGACTGTTGCGGGGAAAAGTCCCCATGCAATGTCGGGCAAAACGCCTACCGTGGGCGTTTTACCCCGCGTACAGGGTGAGCGTTTTGCCTCGCTAGCAACTATTGAACTAAAACTATTACGGCGTTGTTATCCTGCAATATCGCTATTACCTAAAGGTGGCATTGGAAACGTTCTGACGATGTCTTTCTGTCTGCCAGTGACATTACTCGTTAACATAACACTTGCGTTCACAAATGGCAAAAATGTTGGATTTTAAAATATTGTCAAAAGTATAAAAATATCTGAAAAGATTAGATGTTTTCACTTATCGTGAACCAACGGAAAAAATCTTAATATTACAAGCTTGCTTAAGATGGCGCCAGCAGGCTCTGCTTCATTATATCGCACTAAACTAATGTTGGCGCCTTACAGGAGCAGTAGGCCTTTTACCACACCTGGGCCTCTTGCCCCACTCTACCCCACTATGTGAGATGTGAGAACGTCGTTAAACAAACTTAGGGCCTACAATGTAGCTGACAGAATCAATGAAATAACAACATGGCGAACGTCCTCTAGGTCTAAGGCCAGTGGCGTAGCGACTCAAAGCGCCGCCTGGGGCGAAGGCACAAAACGCCGCCTCTGTCTAATATTTCCATCACTTTATTCTTGTTCATATCCCGGAATATGCACAAGGGGTGATAGGCATAAGACGCTTGTTTTGAGTTTTTTCATTATATATATATATTATGATTATTCTATTTAGTATTCAATTCATTATACAGTTATTAACAGCATCAGCATGCACTGTCAAAATTAAAACTGTTTGACTAATTAAAATGCGTTATCATTTGATATAAATATAAGAAAAGAAAATAAGAGAGTATTAATTAAGAAATAAAACTTTCATAAAGCCAGCAAAAAGCAAGCCTCACAATAAAGTTACTAAACGTCTTGCAGGCTTTATCGAAAATTATTAAGTTAAATTTTTTTAAATTAAACAGTTAAATTTTTATTCTATTTCCAAGTCCTAAATAATATCGTTTAATCATGATGGGATAGTAGGTATAGCTATTAGAATGGACTGGTTACTGGTAACTTATCATACAGATTACGTATACGGTAGGCCTGTGGCTTCATACTATCATTTCCAATAAAATATTAAACCACATGGGTATAATGTCTAACTTCTCTTTTGCTCCATGTCCATCAGGGCCGGTTCCTGGCATAGGCGGCATAAGAAGCCGCCCAGGGCGCCAAACTTTAGGAACGCCGAATTTAGGGATAATAAGGTAAAGTTTTCATAAATGAAATTTCATGCAACGAAGGGGCGCTCTTATGTAGATGACCGCCTAGGGCGCCAAATTAAATTACCTGAGGACGACTACTATGTCTATAAACATTAGATGCCATTCGATCATTTCGATGGTACTTCGGTATATCGTAGGCCTATATGTTAGTTTTAAGTCGAGAAAAACCTAAAAAGCATTGTGCCAGGTTTAGACAAGGGCAACAAGAATCTTGTAGAATGCAACTTTACAACAATAATTTTTTTAATATTTTTTTACCGAAAATGCCGCTCCTAGGACAAGTGCCGCCTGGGGCGGTTCGCCCCCGTCGCTACGCCACTGTCTAAGGCCTTTGCCCTAACTGACCATCCCAACTTTTCACACGCTATATTGGAGTATTAATAAGGATTCTAAGGAACGTGCGATTAGTAGGTTCGTGATTTACATTTTATTGTGTCAGTGTTTATTTGATTTTAGTGAGTTGTGTTAGCATCAGAAAGGCAGCCACTGCTCAACAACCTAGAAGTCACCAAATTCGTTATTGGTTTCAAATTATTTAGGTCTGTATACGCGCTGTATTAAGTTTTAGTGCCTAGTAAGGCGTGCGCTATGACCCTAAACATAATACTAGTAGTCTCTGTAAACCTGCCAAACCAATTTTAACTAGCACTAACAAGGTAGTCTTAATGATCAATGTAGTCCTAAATATATGGTATGAGCAGTGAGGGCGAAGTCTTTCCATTCAGGCCTAAATATACTGCTGTTCTACTGTGGTAGCTAACGGTTTGATAATAATAGCCGTATGATGACTTGTGAACGATTACCTGGTAGGCGCATGCCGTCCTCATGGGACGAGGGTCGATTGCTGCCATCAGTGCTTGCAGTTGCGCGAAAGAAAGTGATTTTGGGTTCATCTGCGTCGGTCTTGTTGTCCACTCTTCCCCTTGTTCTGGAAACACTTCTGCCAACTCTTGGAATCTTTGAGAAGACTTGTCTCAGTCCCTCGTTCCTGTTTCCACCGTTCAGAGCAGCGGTCAAGTATCTGCGACTCTCTGATCCAGCATAGCTGCTACCAGCGGCTGTTGCTGCAGCGTCACCGTCCAGACCATACGTCTGCAGATAGCGAGCAGCGGAGTATTTCGATGCTGTTTCATCATGCAAGGCGTCGAGCGATTTGCCTACTCTGGGAATATTGTAGACCTGCCTTTCTTCGAAATGGTCTTCGTCTCCGTAGGATGGCGGTACGAGAGGCGGCAACATCTCTACCACATGATTCCGTTTATCCTCGAAAGGTCTCAGCATGGCCAGATAACGACTGAATGCCACGACTTCATCGTTCGACACTAAAATATCATCGGCATTGTTATTCAACCTAGAACAGTCAGTGACCAGCATCCTCTGAGCTTGAGCTGTCCAAAGCATAGTGTTACGGTGCCAAAATTGTTTCTTAATAGGCTATGGGGTAAATGTCTAATAATAATAATTTTTTAAATTTTATTTCTAATCCCTCAGGATTTCAATGATCGTCCAGAGACAGCTAATTATTATTAGTACCATAAGCAATTAACGCGCGGTTAATCACACAGAAATGCGAATCAGAGGAGCGGTCGTCAGTAGCCAGGAGAAGAAAAGCAGATGTTTGAAGGCTAACTAAAGGTATTTAGTTTTTTGTGAGAGAAGAAAGAAGCATATGAAACGGAAGAGCAGTCTAAGGGTTTCGTTTAAGGGCCAAGAGCACCACCCTTCAAACCCGGCTGATGTCCTTTAACATTTACTGCGGTGTAGACAGTGTGTTTCTCATGAAGGACGACTGTATTCGGAGACATAAACGTGGAAGCAGGCTTATTATTATTATTATTATTATTATTATTATTATTATTATTATTATTATTATTATTATTATTATTATTGTGGTCTTCAATGTTAATTAATGGTGATGTCGTCCGGAGTAGCCCTGCTCGTTGGACTCCTGAGCAGCGAAAGTTCCCTCGAAAGCAACTGCGTTGTAGCGTTAAATAATCATTGAGATGCGCTGGTAGAGGAAAGTCGTCTCCCTCTGCTCCCCTGTGACGGCGCTCAGTCTGTGTCCCAGTTCTGAAAGGAAGCTTTGGCCTTCGGAATTGATGGGGCCAAAGGTATCGAATGCCACCGGTGTGAAGACGTACGTGGAGGGTAGCTCGGCGTATTTCTGAGTTTTGAGGTTCGCCACCCTCTCAGCCGCTGCGCCCGCTCTTTGTGATGTTTCTGGCAGATACGACGTTGCCATTGTATCTGAGACTGTCGCGTCCCATATCAAACACAGCCCCGCCCGCCATGGTATATGAGTGAGTCCGTCTGGTCTTTTACTATCAGATCGGGTCAAGCCCACCGGCTCTTTGACAGTGGGGATCTCTGCACGGATTAGACTTCTACAAATAAGGTCGTTCAGACGCGCGTGTCTGGGCCAGCGTCCCAGGCCCAGGCCACATGAGAGACCGTGATATCCGTTTCTCTCGACCAGGGCACCGCATGGCCAGGAATGAGGTAAACAGACGGGTAACCCAAGTCTGTAACCCACCGCCACCCTCAGGGACTCATCGTCAAGTCTCAGCCCGCAGTTTGCAATCGGTAGGGCTAAGAGCCAGTCGCCTGCGTGTGGGGCTGCCACTGCTCTAAGACGTGCATGATTCTGGGAATCAGGCATTCTGGAGGCAAGGTCTGCCACTCAGAGCTCGATCAAAGAGTCGTCTCATCTCGATTGTTTTGAGCCAAAGCTTCTTCCGGCTCTGGTACTCCGCTGGTTTCCCTCCATTTGGCCTGAATGGTCTCCAGGGCAGGGTCCTTTTTAGGCTTTCCTCGCAGAATCCTTGTCTGGAGTATATCAGTAGCTGCGGCCGATGCCAAGAAGGCTGGAAGTGCCAGCGAAACCTTTGATCGGATGCCCAGTCATCGTCTTTTGATGGGCAGGGTGGCTTGGAGCCATGCCTCGTCGGTGAGAACAAGATTGAGCACCTCAGCGAGGCCCACCCTCAAGGCCTTGTCATACTCCTCCAGTCCTTTGTGGCCTTCGCATGGCCACAAAGGGATCCCCACTTATTATTATTATTATTATTATTATTATTATTATTATTATTATTATTATTATTATTATTGTCTCTGTCTCTGTCACTGTCTCTGTCTGTTTGTACTATTAATAATAATAACAGAGTGAGACAGAGAGCGAGAAAGAGAGAGACAGACAGACAAACAAACAGAGACAGTGACAGAGACAGAGCCAATAATAATAATAATAATAATAATAATAATAATAATAATAATAATAATAATAATAATAATATAACAATAATAATAATAATAATATTATTATTATTATTATTATTGATTTTGTGAGGTTTTTTACTTACTGCCCTTAAACTACCTGAAGCAACGCCAATGCTTCTAAGTATTTTCTATGGAGCCACGATGGTCTCCCTGACGTGGCTTTTGTGGGCGCTGAGAAATTTTCGAGGATTTACATTACATTACATTACACGCATAGTTATTATCTTGCTGCATTTTCTTTCATGCCTTCATTTTCACTTTGATGTGCCTTGCAATGCACTCGTGACTCGAATCGTGAGAGTACAACGAGCACCATAAACAGGTTTTCTGCCATAGTCTGGCGCTGCCTCAGTAACCCTGCCTCTATTTAGGCCTAGCTACAAGAGATGTATCTACCTGTCACTGTCAATGTCGGTCGACGGTCTTTCCTTTCCTCTGCTGTTTGCAAGAGACAATTGACTGTCCCCTACTGGGTCTTTGCAGTGGTAAGTCCAACCACATGGAATGGGTTACTCAAGAGCGACACTCAAATCCTAGTCGCCCACAACTCAGCACAAAGCTATATAAAAGGAAAATCTTCAAGCGCTTCCGGAAGGTAGTAAAGAAGAGAGACAGACAGACAGACAGACAGACAGACAGACAGACAGACAGAGAGAGACATAGAGAGAGAGAGACAGACAGACAAACAGACAGAGACAGAGACAGAGAGACAGAGACAGACAGAGACAGACAGAGAGAGAGAGAGAGCAGTTCCTCCCGATGAGGAAGGGCTGGAGTGGCGCGTTTACCTATATGCGCACTAGGCGCGCGCCTAGGGCCCCCAAGTCTCAGGGGGCCCCTAAATGAATGAAAACATTTAATACAAAATAACATCTCAAAGGGACCCACAAATGAATGAAAATATTTCATACAAAATAATATCTCAAAGGACTCCCAAATGAATGAAACGATTTCATAGAAAATAATATCTCAGGGAGCCCACAAATGAATGAAAACTATTTCATACAAAATTACGTGTCTCACGTTTGAATTATTTTAGATCTGATATATTCTTTATTTTTGCAGCTAAGCATTCATATGACAAGTGTATTGCGATAATTCCTAAAAATATTATTACTTTGTTTTAATGTCAGTATCAATTGGCTCGGTTAGCTTTGTTGGTAAGAGCGAAGGCTGCGTGTTATGAGCCTAGGCCTATTCGCTTTCAGACGTTTGTCATAAATATTCTTGTGTTTTCATATAAGATAACCTTAAATTCCTTTAGAGTAGCTTCTATAACTTATCATAATTAACAAAAACGGCTTCCAGACTTCAATTCAACTTTGTGGGGTTTTGCAAATGATAGGTTACGCAGCACCAGAGTCTCAAAAGTGACATAAGGCAATTTCAGACGATTGTTTACTCCTCTACCTCATAGTCACAAAAGTCATACCCTACGCAAATATGACGTCACAAAGCTTTGCACCCTCCCCGAAAAAACGAAATGTCCAGAATGTTACCTGGATATTATCTTATAATTAGCAAATAAAGTAGGGCCTAACTATAACTATTCTATAAAATACTTGAAACCATATAAGCAGAACGAAGAAAAATGGATAGAGCAGAATTATTACGACCATAATATATTCCACAAAATGAAAATAATAACAATAACTCGAAACAGTCAAGATTTTATGCTTCTCCATTCTCCCACAGAGAAACAAAATTCTCCATCATAGAATAAATAGGGAGAACTTGGATCTCTTCAACCTATGGAATGGATAATATTCCATTCAGATCCAACTCTTCTTTGTCTATCCAGTCTACACTCTCTCCATTTACGATTACATCCATTAGTCCAAGTTGCCGATGCGGAGTACTCTCTGTGTCCTGGTGCATTTGGGCTTAATTATTGATTTCTGCTTGAGTGTCACACTTTCAAAACGCCAAAATTGACAGCGAGAGTGAAAGGTAAACAATCCAATAATGTAGCAATCATAATTATAATTGGTATTGTAAAATTGTGGTAGCAATTACTCTTATTTAAGTGAAACTTGATTAATTGAGTTAAATTAAAAAAAGTTGCGTATGTTGATGTTTGATGTGATGACATTCGTCCCTTCGTCACAGATGTGTGACCCCTCACCTAGGTGCATGACGTCATTTATGAACGGCTCTTCACACTCAGTGTACAAATCCAGAAGGGCCTCAAAAATGTTTGCGCCTAATGCCTCGTTTTCTGTAAACGCGCCACTGGGAAGGGGAGGCTGTTCCCGCTGGTGGGACACACGTAGGCGAAGTTTCTGGATTGGGCCGTGGCAGAGCGCATGCGGGGAACCACCGAAAGTCCGCGGGCAGAGGAACGGAGGGAAACCCGGTGCGGAATAGAGGAAACTCTAGCCGTAGACTTCGTAATAATAGTAGCTATTATTAGGAAGCTTATGCTCTTATCGGAGAGAGCCAGAAGGTGGGCAGGGTCACACCCAAGGAGACAGTTACGCACCAACGCAAGGATCTTGAAATGAATGCGTTAAGGTGCTGGGAGCCAGTGAAGGGATTCATTAATGAAGGAAGAGATGTGACCAAATTTTTGATTCCACCAATTTCGGGCACCCGCATTGAGAATGGACTGGAGCGTAGAGATGTCGTGAGAGGAGAGTCCAATGAAGGCAATGTTGCCAAAGTCGATTCTAGAACAGATCAGAGCGTGCACAGACGTGGACACAGCATGCAGTGTCTAACAGAGCGGATCTGGCGCAGGTTATAGATGCAGGAGCGGGAAAGGACATTTATGCAACCAGATAGGGAAAGGGTAGGGTCAAGAAGGAGGCCCAGTTCCCGAACAGATAGGGAAAAGGAGATGTTGGGGGAAAGCCTCCAAGTCGATCCTGCCTAGTTGGACTTGACTACCAAGCCAGATGTACTGGTTTATGCTAAGGTTCAGGTAGAGGCGATTAGAAGAGAGCCAGAAGTCCAGAACAGTGGACGCCTCCAACATGCGCTCAACCATCTGCAAAGCCGAGGAAGGTGGCCCAGGTAGATAGGTCTGCGTGTCATCAGCCCTACGTACATGTATGCCTACTAGAATTGGATAGCAATAAAAGGCCAGATCAATCAATATTTAAATCGGAGGATAGTGGATGCGGGGGTTGATGATTGATCACTGCATATGCATTTACGTGTATATGCGTACACGCATGCATACATACGTTCATGCATGCATATGTGTATTCGTACACATATAGTAAGTAAGTAAGTAAGGAATTAAAGGCTGTTTACTTTCCTATTAGTGTACATTCAAAATTGTACAGCGAGATTGTCTAGTATATTGCTCTCTATTCAAAGGTATGTAGGCCTATTAATGTCTGAGTATTTCAATGTAGGGCAATAACACTAACCTGCGAAAGCACAACAGAAATGCACCAAACATAGCCATATCAACTGTTTCCTTAACGATTCTGAGACCATTTCGATTGGCATGCTGTACTGGAAGAGTCTTGAATAGCGGTCGACTGGCGATTGACCTTTTATACTCTATGCTGAGGAAGGCTCCACTGGGTCTGCAAACAATGAATGCTTCGGTCGAGGATGTATAGACGTGGATTTCTTTCGCTTTATTACTATGATTGATCTGGCGACAGTTTCCTTAATCTGGCCGAGGCGACGAAAGCAGAATTAACTGCTACAAAATTACAAATAATGACCCTCCATTTCAGCGACTGTCAATGTTCTCTGTCAAACTATTCTTGTTAATTGACATTGACATATTTAACTCGGATGATAGGAAGCCCGTCCCCAGATGACACTACAGTGCATGTACCTGCGTCGTCTTCTTCTGTCTCTCATCCTCCTTTACTTCCTCTCCAGAATGACTTTTCGAGTGACTTTTCTGCAATTGTAGACGGCTTGCAGACGTCTCATCGTTTGAAACTATCGCTATATTCTTCGAATTGTAGTTGCTAAAAGATAAGTATCTTCGAGTGGAGAGAGGAATGTGTGCGATTGGAGCAGAGCGATCCCTTAAAACATCATGTATAGAGATATGAACTATTAATAAATGCGTGAAAATTCAAGTGTTGACTAACGAAATATATTCATATAATTGCATTGCGCTATAATATGCAATGTAATGTAATGGAAAACTTATATAGCGCCATTCGATATCAGAGACTCTCAGGACTGAACATATAGCTAACATCGAACAAGAAAGTCTTCAGGCGCCTACGGAAGGCAGCAGAGAGAAGAGAGAGCAGCTCCTTCCCAGAGGCGCGTTTACAGAAAACGGGGCCCTAGGCGCAAACATTTTTGGGGCCCTTCTGAATTTGTGCACTGAGCCTGAGAGGCCATCTATAAATGACGGTCACTCACCAATTGGAGAAGTCATACATCTGTGACGATTTGTGACGAAGGGGAGAGAGTCTGAGATAGGTGACGTCATGTCGTCACATCAAATATCAAAATACGCAACTTTATTTAACAATTTAACTTAATTAAACAGTAAGCCAACTTCTGGAAGCGAAGAGTCTCATAAGACGCAGCCTTCGCTCTTACTAACACAGCTATCTGAGCTGATATTGATACTGACATTAGTAAAGCAATTATGAATTGCCACAACACACGTGTCATGTGAATGCTTAGCTGTAAAAATAGTGAATATGTTATATTCAATTTATTTAAAACGCGAGACATCTATTTTGTATTAAATGTTTTCATTCATTTGGGAGCCTCTGAGATGGGTTCAACGTCTTTTGATCCCCCGTCAGTTGATCTCCGTCAGTTGATCCCCCGTCAGTTGATCCCCGTCAGTTGATCCCCCGTCAGTTGATCCCCGTCAGTTGATCCCCCGTCAGTTGATCCCCGTCAGTTGATCCCCCGTCAGTTGATCCCCGTCAGTTGATCCCCCGTTAGTTGATCCCCTAGTCAATTGATCCCCTAGTCAATTGATCCACTCGTCAAGAGATCCGCTGCCTATGGAACCCAGTCCAATTGATACAACATTCATGTTCCACTTGCGACCTTCTCCATTTATTAATAGAACGACGTAATTTCTTATCATTTTAAAATTTCGTGCTCGAAGCATGAGTGTCTATGCATGAGATATATGAGCCATTGCTCGGAGATATAACAGAATCTCCGACCGGTCATAAGCGTTTACAGTGCGGTTGACACGCGCCTCAAGCAAGCAATATCGTTTCATTGCCTGATATAATTTTCCAAAACTGTAAGATCAATCTTTTGTTTACTAACGGTCTCAGCTACAAGTCTGAGACTCGCAACCTAGAGATTCATTTAGGACGAATAGGCAGGGAATCAATTGGCGGGAGATCAATGGACGGGGATCAACTGACGGAGATCAACTGACGGGGGATCAACTGACGGGGGATCAATTGACGGGGATCAACTGACGGGGGATCAACTGACGGGGGATCAATTGACGGGGGATCAATTGACGGGGGATCAATTGGCGGGAGATCAATTGACGGGGGATCAATTGACGGGGGATCAACTGACGGGGGATCAATTGGCGGGAGATCAATTGACGGGGGATCAATTGACGGGGATCAACTGACGAGGGATCAACTGACGGAGGATCAATTGGCGGGAGATCAATTGACGGGGGATCAATTGACGGGGATCAACTGACGGGGAATCAACTGACGGGGAATCAATTGGCGGGAGATCAATTGACGGGGGATCAAATGACGGGGGATCAACTGACGGGGGATCAACTGACGGGGATCAATTGACGGGGGATCAATTGGCGGGAGATCAATTGACGGGGGATCAAATGACGGGGGATCAACTGACGGGGGATTAATTGACGAGGGATCAATTGACGCGATACCCTGAGATGTTATGTTGTGTTTAATGTTTTCATCATTTGGGGGCTCCTTGAGAGTCGGGAGCCCCAGGCGCGCGCCAAGTGCGCCTGTAGGTAAACGCGCCAATGCTCCTCCCGAAGAGAAAAGGGAGACTGTTCCAGCTAGTGGGACCCACCTCGGGGTTGCAGAGGAACGAAGAGAAGCCCGGCGCAGAATAGAGTAGATCATAGAGCAGAGGGCCAGAAGGTATACGCGGGGGCAGACCCAAGGAGACGGTTACGCATCAGCGCAAGGGTCTTGAAACGAATGCGGTGGGGTGCTTGGGCCAAGTTATAGGATTCACTAACGAAGTAAGAGATGTGACCAAATTTTGGAATTCCACCGTTTAGTATAATATATACTGGCGTCATTGCTGTAACAACCACAATAATAATTATTTAAGAGGTAGTTGGTAGCAACCACTGAGATATTGAGGGCCCGGTGTAGTCGCTTCTTAAGCTTTGCTGCTAAAGAGTTCTTGTGGTTCCATTTGTCTATACACTATACTAGCTAAGCTAAGCGTACATTCTCTGTGGTAGGCGCTAGGGCCTGGAAAAGTCTTTCTCTGGAGTTATTCCTTAAATCGTATCGTGGTACTTTACTTTTTTTCCGGGGCTGGAGTTGAGAGTACTTTTGAGTAATACCTTGAAAAGACGCATATGTTACATTTTTGAGCGCCTTTGACTAGGTTGTACTGTGAGAGGCGCTTTATGAATTCGTAAATAGAATAGAATTTTGAATCAATGGTGTGTGTGTGTGTGTGTGTGTGTGTGTGTGTTACAGGCAATGTGTGAAACCGGGATTTTGCAAAATGCTTGATTTGTTAGATTTTATGCAATATGTCCAATCATCCATTTACGGTTGGGATTAGAGTTAGGGTTAGTAGGGTCATTGTTAGGGTTAGGGTCAGGTTATAGTTAGGGTTACTGGGTTAGTGTAGGTTTACTGCAAAGTTAGGGTTAGTGAAGAGTTACGGCTTTACAAATTGCCTGGGCATTTTACAAAATCCCTAGTTTCACAGATTGCCTGTAACATAGGCACTCTCGTGATGGAGACCAGATTATGCATTGACGATATCCAGTCAAATTCGCAATCGCCAAGCTTACTATATTACACTTTGGAAATATGGTTCACCACATCGGTCCTAAAACAAGAAACTCGTCCCTTTCGATACGTGGCGCCCCCGAGTCCTTACTTGGTGTCAATCTCGTGATTAAAATGAAAACTGCGATGTCTTCTTCGACACTCTATCTCGACCCTGGGTCGCGGATATCTGTACATTCGGTGGGTAGGGTCAGGTCGGGTTGGCCCAGATCCTGGTGGGTCGGATCCATTTTGACCAACAATTTATTCGTTGATTTATTAAGGGAAGAGCGACAGAACAAAGATGCCCCAGGCCCATCGAAAATCTGATTGAACAGTTGACCCTGGGCTGAGCCCTGGTGTGATCAGAAGCGCGTTTGCAGAAAACAAGGCGCACACAGTTTTGGGGCCCTTCTGAATTTGTAAACTGAGTGTGAGACTTTGATGGTGTTTAGCGTATCATGTCAAAACCCCAAAGAATTGAACTGGAAGCCGTTTTTGTGGGTGTTATTGACGCTGATTATGATTTGTTTTGGAAGCTATTCTTAAGTAATTTAAGGTTATTTGATTTTAATATAACAAGCACAAGAATATTTATAAGGCCAACTTCTCATAACACATAGCCCAGTGGCTAAGCCCACTCTCTTACCAACTTAGCATACCGAGCTAATTGATATTGAAATTAACAAGACAATTATGAATTTCAACAGTACACTTGTCATGTGAATGCTTAGCTGCAAAAGTAGAGAATATATTATATTTAAAATAATTCAAACGGGAAACATGCTATATTGTATCATTACAAAATGTTTTCATTCATTTGGGGACCTCTGAGATTTGTCTTTTTCAAGTACTTGCACTCTTACTTGAGACCAAAGGTCTTGTACTTGAGTCTAAAGTGCTTATATTTGAAATTAAAAGGCATTTGTACCCTCTATTTTGAAACTAAAGATCAAAGTACTTGCATTGACGACTAATTTCTTGCACTCGAGACAAAGTAACCTTGTACTTGTGACCAAAATCCTTGTATTTGAGACTAAATTAGGCCTACTTGTAATTGAGGCCAAATTTCTTGTACTTGTATCTGAGACTAAAGTACTTGTACTTGAGTCAAGTATTTGTATTTGAGATGAAAGTGCTTGCACTCGTACTTAAACTCTAAGTACGTCAAACATCTCTGGTTCCTCTAGAAGGGATGCTTCACAACTACTCTTCGAATAACAATTTCAAGACTTGCACACGACGCGCATGAATCTGCGTATAGCGGTCAAGTATTTTTTCAAGATGCTAAGGTGAATAGGCATGCTCTACATAAAATCCATAACTTACGAAAATTAAAGCAGATTAAGACAATTCAGGGCTTTGTCCTCATCCATCACATTCAGAGACAGCGAATAACGAATATGTATTGAAAATTAAATTCTTGAAATTTGATATCGCCCTTCTTCCAACATCTTTTGCTCAGAAGTGCAAACGCCTCGACGCAATTGAAGTTGTACCGCAGAGCTATTATTGTGCGCGAAGGACTTGCTTAAGGTCCCTACACAGTGACTCCCCGGACAAGAATCAAACCCACTCGCTGAACGTTACGGGCTGATCGCTCTAACCGATCAGCCACCGTGCCACACGGTGGCTGATATTCCTTGTATATATATATATATGTATATATATATATATATGCATGTATATATATATGACGCATATAATTTAAGAGATTGATTATCAGATCAGAGGTCTATAACCACGGAATGTTTATCTCATGCTATTTATCATAATCTGCTGTGGCTGTATAAATAGAGTTTTGGAGGACGACGATGGCTGTAATAGGTCGCCTGATCCATCACGATCGCTCTCGACCAACGAGGTGCACTGCAAGCCAGACTTAAATCCGGCAATGACATTTCCTCAATTTACACATCAGCCGAGGCTGTCGGAAGCCACAGCTTTCCCTTTTCCCATTTAAAGACGATGAATGTATGGTCGTTGTAAATAAAGCACAATCGGCGACTTCACCGTCAAAGCATATCCATTCGTCTTTATTTTTGAGCTGAAAGGCTTATTCAGAGGCTTATTCTAGTTTATTTTATTGTTATGTCTACCATATCATGCGGGTTCGATTTTTCATGTGTGCTATAGCATCGTAATCTAGACAGAGCTTATAGGTGCCCCGATAGGCCTACCTGTTCAATAATTATCTTGTCATTTATGAGATATCTTAGCCAAACCCCGTGCAGTCACAGCTGCATTGTACACATGATTAGAGAAGGATAGCGCCCTTGTAGCGGCATGGCTGCGTTACGGCGCTCAAGAAATCGTCCGTTTAATAATAATAGGGATCGGGTAGCTAGGTCACAGTTTCCCACATACATCATAAAAATCTAAAAATATTGGCGCAATTTACGGAAAAAGTATCAATGAGATAACTATTCAATTAATATTTTATCTACACATTTATTTGATTGTGAATAAGATACTAAGTTAATTTATGTGTATCTATGCTTGTGTGTGTATGTGTGTTTGTATGTGCGTATGTATGTATGTATGTGTGTATGTGTTTGTCTGTCTGTCTGTCTGTATGTATGTATGTATGTATGTATGTATGTATGTATGTATGTATGTATGTATGTATGTATGTATGCATGCATGTGTGTATTGGCCTATGTTTGCTTCTGCGTGTTTGCGCAGAGCCGTACCGAGCAATAATTGCGCCCTATGCCTAGCATCAATCTGGCGCCCCCGCATGTTGAAAATATTGCATTTATGGAATAATAAGTTACTCCATCCTGAAATTTGCGCCCTTTCCACATTTGCGTCCTGGGCCACGGCCACCGCTGGCCCCTCCCTAGGTACGGCCCTGTGTTTGCGCATCCGAATTGGTTTTTGTTTTTGCTGTTTTTGTTGTTTTTGTTGTTTAGTTAAGTAATTAAGATGTTAACAGTTTCATAAGTGAAGGGCGGTACGAGTGTTAACAACTAGCATAAGGTATGAGAGAGTTCGGTGATGATTGCGAGATAGTCAGTTATTGCGGTGAGTCTGTCAAAGAACACAGGCGTTATGCTTTATGTTTTCGAAGTCAATGTTAATATTGATGTAGGCCTAATTGCAATGATAACTCGCATGTAAATACGTTGTAAATAAAGAAACGATAGGAGAAAAATGTGTTTCGAAGTTGTTTGGATGATCTGAGGAGTTGGCAGACTACAACAAAGTTAAGTGAAGTTTACATTTGCTGGCCGCAATTGGATCTACGAGCGATGGAAGCAGTTTGTTGAGAAAAACTACAGAGGTTTTACGGACAAAAATGTTCTGAAAGAAAGGAGAAATTAAAGATTGTCTTTCTGAAGAACTACTGGACATAGTATCTCGGTTTCGGTCTTGGTACCTCATTGTCTCGGTCTCGTACCAAGACCGAGAAAAAGACCAAGACACTATGTCCAACCGTCCAAGACAGTATGAGACAGTAAAATACAAGTGACCTCAAATAACAGACTGAAAAATACTCATGTTTCGGTTTTGAGAATAAGGTTCGTTTATAATTTCAATTTGAAACTTGTAACATAGTACCTTTTTACCGAGAACAATTTTTCTATTGCTACTTTGTCTTTTTCTATATATTTTCGCCAGACTATCTTCTGAATAGCATAAAGAAAGCCTTTTTGCACATGTCTGAAAGCTTCTGAACGATTTTAAACAAGCAATTCCCATACCAAATACCAAACCAAATTAAAAATCTGCGACATATCCTTTTAAACCAGAGTTGTGTGGTCTCAAGACAATGTCTCGGTCTAGAGACATTTTTTTGTCTTGGTCTCGATCTTGGAAATTTGTTGTCTTGGCCTCGGTCTTGATCTCGCAGTAGTTTTATAAATTTATAGAAACTGTCTTGAAGTGATAGTCTTGTTCTGTCTCGAACAAGCGGTCTCGATAAGTATCGCGTAAACTGTTCTAAACTCTTGCGCTATAATTCTAAACGGAAGTACTTAAAAGCAGCCTTTCTGGTTAAAGCGTGAACCACATGATACTGAAATCATTTCGATTACCTTATAGTGCAAAAATGTCTGTGAGCGAACCTGAAATTGTGAAATTTACATTTAGCCTACCCATTTTGAGGTTATTGACAAACAATTATAGCAATGGCGTGCTTTTTGTCGATGGTGCAAAGCCACCATAACCGAAACGATCGGAACTTCGAGTTTCTCAATCTGCCCCCTTAAGTGCGCAACGAGAAAAATAATAAGTATGAAAAAATTAACTTTTAGTGCCGAAAATCACGATTTATGACAATAAATGTCTGAAGTTGTAGTGTCAACGAAGAAAATAAGTTAAAGTAAAAACATGGGCTTTCGGGAATCTGGACACTCTTTTATCTGGTAGATGGCGCAATCGTTCCACTTGCTTAAGAGATTTTTGATTACATATCATTGATGATGTAAACTTCCCAGAGTGGATCTCGTGAAGGAGGACTCGTTCCAGTAATTAAATGATAAATTATCTCATTTTTTGGATTTTGTTATTTTGTTCAATTTTTAAGTTATGTCCGTCAAAATTAGATACATTGCAGGCCTGAAATGTGTGCAAAATTTTAGTTTTGTAGGTCAACGGAAACATATTGAAAAAAAGAGTTGAAAAAATTCGACGAACAGACGATGCAACGATCCGTCCATGACACAGTTTACGCAAGCCAAGTAAAATAAAAGAAGGTAATAATAGTAAATCGAATATTGACGGAAAACAATAGGACGCAAGGTTTGATCTGCATACGCTGGCTCTGAATTACAGTGCTTGGAATTTATATGCTGTTACAACTTGAAAATTTTCGTGACCGTCGCTTCTCTCTTCTCTCAGTCCGTCTATCGTACAAATAACGGTTTCTACCGATCGTTTGTATATGTATGGGCCAAGGTGGCATCGATTTCAGGCATTTCTACAACTTCCATAATTTTTTTTAGTTTTCGTCAATTGTATTTATACTGTCTTATTTTTTTAAACACGATACGATCAGTAACGTTATAATTTCGTTCATTCTGTAATGCTCGTGTGTGCTTAATTCTTTAGAATCAACCAAGGTAGAAGTGATTAAGGGTTCAGATTTGTTTTCTTTGAAATTGGAAATTGAAATAAGGAGCCGTCCCTAAATGACGTCATTCAATTTTGGACGATTTTTGACCCCTCCATTCGTCACACGGCGTCACAAATGCCATGATCACTCAAATACGACGTCACAAAGCTCTTACCCCTCCCTCCGAAAAACCAGATGTACAGAATGTAATGCAAATTTTCTTATACTTATCAACAAAAGAAATTATGACTATAAAATACTTGAAACAATAATAGTAATAAACGATTCCTGAAGGAAAATAGAGAAAGTATAATCATTACAAACTTATGCATTCCTCAAGATGAAACGCTCTTGTAGAATCATTACAATTATTAAAAAATTGTTTGATAACAATAACTCGAAACAATCCAAGCTTCATGCCTCTCCATTTTCCCACGGTGAGGCTAAATGCTCCTTCATTGAATAAATATTATCCAATTCACAAACTCTTCGTTTGCGATTATGACCAAAGTGCAGCGACTCTCTGTGGCCCGTGCGCTTGGGCGGAGGAGTCGGACGATGACTAATTCTATGTGTTAGCTATACAACTGAAAACTGTATTACCATTGGATTTGTCTCTACAAGTACACGATATAGTAAGCTTATAGCAATTGAGTGATTAGCTGAACGCTTGGCAAAACAGCCTACAGTAAGCACCAAACACACCTTTCTGGATTGAATGATTCTTTAGACAGTGACACTTTTAGCTATCGGCGGCCATGTTGGACGCATTTTGAAAGTGACTCTTATGTCATGGTCCTAACAGTATAGACTGCTAGTTTGTTAATAAGCATGCAATAAAGCCTACAGTTAGACACCAAAGACACCTTTCTACAGAGTTGTATGGTCTCGAGACAGTTTTTTTTAGCGTCTCGGTCTCGGTCTCGGAAGCCTGCTGTCTCGGCTCCGGTCTCGAGATAGTGTCTAGAATTTTTAGAAATTGTCTTGAAGTGAAAGTCTTGTTCTGTCTCGAACAAGCGGTCTCGATAAGTTTCGCGCTAACTGTCTTAAAATCTTGCGCTAGAAAATGAAACTGGGATCTACAAGAATCGGTAATTCTGGTTAACGCGCGAATCACATGATACTGAAATCAATTCAATTATCTTAAAGCAGAGTTGTATGGTCTCGAGACAGTTTTTTGGTGTCTCGGTCTCGGAAACCTGCTGTCTCGGTCTCGAGGTAGTGTCTCGAATTTTTAAAAACTGAAATTGAAAGTCTTGTTCTGTCTCGAATAAGCGGTCTCGATAAGTTTCACGTTAACTGTCTTAAAATTTTGCGCTAGGCCGAAGAAGAAATATCGAAAAAGATAAAGCTCGGCAATATACAAACTGTTCTTGGGAATTGATACAATATACATTATAATTAAGTTTCAAATTTAAAAAAATTACAAATGAGCCTTATTCCCGAAAACTGATACAATAGTATTTAACAGCCTTTTATATAGGATCAGTTGTTTTTTACTGTCTCGAACTGTCTTGAACCTAGTGTCTCGGTCTCGGTACCTCACTGTCTCGGTCTCGGTACCTCACTGTCTCGGTCTCGTCTTGGTCTTGAAGTTTAAGGTCTTGCCTACAACACTGTCTTAAAGCAGATAAATGTCTGAGAGACAATCTGAAATTGTGAAGTTTCATTTTACGCATTTTGAAGTTATTGACAAACAATAGCTGTAAACCATGATAACCAAGACGATCAAAGCAACTTCGAGTTCCTCAGGGTGAGTAAGGAAATGTGCAACATTTTAATTTAGTTTGGTATTTGGTATCGAATTTGCTTTTTTAAAATTTCAAGTCTTGGATACATCACTGCTTTTCTATGTGGAATATGTTTATATATTGACAATTTTAGCTATCGGCGGCCATGTTGGACGTCATGTTGGATGTTGGACGTCATCTTGAAAATGACCCTTATCTGATGGTCAGATTGGAATCATTGGACTTTTACTATGCTAATAAGCATGAAGTGTATCAGATTCCGTTGAAAAACCTTTTGTTCGCATTTTCTGAGGGTTACCTATCTTTTCCCATAGATTGACCCGACTACCGACGCTCTCGGTCTAGGTCTGTCAACCCAACCAAGCTGCTGTGAAGTCGTGTTAGTCGCTGTCAGGACTTGGAAGGAATCTAGGGTCTGCTTTGCTGATTGTTACACATATACCACATATACGCGGTAAATAATAAAGTTCGCGCTAGAAATCAGGGCACCCTCTGAGTTTGTTACATCTATCAATAGTATTATTGAAACAGAATTTCAGCTTCTAATTCCAACTGAAAGGCGGTGCTCACGGACTGTCTTACTTAGCCCAATATCGAAAAATTGACTTTGATATGAATGGGAAACTACGGTCTGCTTTGCTGCTTGTTGTAATGTTGGTTATTCTTGGTTTTCAATAAACTTATATATTTCTTAGCTAACTTGATAGTGGAATACCTAACAATATTAGCAACAGCAAAATCTTGCCACATAAAATGTATAATATATAGGCCTAAGCAGCACTTGCTGTACAGAATTAAGAAACGATGCGAAACCTATAAGACGTGACAGGATAAATTTAGCTAAAACGAAACACAAGAATGTACAGGATGGGCCAGTAGGAATGCACCAACTTTGCATGCAAATAACTCCGCCAATATTTGAAAGTTATTTATACTTAATGCGTCAAATCAAAGATATATCACTCTAGTATTAGCCTAGAAAAAGCCAAACTGGTACTAGTTTTGAGTTTAAGGAAATGTTTGAAACAGCCCTAGCCGCTCCATCTTTTTGTCGTTAGTGACGCAATATTGCGCCGTTGACAGACGATAATCGAGTCTTGGTTCGACTTTTGCGAACTGATAAGGGATTTAATTAATACCTTTCAAATGATGAAAGAGTTTCCTAACAGAGGATGGAATAAATATACCTTAAATCGTCTGTTACGGAAAATGGATGAACAGGAGCTTCATTTCTTAAACCACGCAAGTCGGTACTCACGGCGCGCATCCGCTATCATCGCTCGTGTGTCCGAATTAAAAGCGAACAGTGTTTACTGTTGTCAAGAAGTTTTGCAGAATGGATTATTACCTGACATTCGTCGTCTGTCGAGTGCAGATTACACCTTTCAACAGGACGGTGCCTCTGCTGACCGATCACGTCGTACTGTTACCTATTTGACTGAAAACGTTCCTGAGTTCATCGAGCCCCACAATAGCCCCCCCCCCCAATAGTTCAGATCTGAATCCGGTGGATTATTCGATCTGGGGATATTTGCAGCAACTCGTTTATTGAGAGAAGATCCGTGACAATCAACATCTCAAAGAGGTCATCGTTAACTGCTGGTCAAATATCAGTCCGCAGTTCATTGACAGAACGATTGACCAGAGGTCTTGTCGAATTGCTGCTGTTGTTACAGCACGTGGGTCGTGGGAGATACATTAAATATTCATAGCTAATTATTAATATTGCTGGCTTAGAACTATAGCAGGGCTATTCAATTAGCGGCCCGCGGGCCAAATCTGGCCCGCGAAGGCCTAACAACTGGCCCGCGGACCTATGCCAAAATTTTAAAATTTTAAGGATTTTTTTTTAAATCTATGTTTTTGAATTATTATTATTATAATTATAATTATTTGAATTATATTATATATTTTGCAAGTGTATCCTTTTAAAAAATTTACTGGAGAGTGCTCAGCAGCCCCCCTCCCCAAACCCTCAGCAGCCCCCCTCCCCAAACCCTCAGCAGCCCCCCTCCCCAAACCCTCAGCAGCCCCCCCTCCCCAAACCCTCAGCAGCCCCCCCTCCCCAAACCCTCAGCAGCCCCCCTCCCCAAACCCTCAGCAGCCCCCCTCCCCAAACCCTCAGCAGCCCCTTCCCCAAACCCTCAGCAGCCCCCCTCCCCAAACCCTCAGCAGCCCCTTCCCCAAACCCTCAGCAGCCCCCCTCCCCAAACCCTCAGCAGCCCCTTCCCCAAACCCTCAGCAGCCCCCCTCCCCAAACCCTCAGCAGCCCCCCTCCCCAAACCCTCAGCAGCCCCCCTCCCCAAACCCTCAGCAGCCCCTTCCCCAAACCCTCAGCAGCCCCCCTCCCCAAACCCTCAGCAGCCCCTTCCCCAAACCCTCAGCAGCCCCCCTCCCCAAACCCTCAGCAGCCCCCCTCCCCAAACCCTCAGCAGCCCCCCCTCCCCAAACCCTCAGCAGCCCCCCCCTCCCCAAACCCTCAGCAGCCCCCCTCCCCAAACCCTCAGCAGCCCCCCTCCCCAAACCCTCAGCAGCCCCCCCCTCCCCAAACCCTCAGCAGCCCCCCTCCCCAAACCCTCAGCAGCCCCCCTCCCCAAACCCTCAGCAGCCCCCCTCCCCAAACCCTCAGCAGCCCCCCTCCCCAAACCCTCAGCAGCCCCCCTCCCCAAACCCTCAGCAGCCCCTTCCCCAAACCCTCAGCAGCCCCCCTCCCCAAACCCTCAGCAGCCCCCCTCCCCAAACCCTCAGCAGCCCCCCCTCCCCAAACCCTCAGCAGCCCCCCCCTCCCCAAACCCTCAGCAGCCCCCCTCCCCAAACCCTCAGCAGCCCCCCTCCCCAAACCCTCAGCAGCCCCCCCTCCCCAAACCCTCAGCAGCCCCCCTCCCCAAACCCTCAGCAGCCCCCCTCCCCAAACCCTCAGCAGCCCCCCTCCCCAAACCCTCAGCAGCCCCCCTCCCCAAACCCTCAGCAGCCCCCCTCCCCAAACCCTCAGCAGCCCCCCTCCCCAAACCCTCAGCAGCCCCCCTCCCCAAACCCTCAGCAGCCCCCCTCCCCAAACCCTCAGCAGCCCCCCCTCCCCAAACCCTCAGCAGCCCCCCTCCCCAAACCCTCAGCAGCCCCCCTCCCCAAACCCTCAGCAGCCCCCCTCCCCAAACCCTCAGCAGCCCCCCTCCCCAAACCCTCAGCAGCCCCCCTCCCCAAACCCTCAGCAGCCCCCCTCCCCAAACCCTCAGCAGCCCCCCTCCCCAAACCCTCAGCAGCCCCCCCTCCCCAAACCCTCAGCAGCCCCCCTCCCCAAACCCTCAGCAGCCCCCCTCCCCAAACCCTCAGCAGCCCCCCTCCCCAAACCCTCAGCAGCCCCCCTCCCCAAACCCTCAGCAGCCCCCCTCCCCAAACCCTCAGCAGCCCCTTCCCCAAACCCTCAGCAGCCCCCCTCCCCAAACCCTCAGCAGCCCCTTCCCCAAACCCTCAGCAGCCCCCCTCCCCAAACCCTCAGCAGCCCCCCTCCCCAAACCCTCAGCAGCCCCCCCTCCCCAAACCCTCAGCAGCCCCCCCCTCCCCAAACCCTCAGCAGCCCCCCTCCCCAAACCCTCAGCAGCCCCCCTCCCCAAACCCTCAGCAGCCCCCCCCTCCCCAAACCCTCAGCAGCCCCCCTCCCCAAACCCTCAGCAGCCCCCCTCCCCAAACCCTCAGCAGCCCCCCTCCCCAAACCCTCAGCAGCCCCCCTCCCCAAACCCTCAGCAGCCCCCCTCCCCAAACCCTCAGCAGCCCCTTCCCCAAACCCTCAGCAGCCCCCCTCCCCAAACCCTCAGCAGCCCCCCTCCCCAAACCCTCAGCAGCCCCCCCTCCCCAAACCCTCAGCAGCCCCCCCCTCCCCAAACCCTCAGCAGCCCCCCTCCCCAAACCCTCAGCAGCCCCCCTCCCCAAACCCTCAGCAGCCCCCCTCCCCAAACCCCTCCTTGAGCCTCTGGCCCACCACCATCTCCAGATTTCTCTAGTTTGGCCCTTGACTAAATCTAATTGAATAGCCCTGAACTATAGGGTTTCATTTTTTGGATTCACTGTTTAACGTTGGCATGACTATTTTCTTTAGCTATTATCACTAAAAACGATGACTTTTGTCATGTCACGATTTACATCATGAATAGCCACTGTTTCTATAGACTAATACTAGAGTGAAATATCTTTGATTTGACGCATTAAGTATAAATAACTTTCAAATATTGGCGGAGTTATTTGCATGCAAAGTTGGTGCATTCCTACTGGCCCACCCTGTATATACAATTATACATATTTCCTGTTATTATCGTTACTTGAGATAGCATATGAGATCAACAAATACTGTCAAATAGAAAGATATTTTCAAGCGATACACATGAGCAGTTCAGTAACATGGATGAACAGGTAGGCTCTATGTCTAGACGCTTCAGGCCAGTTCAGGGCTTGGCCTAATAGCATTATGCTACATGCCCATGATGCATTCCTTACGTAGGTGGACCAAGAAGTTCTAACCAAAGTGTGGACTTAAGGTCGTAATAAGTCTCACAGCAAGATTAACCTTGTGCGTGTCTAAACATTTACACTGTCATTTTACGGGTGTAGGACAAAACCCCTGTGACAAAACCCCTCTGACATAAACCCCTCTGACATAAACCCACCCTGTTTTAGGCAGGAAATAAAGCCCCGGACAACCCCCCCCTCTTGCCCTAACTAGCTTCTGCAATTAGAAGCCATACCATAATAACTGACATTACTAACAAAGTCTGCACAACATTACAAGTGACACTCAGTACTACTATTAGTCTAACTCAGAGGCGTCCAGGTAGGGGCGGGGAGTATTTTTTGAGTCTTAGTAATATCTTGACTACCTGACACTTGGAACCAGGGTGTTTGTCTCCAACAGTTAGAGGATTGACGCCCTGGTCTAACGTATATAAGAAATCGTGTCACAGATGACACACATACGTTCTGCATAGACTCACCTGACGCGTCTGAAAAAACCGTGTCACAGATAGCCTATGAATTACTCACAGTGGTGCATTCAGTGTACATAGACCTATCATACATTAACAACAAAAAGACCAAGGAACTAATTAACCGTTTGCTATTTAACTATTGGATGACGATACCTGAGTGACCGCATCAGACTTTGAAATGACACATATGACAGATGCTTTACTTCAGACTTTAAAGTATACACACGTTTCTAAATAATAAATGTAAAAAAGTAACAAAAATATATGCTTAGGGGTTTTGTCTAACTTAGGGAGGGGGGGTTGTCATGGGGGTTTTTGTCAGAGGGGGTTTTGTCAGAGGGGTTTTGTCAGAGGGGGTTTTGCCCGCGACCCCATTTTACTGTGGCTGCTGCTATTAGGATGAATGGTATGGATGGCAAGCAAGCTGACATTTACAGATGAGTTTTAAGTTCAGATCCAAGTGACAGCGGAAACTGACAGAACACACAACTCGAGACTGAAAGTAGAAGCTGCTGGATCATATGTTAGTGACCATGCAGTCTAAGTCGGATTTTGGCGTCTGAGCGCGGCTTTGTTCGACCGATTTTGGTTGTGTTGAAGTTGTCGGATCCTGGCATGTGACGGTGACTTTTTAAACGACCGACGTGCGTCTTTTGGATAGAAAACACCAGCTTTAGTTCGATCTCGCATCGTTGGCACGCTGCCAGCAATCGTCTCCTTCAAGCCATGTGCGTTTTTCCCCGACGCCAACTTGGATCGTCGGATGATTACGCATGGCCTGTCGGACTCTAGACAATGTCATCGCTTGCAGGTCGTCTACCTTACATCCTAAATGGAAATAGACGTACGCTCAACTTTCCACCAACGCTGCCTGATCTGATGTTATCGACGACTGCCTTCATCGCCCGGGCAACTTCGCTCCGCTCTTATTCCGACTCGATGACTCTAACATCTCGGGGCAAGCAGTAGGCTGGGGAAACTAGTCGATTAATCGGTTAATCGATTAATCGCGATGACTCGATTAGTACGATTAGCTCGATTGTTCGATTAGTCGACCTTAGCTGGATTGTTCTGTGAGACAGAGCTGTTACAATTGTGATGCAGAGCTACTGTACTACTACCACTGGCGTCCACAGCTATCAGATAGTGGAACGACCTCTGAATATGTAGCCTACAGGCCAGTTGCGATAGAGGCAGGTGATAAGTCATCCTGTCTAATAAGCACTCGCCGGCCAACAGCGACAGTGCTAACAGGATGTTATGTGGGACTGAGTGGTAATAAAAACCATCTGTGTCGCACAGCCACTTACAGGCCGCCCTTGTCACGAAGTCTGAGGCCCTCGTGCCTTGCGGGCAGGTCCCCATCCCAAAGAAGGTTTGGGTCAGAAGGGCATCCGGTTATAAAACCGTGGAGCTTCTGCGACCGAAATTCTGGCCTAAAACGCACCGAAAATGACTTCTGCGCCCGAAAGATCTTCGTATTTGTCTAAAAACGACACTAACCCTAGCTCTAACAATAAACGACCCTCACGACTCCTAACCTGACCCAAACCGACCCTCACGGAGCTTAATCTGACCGTAACCGACCCTCGCGACGCATATTACAAATTTTAGGTATTTTAGCAGCGCGCATGCGCCAACGGTTGCGCATGCGCAGAGGTAAATATTGTATGGGTTCGGCCGTAGAAGTAGCATTTTCGCTTATTTTTGGTGAAATTGGGTCGAAGGTTCAGCCGCAGAAAATTTATGCGCTATAAAAGCATTTGCTCCAAACTGTTCAATGGAACAATGAGAATTATAATTGTAATGAAGTGGTAAACGGTCACATTCACACTGCATGTAGCATGTTGTATGGGTTCGGCCGTAGAATTAGAATTTTCGTTTATTTTTGGTGAAATTGGGTCGAAGGTTCAGCCGCAGAAGATTTATTCTTTATAAAAGCATTTGCTACAAACTGTTCAATGGAACAATGATAATTATAATTATAATGAAGTTGCAAACGGTCACTCTCACACTGCGTGTTTAATTGTATTATAGGCGCCTACACTTTATTTGCAAAGAAACTGCATTGAAACATATTAAAAGGCGTCGATGTCTCGAGCACCAGGTGCGTGTCTCCATGTCATTGTCAGGTACGCACGTACAGTAGATAAATACAGTAGATACAGTAATAAAACTGTTGGGAGTAACGTTATACATCTAATTTGCAAATAGTATTGAAACATAGGCAAGTAATTATTACGTAATACGCGTTATAAATAAGATTTCCATGATTAGTATATGCGGGCTACCGTAATTCAGCATTTACTGAGGAACATGGTCAATATCCCGAGTTGTGATATTACTAATCGAGCTAATCTATAGATAGTGCGCCGCTTGTTGGCTGCACGAGTTCTTATATGAGAGTGTAATGTTTTCGATCTTTGCGTTATTTATTTGGTTGAGTTTTGATGATCGTTTTTATACAGTTCGAGAAATCAGTTTTTAGGGATTATCATGACGATGCGGTTGGGGGTGTACTAGCGGTACTTTTTCAGTTTATTTCGGCTTTTTGGAATTATTTGGCGTGCGCTGTTGGGTTTGTGTGCGGTGATGCGGAACGGCTGCTCGCTGACGCGTGACGATTTCCTCTTACTACGTTTTGGAGCGAGTGCGATTGACGCTGGGGTTGTACACTGGATTCGCGACCTTGGCCTGTGGCGAGGTAGGCGGAGTGTAGGGCTGCTGCGTATCAACGGCGTCGGGAACGGCCTACAGCACTGTTGGTCACCCTGCTAGGATGTACCGTCCCTGTGATTATCGGCAACCGCCTGTCGCAGTTTATCCAGCCACCCGTGAATTCTTCAACTCCACGCACAGCCCCTGGTCTGCTCCGTCCACTCGTTCAACACCATCCTGTGGTTCCTACGCGTCATCTCAAGTTCGCTACTCTTAACATCCGCTCGCTGAGGAATAAGATCGACGTTGTGAGGCGTTGCTGGACCGATGCCAACCTTGATGTCTTTTGCCTCACTGAGACCTGACATGAGGACGCCGATGACATCTCGCTGCGGCGCCTGAGGTCTGAGGGTATTCGCGTCGCTGAGTGTGCCTGCCCTGTGTTGCCTGGATCGCGGATCGACAACGTACACTTTCAAAACCACGGCGGTATTGTACTGATCGCCTCGTCTGCGGTAGTGGTTGCCAGGCTGTCGCTTCCGTTCACCCCCGACACCTTCGAATATCTTTGTGTGCGGGTGGTGTCGTCTGGAACCTCATGCGTCGTCGTGACAATCTACCGACCTGGCTCTGAGTAGCCCACTCCATCGTTCCTCTCTGAGTTCCGGTCGCTGCTGGAACATCCTTCAGTCTACGCTGTCCCCTACGTCATCATGGGGATCTGAACATCGGATTTGACAGGAGTGACGATCCGATGACGGTTGCTGTAGAGGAGATGCTAGCCTCGGTTGGCGCCATCCAGAATGTCGAGGTGAGCATCCATACGGAGGGAGGCGTACTCGACGTGGTCGTCACGCGATGTGAGCAGAGACCGTCTATGGTCGATGTCACTGCCCTCACTGGCTGGGTGTCGGGTCATTGCCTCGTGACATGGTCCTGCATCGTCGCGTCTGCCATCGCACCGGTCTATGAAACCAGTCATCGTCGTTCATGGAGAAATTTCGACCTCGACGTGTTCCGCTCTGCCCTCCGTTCATCCAGCCTCTGCTGCCCAGATTCATCTTGGAAGAGAAATTGACTTCCATACCGAATGCAATAGGGGAGTTAATTCTACCTAGGACAAACTGACTCCCTGGGAGTTAATCTTCCTAGGTTAAATTGACTCCCATACCTAATGCAATAGGGGAGTTAATTCTACCTAGGACAAACTGACTCCTGGGGAGTTAATTCTACCTAGGACAAATTGACTTCCGGGGAGTTATTTCTTCCTAGGATAAATTTACTCCCATATCTAGTGCAATAGTGGAGTTAATTCTACCTGACAAACTGACTTTATCCTAGGACGTATTAACTCCACGGGAGCGTCTATTCACCAGCGGGAGTGTGTGTGTCCTAGGTACAATGCACTCCACTATTTAATTGTTCCTAGGAAGAATTAACTCCCAGGCCAATTTATCCTAGGATAAATTGACCTGGGAGTGTTTGAAAGGTGGAGTGTAAATAGCCTACTACAACGGCCTCATCTGTTATTTTCCTCTCCTCATATGCCTATTGCCCACTTTCCGGGAAGTTAATTCTTCCTAGGATAAATAGACTCCCATACCTATTGCAGTAAGGGAGTTAATTCTTCTCAGGACAAATTAACAATAACAGCAACAACAATAATAATAACAACAGTAACCATAATAACATTAACAATAAAAACAATAACGATAATAACAAGAAAAACAAGAAAACAAGAAAAACATCAAAATACACCGCTATTTTTTCATCATACTGCTCTATTCCATTGGCCTTCGACACTCTTGAGTCCTGTCAACCGCTGATCAATCTCCTTGGCCACCGGCTTGCCCAGGTATCAGGCGACAGGAGAGAGACCACCTTCCTCTACCAACGCTCGTTAATGACTGTCCAGCGCTTTACTTTTTCTAACAATAAAACCATCTGCGACTAGCCATTCCAGAACAATGCCCCCTAATTTTTTGAATAATAATAACAATAATAATAATACTAATAAAAAAACAAAAATTAACAACACTAACAGCAATAACAGTATCACTAACAAAAACAATAACAATAACGTTATAAATAAAATGAATAACAATAACACTAACACCCCAAAACTAATAAAAAATAACACTAAAAACAAAAATAACAATACAAATAACAATACCAATAACAATAATAGTACCAATAACAGTAACAGTAACAATAACAATAATAACAACAATGACAATAATGACAATAACAACAATGACAATAACAATAACAACAGCAGTAATAATAACAGTGCTGGTAACAAGAATAACAATGACAACAACAACAATAAAAACAAAAAAAACAATAACAATAATAATAATTCAACAATAACTATAGTAACAGTCACAATAACAACAGAAATAATAACACCAATAACAACGCCAATAACAATAAATAACAATGACAATAACAATACCAACACTAATAACAATAAGAATAAATAGCAATAGCAATAATAACATCAACAATAACAATAATAACAATAGCAAGAATTTCAATAACTACAGCAAGAAATAACTCCCCTATTACATTGGCTGTGGGAGTCAATTTATCATCGGAAGAATTAACCCCCGGTAGTCACTTTGTCCTAGACAGAATTAGCTCCCGGGGAGTGTTTATTCGCGATGTGTTTTAGAATGCGGTAAACTAACAAGAGTTTTGTGCCATTTTAGTACATATCCTCCCTTGTATTACGTGGTTCAATGGAGCGTGCAGCGCTCAGTAAAGAGAGTGAAGACGCGTTTAATAATAGCGAAACTGTCCGAACTGATGATTGTGAGACACAGAGGTTCAAGAGGCGGTGACTCGGAGTAGGACGGTACGGTTAGGAGCGCGGGAGGCTCTCGATGGCCGACTCTGCTGGACAGAATAGTCACGGGGTGGGATCACGCATCGAAACGAACTAGTACAGTGACGACAATCTCAAGCAACAAGCAATTGACATACTCAGTCTAAAATTCGAAAAACCAGTCGCAATCTGAGAGGTCTACATAATCAACGCCTGATCGACAGCTTCGACCAGGCGGGTGCTTGCAAGAACTGAAAGGCTGTGACCTCGAGATGATTGTAATGATCGAGACACATATCAAGACATACCACAGCCCTGATACATTTCGAATCGATGATATTTTCGAAAAAGTAGCTGAGTAACTCGTATTTCTTTAATCTTTAGGTCTTTAATCTCCTAATCTTTAGGTCTTTAATCTTCAGACACTTCAATCAAAGAGGATGAAAAGATTATAAAAATGATTAAGGTCAACCCAGCACAATCAGGCCTGGTTCTGCTTCCACTGCCTGTCTGTGTCCAGTGTCTCCATATCAACTGAATACCATCGCCTTCAGAGATACTTGTCCCGAATCGTAGCCATCCCGAAACTGGAATCTGACCTGATTTCTCTGAGTTCAACGCAAGCAATAATGCTGACTGCTTATCATAACCAGTATCAACAAAACAACACAACTGGAACCCACCCATTATATCATTGTTGTGAACGTAGTAAATATCGTTCGGTTCTAGTAGACGTAAGATCATAGATCATGCAGTATGTCTATGATGTACATTAAGAACTCATTATTATTAATGTTAAACGCATAACGACAGTTGTAACACACAAGCACAACGAACCTCTGTCTGTCTCTCCTCCCTCTCCTCCCTCCTCTTTGTCCTCCCTCCTATCTATCCTCCCTCTCCACCCTCCTCTCTCTCTCCTCCTGGCGCCTCTTATGCAGTCGGGCGCAACCAACACGCTACTCAGAAGCCAAGTGTGTCTAAACAACGTCTAATTGTTATTCGTGTGCGTCGGGTCACAGGTCACAGGCTGTGCCAACGTAACAGAGCGTGTCGGTCTACCTCGGTCACGGACCGAAGAAATCTACACTGGCCTACACAATGCCATCACAACTTAGTGCTGCCTGCCGAGTTCAGAAGTGTGTGGAAATAAAACCTATTCGACGTATTTCGTCTTCATGTCGTTGTGTACAGTTGCTTTCGACTTATTGGTGAGCTCTGCTTTGCTTATTAATAAGTAATAATGTGATACCATGGATATTGAAGCATTGACAGCTTTCAACAGATCGAAGACTGAGTCTCCTAGTTGAGAATGGTCAATATAGCTCACATGAGTCGATTACTATTGGAGCATAATTATTCAAAGACAGCCCATTTCAGTCAGACATAGATATCACTGCGACGGGCTACAGTACTAACTATACAGGAATACATTCTTTTTATAGCCAAGGACCTGCCACAGAATCCCCCCGGACCCTACAGAGTCCCCCCGGATTCAACAGCCCGGACCCTATAGTCCATAGAGTCCTCCGGACCCTACAGAGGCCCTCGGACCATACAGCCCATAGAGGCCCCTCTGACTCTACATGCAGTTAAACATGCACAGCTGTAGAGCTGTGCATGTTTGGGCTATGTTATGGGCTCTATGGGCTACACGGCGAGTGTACATCAAAGGAGCCGCCAATGCGAGCAGATCAAAGAATCTATACGGCAAACAGAACCATGACCCTTAGCGACAAACGGACATAGAAGGCTCATGGCGGCATGGAAAAAAACGCTATAAGTGGTTGGTCATTTGCACATATTGCTGCGTCGCAATCCGCGTTGACACGTCTATTCCGTCTGCTCACCTTCTGGTACGTTTGCAACCGGCATCCCACAGTCCTTCTACTCAACCCCACGAGCCTCGCTAAACCTCACGCCATCGACCAACTTCGGACTGATGCCGTCGCCTTCAACCCATATATTATCATCATCGACGAGAGTTGGCTGAGGGCCCATCATGACATTGCTGCTGTTTCTATTGGCGGTTACAACATGCTCCGTCGTGATCGCACGGGATGCCGGGAGGTGGAGTGGCCATCTATTGTAGCGTTCATGGGCACTATATCAACTGTATGTATAATTAACACAGGTATCATCCAGGGACCTGGAATGGGTCCACCTAATTTTGTGGTTGCTATTTCTGGTTTAAGACTTCTCTATAGCATAAATAGACTTTTAAAGTATGCTGGTGACTGTAATGCGCTGATTCCTGCTCCAGCTATAGCTATACTGATTTCGAACTTGCCCATCTGCAAGCATGGGCCAGACATTGCAACCTCAAACTCAAATCTAAAGAAATGATTATTCAGCGACCCAGTGTTAAGGGGATTGCCCTTCCTTTCTTGGTGGATGGTATATACAGGGTGGATGAGATTAATGTCCTGGAGGCAGGGCTTAAAGTGTGCCTGGACGGTCATGGATGGCGTCCATGCACTTATTTGGCCAGCAAAGCCTGGACGTCGTCCATGAGCGTCCATGCAACAGTGCAATTTCTCTGTACGTGTACATATATATATATGTCTGTTATTATCAACAGGAAAAAGCAGGGGAAAAATTACGCGCACCGCACGTTTACAAACTTTATTTCCAAAACTTTCAAACCGATGCCCGCGTCACCGGCCCCTTGTCGACAATTTCACAAAGGAAAGCAATTCTCTGCAGACCTACGCGTTAAAATAAATTACAACAAATATTTCACCAACATATAAATGACGACTAAATAATGGTTGATGGACAAAAAGCCTAACGAATGATAAAAAATTCTATTTTTCGCCCATTGTATTTGGTTAAATAAAAGTTGGATTGATAATAATAATGTCTGCAAATCCAGCTTCTGGTTCAGCAAGAACCATTTTTGTCAATTCAACTTCCATTTAGGCAAATATTCTTTTCAATGATCCAACTTTTATTTAAGTAGGCATTATGTTCATCTAAATAGCATGTTTTGGAAGAATTTCGTTCACCCATTCAACTTCTATTCCAGCATCATTAATATTACCAATCCAACTCCTATTTTAACGACCACAGTGTACGAACCATTTTTCGTCGACTTAATATTTATTGTTTATTTATTTTATTACCGAAATTTGATATTGCCCATCTATGGGGAGGGGTGTCACACAATTGTGACGATGTGTAACGAGGGAAAGGGGTCCAAAGAAATGTGATATCACATCATCACATCAAAATTCATAATTTTACTTTTAAACATTTGCTGAATTAAACAAGTTCCACTTATTTACAAGTAGTTCTTTACCACAATTTAGCAGCAATAATTATGATTAGCCTTCTGCATTCTTGGTTTTTGAACTGTTTACTTTTATGCTCGGGCCATTTATACACGAGTGTCAAAAACAGTCTGTAAGAAATTGATTTATCTTGATTTAACTGTCGCAAATTGGTCAATGACGTTATCAAAATTTGTTTTATCCCATGTTTCTCGTTCGATGCTTAGAAGAACAGGATCGCTGAGACGATCTTGTCCCATTGAAGCTGTAGATACTATAAAATTGGCTTCAATTTGCTGTAGGACAATTGCAATTGATTTGGAAATACGACATGATATTATGTCGCCTCTTACGGACCCTTAGTGATGACAGATCAGTGAAGCTTCAAAAAGGCTCCAAAATCATGTGTGACAACCTGTTTGCAGTGAAGATTTTTTTTTTTGGGGGGGGGGGCGCCAAAATTATGTGTGACAGCCTGTTTGTAATGAGGATTTTAGGGGCGCCAAAATCATGTGTGACAGCCTGTTTGTAATGAGGATTTTAGGGGCGCCAAAATCATGTGTGACAGCCTGTTTGTAATGAGGATTTTAGGGGCGCCAAAATCATGTGTGACAGCCTGTTTGTAATGAGGATTTTAGGGGCGCCAAAATCATGTGTGACAGCCTGTTTGTAATGAGGATTTTAGGGGCGCCAAAATCATGTGTGACAGCCTGTTTGTAATGAGGATTTTAGGGGCGCCAAAATCATGTACGACAACCTGTTTGTAATGAGGATTTTTGGGGCTCCAAAATGTAATCTTACTAACTTTTTTGGGATGAATTAGTTTTAATTCTCATTTTGGCGCCTCCTCCAACTCGGCGCCCAGGGACACGTGTCCCCTCTGCCCCCAGCTACGCTTCTGGTGGTCAGGGCCATATTTGAGGGGTCATGGCATTTGTGACGACGTGTGACGAAGGGGGAAGGGGTCAAAAATCATCCAAAATTGCGTGACGTCATTTATGGACTGCTCCCCTAGCGTCCAGGACTTCTTTTTTTATACTTTAGGCACTGCCTGGAGGTAGTCCTAACCTGTCGCTTACATCTGTATAATCATATTGACCAAATCTGCAACAGAGCCTACCAGTCCTTTTATACATTTAGAGTTCTCGTTGCCCATGGCCTCTCTCTGGGGTGTACCTCTAAGTTGTTGTCTGGGCAACCACGTTGGCCCGTCTATTATATGCATCCTCTGCTTGGTATGGTTTTACTAATGCTGCCCAACGCATTGGACTAAATGCTGTTTTGCGTAAGTTAGTACGAAATGGGAGGCTCCCTTCTGATCAGCCCTCATTTGATGATCTTTGTGATCGTGCTGATGACTCCCCTCTTCACATCTTTTATAACAAATTCCGATCACATATTATGAGGTCTGCTTCCACCGATTAATTCCTCAGCTCACCATCTGCGCCAACGTATTCATAATAGGATCGTTCCTCGTGCGGATGACTTTACACTTTGTGGTTTTATTATTAGGATGCTTTATAAAAGTATGAATAACTCACATATATGATATGAGATGTCATTCTTATCCTGTCATTTATTGAATTTTTCTATTACTAAGCTTTTATTTTGTGTACCATGCATGTTAATTGTTTGCTTGTATACGTGCCTTGCGATTGCAAGCGTTATTATTAAAGAAAATACTTACTTACTTAAATGCCTCCTTATAGGCGAGCATGGGGAAGCAATGTTGAACACATTTAAGAATTGTAAGGACTACCTTACATGGTTCAACCTGGGCGAAACCGGGTACTTAAGCTTGTTTAATATAAAGTGGATCAATTATCTAATTTATCTGCTCTTTTAGCTGCTTCAGAGCTAAATTAGTAAAGTGGAATGAACCTCTTACAACTTAAGTGATTGACCTTTCAACTTACGTTCGACTGTCCCTGTCTCTCTTTGTCCCACGTACCAGCCCACAGCCTCGGTCAGACCTTCAATCTGGCAGGTTTAGCTATATTCTTGGGGCTACTTACATCGGTCTGACGACGGTCTCCCCTCCATGTAAAGACAAAGCCGTTTCTATTCCGCCCGGAAATTGTGACTCCATCTACAGTCACCGAATCAAATTGGAGTCCATGTGAAAATTAGGCTCTGCGAAAAATGGTGGGTCGAAGATGGGTCCGGTCGTTGAGGCCCGACCCGATTCGACCCATCAGGATCTTGACCCGACCCCACCGGCCAGAAGTATAGATGTTCGTGACCCGACCTGAATAGACTTACTAGTCTGGTCGGCCAGACCCGTGGACAAATCTGGGGTCTGGGGTAGTACTGTAAGTTTAAACAAATTTTTACATGGTTTGTTACATTATTCCAGTTACCTTGTCATCATATGTTGCAAAAATGTGAACATGACATATTTGAGCGTGGATGATCAACTAAAGTAAGTTCAGAGGAAGATTCGATGATGTCTGTGTCAAGTGAACCGTATCGGTCGCTGAAGTGGTCGTCACGGAGATCCGAATCTCTTCCAAGGAGAATGGGTCTTCGCCAAAGACATTACTTCAGAGACATATCGCCTTACAGAAGCGAGCTTCCTGCAATCGTTACTCTGCCCTCTAGTCTTCGATCTTACACGCCTTCAACGAGAGAGGTCAATCCTAGACCATCGTCAGCCGACCCGAAACTCAGGAACGCTCAGAAGCTTGGAAACCAATACCACGTAATATTGAACATGAATGCACCTTTGAATCATCCAGCCAACTTTACTTCAAAAGAAGCAGATCCATCTGTCATTGACACGTTGCTTCGTTCGTCTTCTTTGTCATCGGTCTCTGGCCTCCATCTGACGCAGACACGAGGAGCGGCGTCGGCAGCAGAGGTCAACGGAGGTCGACAGAGGAGCGCTGCTAGAATGTCTGCGAGTGACCAAGAGGCCAACGGTCATCAACTGCAACTGGTAACTGGACGACGATCGCGATTAACCGATGACGATGGATACGTGATCCAGTCGGTTAGGGCCTCTTTATCGTCGGGGGTGAGCGGCCCGCTGTCCTCCGTGCAGCATCAGGGCGATGGTTTCGTCATCAGATCAGTTACTCCCAGTGCGGGGATCGTCGGCACCAAGAGAGAGCCAAAGGAAGAGGACAAAGTAAGTTTCAATCTGCAGTTGATTGGCGTTGACTCATCCATCAACAGGAAGCAACAGGAGACGAAAGCGACGACGACGACCAGCAGCAGCAGGAGCCAACGGATGCTACATAAGACATCGACGACTAAGGAGGAGCAACGACGACGACAAAGACGACGAGAGACGACGCTGAACGACGTTGATCCGATGTACACGATGAGCATCGATGAGACAATGACAATGGACTACTATCAGCCAGAGATTCCAGCAGCAGCAGCAGCAGCGGATAGCAGACGGTCTGCAGTGGCTAAACAGGCCAAGAGCAATATGCCAGTCCACCCTCATCTTCGCCCTCAGTCACCTCTGCAGGGTCATGCGAATGACGAACAGGAAACGAGACGAATCGTCCAGCAACAACCAGCATGCGCACCATCATCAGCATCCTCTGCAGGTTTACCGAAATCATCGGCGATAAGAGCCACTCATCGCAAACGACCGATACCAGCCAAGAAGAACACAGAGCAACCTATGGAGGCCGAGCAGAAGGCTGGAACAACGCCCTCATCTGACGCTCATGGAAGTATAATGATCGAGAGGAGGAGTTCAAACGCAGACCAGTGGAAGCGAATACGAAATGTCAGCGATATATCCAATCAAGGATTCGTAGCCGATGATGAAACTCTGAGAGCACAGAATAGCCGGCATCGACTGATACCCTATCACTTTGGTCAGGGCGTGATGTCTACTTCGTCCCAAAGATCGAATGATTGGGAGGCTTATGACGAATCAGACGGAGTAGCTGCTGCCATGGCCCAGTCTGAGGCATTGACTCAAACATGGAGAGACGAAGCCACTGAACGAATTGAACGAAGTTTCGACGAAGGATTCTGCACAGAAATAAAGGTTTCTCGAGGTAAGCGACAACACGCGAGGTCTCAGATGATAACATTGCCGCGTCTAACTAAGCGTAAGTACTTCATGTTTCCAGATCAATTTATTGTGATTTATGAAGTTTAGTCTTTCTACGTGATTCTACAGACGTTTGTTGCCACTTGTGGTTGCCTGTTTGTCCAGTTGGTCAACGTTTGAGGTGAGCATTTAGGTTTTTTAAAACACAGTTCAATCGGTTGTTTAGGTATTTCCAAGACAGCTCTTGTTTCTAGAACCACTTTCATCGTCGACTGACAGTAGGTCTCTCTATTGGACAGGGTTTATGCGCCTGAGACCGGTCAAACGATATCTATCTATACCACCTTAAATGTCGTTTGCTACCTCGATCGGAGTCTTAGATGCGTTCACAACTTACAACTGTGAACGACGATCTTCCGAGTGACGACGACCTCCCCAAAAACACAATGTAATACTCAGATACTCCTGCTGCTTGCAGCCACCTCCTGGCTTTTGTTTACATTCTCTGTTTCTTGCATTTAGCCGCAATTGATGAGTAGACAGCTATTGTGCATTTGATGATAATCTAATAAAAATATTCTTACTTTTCAATTTAATAATTGTAGTTAAAATAACGAGTTATTTGGGACGTTGCGCATTGAGAATATTAGTGTCATACTGTTGACGCACAATTAATTCCTTCCTAGAGACCACACGCGCTGATACCGGAGGGACCCAAGTGCCATGGCACACGAGGACAATGGGTTTCTGTGACCTGCAGACGTCGGGACCGTCCACCCTGTCATCATCCAATTACGCGCGTCGACTGATGAAGGATGCTCCTTCGCAAGGAAGTCTACGTCAGCGAATGGACATCAAAGAGGAAGAGGAAGTGATCATCGGACCACTTCAAGACGAGGCAGCCGCCGCCGCTTCCTTCTCCTCCTCCTTCCACTCCTCCTCCGAACAAACTTCGACTCACAATCTGTTCAACGCGGATTTGGTCTCTGAAAAGGTGAATATTAGTCTAAATAAGAAACGACAAGGCTTCTATTAATACGGTTTAGTTACACTGCAAGTGATTGCTTCTACCGTTAAATAATAGAATGACACTAAATAATACAATGACAAAACAAAGAAACAGATACTTTTATTTTAATGTTTTACAGATCGCATGCCTAATCAGTTAGGTCTAAGAGTATTGCGATTGGGATTACATTGATGCTTAGGCCCCTACTGTATTTTTTAAGATGCAAAACACCAAGGACAGTGTATAACGCCGGTGATTGAGCTCGGCTGTCGAGTTGAGAAATGTCGAAGATAGGCTATAGGCATGCATTACTTTACATTAGGCCTACATTAACCAATTTCTACAGATCGTTTAGAAATAATACAGAAAAATATTAAAACAACAGTCAAAAACTAATTGAATGAAGACAAGGCCGTGGCTTATTTCTACAACCAAACACCCCCCATTTGACGTATAATTTAAGTCAATCCAACGCTTTAATGCGGTTGGCTTCAGAGCCACATTTGCTCTACCACACACTGATCCCGAGTGAGCTGTCGATCGAGAAAATTATTAGTCGCATCTTCGGATATTGTTTCGATTATATTAATACCTCAGCAAAAATTAATAACAATGAACAATAACAGTAATGTAATGTAATGTAATGGAGCACATATATAGCGCCACTCGATCAGAGGCGCTCACAAAGCAAGTGAAGCAACACAAAGATAAACAGAAAATAGGAAAGTCTTCAAGCGTTTCCAGAATGCAGTAGAGAAGAGAGAGCAGCTCCTCCCGAAGAGGAAAGGGAGGCTGTTCCAGCTGGTGGGACCCACGTAGACGAAGCCCCTGGATTGGCCGTGACAGAGCGCATGCGGGGACCACCAGAAGTCCGCGGGCAGAGGAACGAAGGGAAACCCGGTGCTGATTAGAGAAGACCTGTCACTGAGTTCCCTCCTTGCTCGGATCATGAAAGACGGGCACCTCTTGGCTATCACTCAAGTCGATGTTCGTGTAAGAAACTTTAATAAAACAGGAAATTAATATGTACATCGAAGATAAAATGAATTATCAAATGTTGACGAGAACGGCAGCGACGTGTCCCATGTCTCTACTCGACACCGACCCGAGGATCCTTACTGTTCTGTTGCACAGCTATTTATACTATGCTTAAGATCCTCTATACAATTAAGGGAGCCTTTTGATGCTGGAAATCAAAGGGATGGTGGTTGATTTGCCTCGACGTCGCGTTAGTGTCTGTTCAGCCTCACGACGGCGTGCATTCATAACGGTTCTGTAGAATGGAACGTTAGCGCCCGGGAAGTGGTTTGGTCTGGTTTCCGGCCCATCGCCCCTTCTGTCGTTCCACGCCTGGGTG